>RSEF01000021.1:1074186-1193028 GCA_003993805.1 Himantopus leucocephalus | reverse complement strand
TTTTTTTTTTTTTTTTTTTAAGATGTAGCGCGTTTAGACTTGTGCAAGGTGATTATTTAAAAAGATGGGTTTTCACTAATTGTTGTTTTAGATGAGGGTAGGTGTCTCTACCAGAGGTGTGGACCGCGGGTGGAAGCGGTCAGGACTTTATCCTTTTTCATAAAATGTGGATGGGTTAAACGGGCTGTGCCGGAAGCTTCCTCGGCGCTGCTTCGACCCGCACATCAGTTATTTCTCGTGCCCACGCAGCGGTGCAGCAGGAGGGTGCTGCAGCTGTGCCGCATCCCGGGCAGAGGACACGGCAATACAGCCGCGTTGTGACAGTCCGGAGGGTGTTGCGCAATATTACAAATTTCAGTCGGTTTCAAGAATGCTGTCACTGATTGCAGCCTTCGGTGCGGAGTGACCTTCAGCGTAGATTAGATCTTCCATTTTAGAGCAGAAAACAATACCAGGGAAACATTAAGGCTCATCAGCAGTTGGATGCGCTTGTGCTAGCAGAACAGCGAAGGCTGTCTGCCAAAATTATTGACTTCTTGTTGACTTTTATCCACAAAAATAACTCTTTTTATATACAGCCTATGAGAGCTGTGCAATGACTGGTCTTAGAGGAAAACCCCAATAGACTAATGAATAAAATAATTAGGTTTTAAAAATTTTAGGTTTAGTTTCGTTTTCTTGAATGACTAATAAATATCAACTATCTGTGTCACAGTGTTGCCCAAACCAGAACAATAACGAAGTTTATCGTGTCATATTTGTAAATATTTTATATATTGTGTGAAAAATGGGGAGAGAAAAAGGCTCATTTCATCAGAAATGTCTGTAAGATGAACTAGATTGCCTTCAATATCAGAGAGATTAAACCCATGAGATTGTCATTGGAGGACTGTTCCGATATCAAAGGATCTTCTCAGCGTGCAACCACCCAGTATTTGAATTGTAAAAACACCTTTGAAATCACTCAACTCTTCATTAAACAAACAAAATCTGAAGTGGATTTGGGATAGTTCATGATTTTAACGTTAGATTATCAAAATCAAAGAAAAATGTTTAACAATTGTTGAAAGTCCAACAAAAGTTGAAAGTTGTTAGGAGGAAGAACCCCAAGCAGAAGATTGTTAGCTGTAATGTTTCTTGATATCCTGTAACCAGGAGGGTACATTAATTAAAATACAGATCGCAAGGTCAAGAGGAACAACTGTGATCATCTGACCTGCGCAGCACATGTTGGAAAATTCCACCTCCTGATGCCTGGATTCAGTCCGCGGCTTCTCGTTGAGCCTTTATCTTTCAAAAAGATGTTGGTCATGATTTACAGATAGGAAAAGACGGAGAATCTGCTGCACGCTGAGGGAAGATGCTTCAAGGGACTAATTGCTTGTACTCTTCCAACGCTTCGTTTATGGCTGCGCTGGCTCTGGCCCCACCTTCTAGGAGCCGACAGCTGGATCTCCTCCACCTGGCAGTGTCTGCAGGGCCGTGGCTACGGGAGGAGAGGTGCTTGTGGCAGCCCGGTGCCTCTATGAGCCCCCCGAGGAGACGGGGCAGCGCGGCGGGGGCGGCTCTGCAGGGCGGCGGGCAGGAGGACATCAGCTGTGGGGACCGTAAGTCACCTCTGGGAAGAGCGCCTGTCCTCGGGCTGTGGAAGGGGCCTCTGGAGGTGACTGTCCTAAACCTAGCGAGGCTGAAGAGAACCTTTCTAAATACCTGTAGCTTTCCGATGCCCTTTTCACTGGGGTAGATTAGGATTACCGGAATTACACCCAGGCAGGTTTGGCAGACTGTGTGTGCTTTTGTGAGTTGGTGCAAACCTTGCCACTTTTCCCAGTTTCCATCTGGTCGACGTTTCGGAGTTTATACACCCCAGGATTGGGTGAGAGCCGGTGCACGGCACGGCATGCCCAAGCCCTGCTACTTGTCTACCACCCACGCCTTGTCTGGGGGATTCCTGGCTTCCATAAAAAGTTCCTCCCACTTATTCCCAAGGTCTGTCTCCCTCATTCCCAGCCTGCGTGGGTCTTTGGCTGCGTTGCAAGGCATGTCCTTCAAAGGGGCGCTTTTTCTCAAAGAAAAGCAAAGTTCTATTCTTGTTCAGAAAACCACAGTTTTCTTTCTTACATTCTTTTTTTTTAAGTTTGATTTTTAGGTTGCGAGAAATAGCTTTATTTAAAATCTGTTGGGTTTTTTCCTACTGAAAGCTCAGGCAAAGTCTGCGGTAGCTGAGGCTGCTGTGCAGCCGGAGCCCTTGGTGATGCACGTGGGAAAAAGGCGTTGGAAACTTGGTCTGCGTAGTGTGGAGCAGTAACCCAACTGCTGGCAAGAAACAAAGCTAGAGAGAGAGTCTACCAAATAACGCTTAATTATAGTAGGTTGTAAAAATATCGTGGTGGAAGATTTGGAAGGTAGGACAGCGTGTGCTTTGAGCAGAATCGGCGGAGCTGAAGAAGCTGCCCGCCAAAGGTCAGGCTGTGGGTTTGCGTGGGGAAAGGCAAAACGGTCGGGAATTCATCAATGGACTTGAGCAGAGTCTGAGGCGGGCGCTCGTCCCCTCTGCGGGTGGGAGAGGGCTGGGAGGGCATATGTCCCACCCGACCGCTAACGAGGTGGGAGGGAAACATGGTCAAACCGTGGAGCCAATTCCCAGCCCGGAGGACAGGGAGCTGCTCAGCAGGCTCTGCCTCGACACCGGCGTGGCTGCTACAAACAAGCCCAGATGCCCTGGGCACCGGGACAACGCAAGAGGGACAATTCGGGTGTCAAAGGCCGCTGACAGACTGCCTTCGTCAGGAGCTGTATCCGCGTCGGCACGGCCGGGGACTCGGCGCCGGCCAGGAGATGAGTGGAGGCCGTGCCCTCTCCAGTCCCCTTGGCAAGGGGCACGGAACCAACCCGGGAGAAACAGAAACAGAACCTGCATTTTAATGAAGGTTTGTAAAATGCTTCTGGTGGTGTCGCATGGCAGGTGGATCAGTTCCCCACGTTCTGCTGTACCACATTACTTCTTTTATGTATTATTTCTGATCTGAGCAGTCCTGTGAGTTGTTTTAAAACACTTTTGTTGCTCTTTCTAGACAAGGTACTCCTGTTTCCCCGTTCCCTCCAGCCACTGTTGCCTAAAGCCTTCCTCCCTGCTCTGACAACCTCCCTGTCCTTCCAGCGGCTCCCCTCGAACCACTGATGCCTGGTCAACTTGGTCCTTGCCCGCCATCCCAAATCTGTCGCCTTTGCTTTGGATCCCATTGGTGGCATCTTGGCTCTTTCGGCACCTGTTCCGAGGCCGCCTCTTCACCTTTAATCTTTTTAGAGTTTTGGCCCGTTGACCTGTTCTTGTCCTGATTTCCCACTTGGTTCTGTAATTGCCTTCGCCCCTTCCAGTTCTGTCCCCTCGTCCATCATCTCTTACCTCTCCAACCCTGTCCATCTGAGGTTGTATCCAGTGTCTCTTCTTCCTCTGCCCTTGTTTGCCTTCCCTGCGCTACACTGCTTGTTCTTTGGGGCACGCAATGTGCCTTCATCTTTTTTTGGAGAGTACTGCGTACATCTGCAGGGCTGTATAAATGATTAACTGCGCTGATGATAAAATGTAGGGCATGGTGTGTTTTTGGATGGGAACTACATTGCCATTGAGGATACATTTTGCTTCAAGTGATGTAAATGTCTTTCACCAAGTAAAAGGAGCGTCTAGGACCTGCACGAAAGTCCTATTTTTACTGCACGAGGCTCAGGGTAACTACCAAGACCTTGAAATGCTTCATCTGTACGAGCGAGGGTTTTTTGTTATTGTATGTAAACAGACGTAGCTCCAGCTCTGGATTTGGGGTTTTTCTTCCCTGAGACCCTTGAGGAACGTGCTCAAGAGATGTGCTCTCAGCAGTGTCCAGACCTCTTCTGATCTTCACTTTTTGGGGGTCACCATTTGAACTATTAATCAGGTAACCATCTTTTTTATGATGGAGGAATTTCAGTAGCGGTTTGCTCTTGCACTAAACATAACGAGTTTCAAGATGTACGACTTTTCCACGCCGGACTGTGGCTTTCCATGCTGGACCGGAGATGGCAGAGAAGTGCATGGCTGGGAAGCGGTGAGAAGCGGCAGGCGAGCTTGGCTGTTGGCAATTCCCTGTGTAATCTGGGAAAAGAAGAAAGCAGCCCTCGGACAGGCTGGGGAGAAGCTGCAAGTCGAGGTGTAAACCAACCACGGCGTAATTAAAGGAGACGGCGCTTCTCCTGCCCACGTGGCGCATCCAGCAAGATGCTCCCCGGCGGGTCTGAAGGTCGTACCTGGAAGATCTGGGAAATAAAAGCAGACCGCCTAGCTGCTTCCTTGCTCCTTCCCTACGTAATTAATCAACAGTTACAGCCTGTCAATTAGGCTAAGTGGGGAACAACGTGTTTCTGTCATTTCAGCAACTTCAGTTGAAATGTGTTCCCACGGGTCGGGCTGGCAAGTGTAATCTGGTTTTGTTTCCTTTTTATAGCTTCTGTCCGCTGGTTGGCAAATGAGGGAATTGGGTAAAATGGCCAGAAATAGTGCACGCTGTGGGTTGGCAGGAGTGATCCTCTGCTCTTGGAGCTGGTGAAGTTCTTGGGAAATGCTGGGAAATGCCTTAAAGGAAGTTACAACTGTCCAAATGGTTAAAGTTAAGCTTAATAAGGTCAAGATAAAATTTCTGAAGCCCCTCTAACAAGATTCCCAAAGTGCTACTTGTAGTCTTTATCAGGGTTGAGGGAAGATATGAGTGCACCATCACTTGCAGCTGTGCATGGGACCTATCGCACGGTGTCTCCACCAGAAAGCGCAAGAGCCTTGGCCGCGTTTTCACTTAACTTACTGCCTTCATACGAGAGAAGTGGGGGTGTCCCTGTGCACCCGCGTCACGCTGCCGTGGCCAGGATGCCATCACTCTGCAGGCTGGTTCCACGACAGCACTGGCGGTGTTCTGTAGCACGCCGTGGAGCAGGACCTCCTATGGCATCATGCAATGGGTCTGCATTGACTTCGGGTGATTTATGGTCATTTTTTGAGCCCGGCATCATCAAACCATCCTGAAAATGATGGAGGAGTCCAAGTGAGGAATCATAAAAAATCCCCCCCTCCATACGCTGGTGCCGTGATGAAGTGTTTTCTACGCAGCATCTTGGAGGAACATCCTTATTTTATGAATGACTTTAGGGAGAGGAGCAATCCCCACCAGGAAATCATCGGGGAGGGTGGATTTTATTATATTTTGCCAGTAAACAAAAACTGGTACATTTAATACTTGCCCAAGTCCTGTGGGACCTCTGTGACTAATGCGAAATGACAGTTGTCACAATATTCCGTATAAATACCCGTCTATTTGCAGGTGTCTGTTCTATTTTTAATGTGATCCCACCTTTCTTGCTGTGAGGGAGAAAGGGATGATCGATGGACTCTGCACCTATGTCTATCATTTATATTGTTGTTCATAAGAATTCAAGGATTTTAATGGACTTGCTAGCTTACCACGGTAATTGTTATTCGTGTAATTTAGCCGCAGAGCACGGATTGAGGAGGGGGTGTTGAACGATTGCCCGGTAGCTGTGCGTAGTGCCGCAGACGGTGGGTGACTGCACAGCTCCTGAGCAGAGCCGTCACCGGGGGTCAGACCAAGGTGCCATAGGTTGGCTTTAGGGAGAGTGAAACATGAAGTGGGGAAAAAAATAAATTTAAAAAAATTGGGAGGATTTGTAGCGCCTGATTCAAGCACGCACGGTACGAGGACCGCTTTATGCCAGATTTTGATAAATTTATGGGCTGTTTCTTTAGTTGTAGTTTTACGTGTTTGATCCTGTATTAGGCAAACATTCTTATGGGGCTGGTATTTTTCCTTGTGGATAACTTGAGCCCTTAATGTATTCATTTGCATATATACGTATCTATTTATATACATATATATATTTACATTGCTATAATTTACTTGCACGCATTCCGTGAATTATTCATGAGGGACGTTTTGAATTTTAATTCATCAGCATCTTGCTTAACGCAGAGTGTCAATGTATTTCTGACCTCAGAGATAGGAAAATTCGCCGCGATATTGGACACGTACGCTGCCCCGCAGCCATCGCAAGGGCCCGGTTGGAGCCTGGGTGAGGGGGAAGCACTGCTCTCGCCCCAGCCCGCAGCGCGCGGGGTCCTGTACCACCCACCAAACCTCCCTCCCGCTCTCCCCGAGACTCCTGATTTCAGGGACCTGCGTCGGAAGAGCCCCAGACCAGCGCTCCCCGGTTCGGCGCCTGTATAGCCGTAATATTGACCTCTAGTGGAACGCGCCAGCTGATGTGTTTACGTATCGTGCCGGGTTTGAGCAGCCTCAGACAGCCTTTCGCTTTGACTATTGAATAAAGCATTTTTGTAGCCTGCTCAAAATCCTCTAGCCGTGTTTACATTTTAATAGGCACTGCTGTAGAATAGAACATATTTTTATTGCTTACATTTATCAATAAGAGCAAAAGCCGAGTGCCTGGTTGCAGCTTTGCAGAGAATACGTTCTTCTAAGTAATCAGTACATGAAACTATTTAGGGGGAAAATACTGTAGAATTTTTAACTTGTCAGATGACTCTGCTGCGCCTGCATTTGATTGCTGATATACATTATCGGGAAAAAAATTTATTAAAACCGAAATTTTCAGCAATGTCAGCATGGAATAAAATGAGGGGGAAGCGGAAAGTCACAGCTCTTTGTTTCATGCCAAAAGGGAGACCTCTATTACCTTCATTTAAAAAAATATATAAAATAATAAAATGAAGCAAGGTACCATAAGCTTTAGAAATTGCTTGTTCAAAATACGCTGCAGTTGAAGGACGGTTTGCCTTCCTAACAGCACTTCAGGCGTTTTGTCCGATACTGAGGGAAGTCTGGAAGGCAGAGGTGTCCCAGCGAAGAGGTTTTGGTGGCATTCCTGCCTTTTCGGCGGGTAAATCCTGGCTGGTGGGTGCAGCCAAGGAAGCGGTGTGCGGTCGGTCTGTGGGTCGGCAGCACCTGCTGTCGCTGCACCAACATCCGGATTCCGCGGGGACACCTCTCCGTCCGCTCCTGGCGCTCCCAGGGGGCGGCTCATTAAACCCACCGGTGCAATTGAAGAATACACTCGCCAGATGTTTGTTTCAAAGGACCAACCACTGGCAGCAGGAACGGAAGGGGCCGAGGGTGGGTGATGCCGTGCCCGTCCTGCCGGCTGCCGCTCCCCACGCTGGCGGAGCACAGCGGAATTTCGGAGCCAGCCCCCCCAGGCTGTGAAGCAAACCGCTGGGCAGGCAGCGACCCGCCGGCAGTTCGCATCGCCTGGCACCGGCAGTGCCTGCGAACGCCGGCTCTCTAACCAGAACGTGGCAGGGCATGAATTAGGAGGAAGCTCGGATTTTGCAGTCTGCAGGCAATTTGGGCTGATGGATCTGCTCGTAAAGCGAACAGGGGTCTGCACAGGACAAACAGCTTTGCCTGCAAAGCCCCTGCTTGGGCGCTTTTGGGCGCTGATGTGATGGGGAGTGCAGTGGTGGTGCACAGGCAACATCCCATGAGCCGCATGTTGCACACTTAATCGGGTGCTTTAAAAAGTTAAACCAAAGTTTTGGGGTTGAATATTGAATCGTTATTCAGACCCTGTTTTCCGTTGGAAAAAATTAATGTTGATGAATCTAATTCTCTCAAATCAATTTCTTTTAAAGCAAATTGACTTTGTGTTTTGCTTAGCGTGACAATTCGTAGGCAAAAAACACCTATTGGCACATTTACCAAAGAAAAAGTATGGATTAAATCACAGTTAAAGTAGAAGCTAGTTTTCAATATATACTGATTTCAAACTATTTTGGTAGCCAGTGTTGGGCAGCTTTCAGCTCACGCTCCTGTGACGCATCAGCTCATTACGCTGTGCCTTTTCTGAGCCGCTCGTCGACGTGCACTGCTGCGCCGTGTCTTAAGGTGGGTTCTTCACCCTGGGGAAACACGCAAATTAGGGCATCAGGAACAAATTACTGTCTTTTTTTAACTCAAAAAAAGAACAATTTAGATTCGAGGAGAAGTTACCCAGATCCTTCCCAATATACCAGGCGCGAGCAGCAGTTCATTGGCACAGGCGACATCCAGCACCCGGACCGGGACCGCGGTGGCAGAGGAGGAGCTGCAAGATCCTCCTGGGGACGCCCTTGTGCCCATGTATCTCCGGTTTGTCGTGTTTCTGCAGCTGTTCCTGAGCGCAGAAAGCGCTGTGCGCGCACCAGAAAAGGCCTTTGATGTGCTGCTTTTCTGTTGGGCTCCGCACTGGCCATCTCTGGGAACGCTTTCACTGTTTCGGGTGCAGAGAAGGCCCCAGACCCTCCGGCAGGATTTTAACTTCTTTGTTGGGAAGCCGCGGCTGGAGGGGCTGTGCCGCAGGGAGGAGGGGAGGGGACGGCGTCGCAGCGTGCAGCTCCCTCGGTGTCCCCGTGCCGCATCCAACCCCGGCGCTTTCCCTGCCGCGGTTCCCGCACCCCGGGCGGATGGCTCACCGCCTCTCCTCGCACCAGAGCGCTGCCCATAGTGACCTTACTGGTTGCACTGGTTCCTCTCTAACATCATTGTAACTGGAAACATGGGGGATTAGGGACTGGTAGGGAAATAAAAGTATAACTTAATGGGGCTTTAAAATAGCGGTGCATTTTGAACTTCAAGGTGAACTCAGCTAAATGACCTTGAAATAAGCCATTCCCTTCCGGCAGAGCCGTGACATTTTTTAGGCTGTAGAGCATTAAAGAGGGAGAGTTTTTTTTTTTTTTTTGAAAATCAAGGGCATGACTGTAGCCGTGTTTCCATGTCATGGTGGCTGTAGGTTGCTCGCTGCACGTGCTGCGTGGGAACGGCCGCTGCTGCCCCTGCCTCCTCTGGCAGCGGGTTCTCCGGCTGGCCAAGGGCTTCCTCGCTCCAGCGCTTTCTCCTGCGCCCTGGTTTTAAAGCAGCTGCAGGAGGGCGGCTGCGGGAGCTCCTCTTGCAGCTGCAGCTCCCCGTCAGCGTTAGTCGAGCCTGCTTGCCGAGTCCTGCTGGCCGGTAGCAAGGCAGCGCGAGACGGGCTCAAAACGACTGCACGATCGTTCTCCCTCCCCATGAGCATCGTCTGCGGCGTTATCTGCGGGCGGCGCGGCGCTTTAGTTGGCGTCCAGTGGCTCCTCTGCAGCATGCTCCATCCCGGCTGTCTCTGTCTGGGCGTCCTGCCCTCTCCGAGGAGTAAATAAGGCTCTAAAGGGGACAAATGTGGTGGCTGACGCAGCAGTATGAAGTTAAAATGCAGTTAACAATAATAGAAATGCTTATTATAAACGGAGCACTATAAAATGGGAAGGGATGTTTGATTATTGAGGTTAAGAAGTCTCTGTCAACTGCTAACAAACGTGGCATCACCAGGATTCCTTCTTACTTCTTGCTCTAACTTTTTGAATGTTACTTTCTTTTTTTTGGTCTGCACTTCTGAGTGTTTTCCACGTGCTCCATCTGCTTCACAGCCTTTTGAATGGTATTTTCCCACCTTAGTAAGGACAATCTATCACATTCCAGTGCGCTGCATTATTAAGGCTACGTGGAGCCCTTTGAGCCTGGTGATGCCCGCCTTGCTGCCGAAAACATGCATCACATGGCAAGAGCCCAGCGGATCTTTTTCTTCCGACCTCACTCACCGCTAAAATATTGTCCTGTGGATACCAAATGAAAAGGGTACAACCTTATTTCTTCAAAGATCAGCCGATCTAGCCCAGAGGTGTAATAAAATTCCAAACTTTGCTTTTAGGAATCATCTTTTATAAGTAATATTTTTCAGAGTTAAGTGGTAGGTACACAGTTGAGAAATAAAATACCGAGGCTCGGTGCCTTGGAGCTGTGTAGGGTTTCTGTTGTGATGATGGCTTGGTTTCATTAGGAGAGTTACACGGTGTAAAGATGATCCCTTTTTCTGTGGAAAGGGCTGCAGTACCGACTTAGTCTAGTCTTGCTGCTGGTCCTCTCACAAGAAGAAGTGGTGTATGGCTCTGCGCTGGTGCTCCCCACAAAAACCTTCAAACATTTGGTCTGAGGCTCTCTGCTCGGGGTGGAGATGCTTTCCAGTGGCGCACATCGATCTCGAGAACTGTAAATACCTGGATTTGTTGTTAGGGTTGAAGCAAGGGCAGAGGCGTTGGGAAGCCCATGGTCAGCAGGACTCCAGTCTGATTGTGCGGAGCCTGGCCGCGAGCATCCCGCTCCATGAGCATCCTGCTCCATGAGCATCCTGCTCCATGAGCATCCCGGTCCACGCTGGCTGCGTGAACTGAGACAGGGTGGGCAGGGAGGACAGGGCTGCTGGGTGAGAGCCGGAGTCCTGTCCGTGCGGTCTGTGCTCTGGCCATTATTGGGTGAACGGAGAAAGCCTTATTTCAGTTTGTGGCAGTAAGAGCGCTGCTGTTTTTCATGCACAAAATGGGCTGTCTGTTGCCAAAACAGACTCTTGCCGTCTGCCTGTGGGTCTTGTGCCATCAGCAGCTGCGTTCGTGGGGAGGTTTTAGGGCCACATGGTGTCAGACGACAAATTCGGGTTGCCATGCGAGTGTGGTCATTAGGATTCTGTGCTTTTGCCTGTTAATGTTACCAGAGAATCGTGATAATTATACAAAGCATCATTTAACAGCATTGCCAGTGTGCTCTGCGTTTATCTATACGCATTTTCATTCAGTCAGCAGAACGCAGACTCTAAAAAGCACCCGATAAGTAGAGTACCCCATGGCTATTACTCCGTCACTGGGCTGCAAGTATTGCTCAGCTTGTTGTACCATAGGCCATTTTCTGAGTTATCTGAGGGGGACTTCCATTTCTTTTTATTTCTTGGTTCACCCTTGCAATATTGGAGGACCAGTTCTCGAAGATAATGCCTGCCGCTGCTTGCTCCTTCTCAGGAATCCATCACACGTTCACGGAACGTGCCCTTGCCACCCAGCACTGCGCCTTCAGGAGAAACAGAGAGCGTTTAGTACTTCTTGAAGCTTTTTTAGAAGTCATGGGTAAATCCCAGTGTTGTGGGATAAAATACAACTGTTATATGTTACTGTGGCTTGGCGTTTACAGCAGGTATAACATCGTGCTGTTAGGGCCAAGTCACAAGGCTTAGACCGAGGGGAGAAGCCAGCCGGCTGCGGGAGCGAGCGGAGCCTTTGTCGAAGGAGTGTCGTGAGGGCTCTGGCTTTGGACCGCCCGGGCGGTGGAGCAGAAAAGTGAAGAGCAGAAAATTGAAACCGTCACAAAAGCATCAGGTCTGGGGCATTTGCGACAGCAGTCTGCGCTGATGGACATGCGGCACGTGTGTAGGATCAGCACGCGGCTGGGGGAAGCGCTTGGCGCGTTAAACTCCTGCGGCAGTGATGCTTTCCGGGAGGTGCCGGGTCTCAGGCAGGGGAGATGCCGCTGGAAGTCCTGGGAGGGGAAGCTGTGCCGCTGCACGGGAAAATTCACTCTTATCTTACCGTCTGTGTTTGGGACCTGTCAGGCAGCCCCCCCCGGACAGCCCCCCCGGACAGCCCCCCCGGACAGCCTGAGACGCCGCCTGCCCTGGCGCACGCTGCCAGCACGGCAAGGGACTCTGTCCCCAGAGCGGCAGCACTGCCCCTGCGCGCATCCTGCAGCCCAGAAGAGTGGGACACGCTCTTTAGGACCGCACCATCGTGGAAGCCAACCTTTCTCCGCTCTGTTTATAGCTCTTATTCCCATGTTGCTGCCGGCATCGATACCTAATTTGCATTTATTTAGGAGCAGCTGGTGCTTGCTCCTATTGTTCTTGGATGAAAACCCAGGGTAGCCTAAATACTTTGAGACTTCATACATTTTGTAGATCTATATGTAGACTTCCCTGGTCTCTAAAATGAACTTCA
Source organism: Himantopus leucocephalus (assembly GCA_003993805.1). Classification (NCBI taxonomy): domain Eukaryota; kingdom Metazoa; phylum Chordata; class Aves; order Charadriiformes; family Recurvirostridae; genus Himantopus; species Himantopus leucocephalus. The sequence goes on along the minus strand of RSEF01000021.1, from coordinate 1,181,141 downwards.
ATTTGTACTGATTGATAACCATTTATTAAGGAGGAAGGTAAAATACAGTCACGGCCTCGTACGTTCCTTTCGGTTCTGTGGGACACAGGAGGCCTTTGGTGCTTTCCCTACGTGTGGTTAAAACTCTTGACTTGTTAAACGAGAGATGACCTTGAGGTAAATTTTCTATTATCTGGAAGTCGTGGAAGCAGATATTAAAAATGGACTTCGTTTGATTTTACAAGGAGTCAGGGCATGTCAGGCTGCTCATAATTAGTAATAAACTTATCTCTGCCTGACTACTTTTTATGATGTTTTTATTTTTTATTGATATAATCACACTTACGCTGATCGTTCCTCGGAGGCAATAATAGGATCACTGTAACAGAAGCGTCTCCTGTTTTGTCAGTGGGATCTTCCAGGTTTTCTTCTGGTTTGGCAGTCTTTAGCAATAACATCTCTGTTGTTTGAGTTCATGTTTCTGATTGCTCACACCTGAAGCTGGACAGAACAGATTGCACGTTGTTTCCTGCAGTAGCAGGGAAGGACTCGTACTGCTCAGGCAGAACACGTCTGCCTTTTCAGATCTTTAACTTACAACAAACTGAGATCTTCTGTGCTCATGTTTCTTTTTCTAAAAAGAATGCAAAGAAGTGTCCTCAAGATGACACAAAAAAAAGTGATCAAATGCAGATTTTACTCCAGGGGCTCCTATCTCGGTGCTGAGTGTCACAACACAGATCTACGCAGCCCTCGTACTGTGGCCAAGCCCAGAAGTGGCAGCTCAGTGTTGAACACCGCTACCTAACGCCGTGCAGAGATGCCGAATGATAGATTTGACTGGTATTTTTGGAAAGATCTGGAGATGTTAGAGATAGGCGGATTCCCAGCTGCTTTTTTGGCTTCTCATCGCCTTCCTGTATCTCACCCGGGCTGGTGCGGCTCCTTCCCCAGCACCCCTCGTGCGGGTGGGGGGGCGATGCTGTGTGCTGGGACTGCTGGGTGCACGGCCGGACCCTCGCTCTCTGTCTCCCTCCACACGTGCAGTCCACATTTGGAGGGGGGCCTGCTGCTGTTTTTCCTTCCCGCTGGCCTAAAAGAGAAAGCACAGAGGTATTTTCCTGCTGCAGCAGCACCAAAGGCTGCTGTCCTCCCCTCCTGCCGGCTGCCCTCCCGGAGGGGAGCAGCTCCCCCAGCTTCGGGGCGTCCCCAAACCCATCCCGGCCGGGGTCGCAGGCGGGTGGCGGTTCACCCGGCTCGCGAGGGCGGAGGGGGTTGAGCGGCTCTCGGGCAGGCTGCCCCAGAGGGTCCGGGGTGGCCGTTGTCTCCGGTGCTGGGTGGGGGGCGAAGGGGAAGCGGGGACGTCAGGGACGTGAGGGATCGGGGCAGACCCTCCCTGGCCACTGCCGAGGGGGACGTGCCGGGTACCCACGGTATGGCCGGGACTTCTGCAGCGGGCATCGTCCCTGCGGTGGGGCAGCCAGCAGGGACGGCTGCAGATACACCAACAAACAGGAGTTAAATCAGACCCGAGCCAGACTTTCAGACTTTCTTGGTGCCGTTCTCGCTCCTGTTGCCGGCTGGGGAGGGGGACCCTCTCTGGAAGCAGGTTTGCTGCGGGGGGTCAGGGTCCTTTTCTGTGCGACCGAAGTCGCCGGCTCCCGGCAGGGGGAGACGCCTCTTGTTAACGGGACTGTCATTGGCAAATACAAAACTCTCCTTTGGTGTTTATTGCATTACAAGAACGATTCCACAGCTGCAGAGCAGGAGAGGGTTTCTGCTGCGTTGCTGTGTTGCTGTGTTGGCCGCATCCTCTCCCTGCAGCTCTCCTCGCTGCAGCAACGCAGTCTCTGGTGAGACGTCCTCGGGTGGAAGGAGGCTCAGTGAGACAGGTTTCCCATCGGACTCAGGCAGAGGTAACCCGTGAGCTGTTACAGCCGGTGTAGACTGTAACAGACGTGACCTTGGCCATCTCGTTCTGGGTGAAAGATGGGAAACTGGTGGAGAAGTCGCGGTAAGCGGGAGGCAGGCAGGTGAGCCGTGAAACTGCCATTTCGTCTTCACTTTGCAAGCTGTCCGTGCACTCATGAGCACGTGCAGCCTCAAAAGTGATGTGCAACACCTTGGGATCACTTTGCAAACTTTTTGCTGTACCTGCAGGAGACCTTGAACTATAAAATAGCATTTTATTATCTGCATAACGCTGGACTCTTGCAGTAATGCCAGTGTCAGAAAGATTGTTAATAAATAATGAACAGCAGAATGAGCCAAGGGTTGACCTTTTGTAGAGCACCATCTGTCACCGGAGCTTCACTTGATCTTTACTTCCAGTGTGGATTTCTTTTCCCATCCCCCTTTGGGGATATTGTGGGTTTCACTCTTATTAATAGCTTTTGTCTGACTTGTAAAAACTCTTGTAAAATTCCCAACTTTCATGGGAGAAAAATATTTGGGGGACTAAATCACGGATGTTTGTGGAACTGCCAGTGACTATAAATGACCCTCCCCGGACCAAACCTGTGTGGCAGAGGAAGGCTGCTTGAACACGTCCCCGGGTCCCGTGAGTTAGGGAGAGTGTCCAAGAGCATCCTTGGGACCGTAGATCATAACCTGAATTTACAACTGCTGCATTTTCCATGTTCTATGTTGTCTGGCCATGGGAAGGTAAGAAAGAAGGCAAAATCCAGGGAAAGAGTTTGCCAAGTTAGTGGTTGCTTGTGTGCTCTTAAGGAATGGATCCAGCCTGCGTTGGGAGGTTGCCTGCGGGTAAGGAAATGAGTTGCAGCGAGTGCCTGCTCCTGGCCACTGCAGGGTGAGCATCGTGTGTGTCTTACCGTGTAATTTGCGAGGAAATTACAGGAAGATAAATGCTGCAGTTCAACTGGTCATAAATAAGCGCTTGTTAAAAGAATGCAAGTTCATCCCCTCGGGTTTGGGGTGTAAGTGGCCCATTTGGCAATGTGGGTCAGGTTTGCTCCCCCCCCCATCTCTTTAGCCATAGTGCCAACAGTTGAAGGAAGTCATAATCAAATGTGATCTATAAAAAATTTCCTTCCTTAATTCTTTGTAATTTCCAAAGCCTTGAATCACAGAAACCAGATGCAGGGAAAATCTATTAAGTAATTTCTCCTGCCTTTCGAGCCAAAGGTGGATTATGCCCTGCAGTGTATTTTCTGACGTTGTGCAGAACCTAAAATGTTCCAAATGATGAAACTTCCATCACTGGCCCAGGAGGTGTTTCTAAAACGTAATAAATCATATTGCCACCAAGGGTTCCTTGATGTTCTGCCTGAGTTGAGGAAGAATTTCCTTGTTTCTGCCTACGGTAAATTTCCTACCACCGACAAAAATCCTTGTCTTGATGTCTGATGGTTTCTTTTCGTTGGGCTTCCCAACTGCGTCCTCCTTCCCTGCGTCCCAGCGGGGTGCTGGGCTGGGGCCAGGCTCCTTGGGTGGTGGTGGTGGTGGTTTCTTTTTTTCTTTCTTCTTCAGTATTGGTTATTTTGAAGGTAACTTAGATTTAGCTCGGTTCAGCCTCTATATCTTGACTCAGCTGGAAGGAGGAATGTTTATAGTATGGCTCCCTACGTTTTATCTGTAACTTTAAATGGAAGGATTTTCTAGTTAAATGCCTCGCTGGGTCCTATTTTAGAAGTGTCTTCTGCTTTGACTTGGATACAGTTTGGATGCAAATCATTCCCCTTCCCACACGTTCGCACAAGCTGATGGTTGTAATTATATTTGTAACGTTAGAGACGCTGCAGAGATGGGTCTATCTGCATGGATCGCAAGAATCCTCCCTGGATGACGTCGCTTCGGTGTTATTCACCCTTCGGGCAACGCAGCGCAGGCGTTTGCCGATTTAAATATGGAAGTACTTGAAACCCAAACCATGGACAGTACGTAAAGTGCCACTTTTACTGATGAGACGGGATGGTGGGGTCCCGCCGGGTGAGCCGGGGGTCCCTGACCCCCACCGGCAGTTCCCTTCCCTGGCCGTGTGCGTCCGGCGTCTCCGGGGTCAATATTTCCAGGAGTTAATTTTGGACCCGGCCGTGCATCAGTAGCCCTCCAATTTATGTCAGAAGTGACCTTTGCTGGCATCCCCCTGGTTCCCATCCTCCCTTCGCAGTCTCTCCTACAGAGTGCTGACAGGAGCTCTCCTCCTTCCTGGGCGGTTTGGAGATCATCAGCGAAGCCTGCGGAGAGGTGACCTCCGTCAGGAGAGCGCGACCGGCGCTGGACACAGCCCAAGCCGGAGCCCTCCTCTGACGGGCAAGGTGACATTGGCCTCACACCCGCACTCTCGGCGGCTCCCTCTCCTCGGGGTGGGGATTTCTTTCGGAGCGAAAGGTCCCGCGCGCTGTGGAGGGCAGAGCCCCCGGTAGCGGGGGAGGACCTGGCCCTGAGCCGTGGCCCAAAAGGGGCACCAAGCCCGGCCTCGCGTGGCAGCGGCCGTTCCGTTTGGTTTGCCGGGGTTATTTTCACTGTTGGGGCGATGATGCTCTGGTTTGGCCGGTGAAGGCGGCTCCACGGCATCCCTGGCTGTCACTGCCGTCCTGACCCATGACGTGTCGCGCGTGGTGCCCGTGCGTTGTCGTACAGGTTTCCAGGGGGTTTACTGCTCTGAACTGCTCCTCAGCCACACGTAGCGATCGCCCCACGGCTTTCCCACGGCGTCGGCATTGCGGCTGCGGTGCCAGCCTGGGGGCGGCAGCCGTGGGTGTCCTGAGGGGGCCGGGGAGCAGAGAAACCCTCTTTGGCATTGAGACAAGGTAGAGGTAGAGAGGTGTAGGTTTTCTGAAGCCAGGCGTCCTGTTAGAACTGGTTTAAGCCCCAGAGCAAGGTTCGGAACGGCGAGGCGCTGGCTGGGAAGCAGCTCGAGAGCCCCTGCCAGCGGCTGGGCTGCGGAGGCGGCAGCGGGCGACACGTGCGAGGTCAGCCCGGGTGCTCTGCGCGTGCCACCGGCACAGGGACGTCCCGTGTCCCAGGTGGGAGCTACGCCGCGCGCCGAAGGGTAAGAGGCTCCGAGGGACAGGGTCCAGGCGAGCCCGAGCACGCTCCTGCACCGCACCTCGCTTTCCGCTCACAGCAATATTTGGTATTTAATTGTTTTGCCTTTTCTTTGTAAGCTAACTGTAGCTGGAAAAGGCAGAACATTTTAGAACTTTCCTCCTTTGTTTCCGATGGCCACTGGCACTGTTAATTGAGTATCTGGACTTTTGCTCAGGGAACTGTGTCTCACCAGAACGAGATGCTCCACAGTATCCTCCTCCTGAACTGCGGAAACAACTTGATTTGATTCAAAGTACGTGGAAAAGATAAAACTTGAAAGTCAATTGACTTAAATGTGGAAAAAAATGCAGCTTGGTTATTATGGCGTATGCTAAATTTTAATAGCATTTAGAAAGTGTTTTGTGGGGTAGAAAGGAGAAGCAAACCCATCAAACCTCAGCTGCGTTCTGGTTTATAGTGCAGAACACTTTTCTGCTGCCATCCAAAGGTTTTACAATGTAATAAGGCGCGGCGGAACCCAAGGGTTTCAGGAGATATGTAAAAAGCATGCATATAAAGGAGGAGAATAAAAGGTTCCGCTGCAGAGCAGGTAGGACTCAGGCTTTTAGTGGAAAGCCTCTTTGACTTGTTCTATTTCAGAGATAACTATTTACTAACATGTACCACTACTTAATAACATTTTGAAAAGTTTTGAAGGCCTGGAGTGTCTCTAATGTGTTATGGTTCTTCTGTTAAAAAAAAGAAAAAACAAACACAAATCCCCACCACAATTTCAGTAATGTACTAATCTGTGTTTTTAAATACAATGAAAAAATCAACAAGAGAAGCTGCTGTTCTTTGGTTAAAAAAGTAGACCTGAAGAGTGATATATTTCATCAGTTTGAAATATTGGTTGTCATTTCTGGCTTGAGCAAGCGCTGTCACAGCTGATGCCTAGTTTTCGTCTGCAATTTTATTTTTCATTGTATTTCTTTTTAAAGATACTGCGCTTTCTTGCACAGATTTATAGTCCCTTCATCTTTATACGCTAATAATATGTTGTTATGCACTTTTTGCAAACTACTGCAGAGAATTAAGCCCGTAAGTCTTTCTCTGATAACAGTTCAGGTGTTCTGTCCTGGTACTGAGTGCACTGCTTTTTAGTAATGCCACTGAAAAAAAAAAGCGACCTAAAAGAGAAAAATAGAATCCAGACTTAACTGGATTTTGCTCTTACTTGTAGTGATGTAGCCAACCGCTGGAATGGCTTTCCCACTTCTCTCAGTTGACCTATCAAATATTTTTATTTGCAAAATGGGAGCCATGAATTTGCTCAGTTACTTGGTATTTTAAAAACCCGATTCCCGAGTGTCTCCGGGCTCCTCTCCGTGCGGTTCGGTCCCCGCTCTGTGGCTCGGGCTTTCCGCTGACTTTGAGCAGCAGTCGGGACACCAAATCGAATACTTTCCTTTAAAAGTACGGGTATAAATGCATATTTTAATGAAGGTTACACTGATAATGCCTGAGAGTAGGAGACACAGTTGCTGGCCTCGTAGCGCCCGGTTGCGGCTGGGACGCAGCCGTTCCTTCTCCCGGTTTGCGGACGGTGGTGGCTGTCCCGACGGGCGGCTGTCCTAGCCGGGGTTTCTCTGTTTTGCTGCACTGAAGCTCCCACCGTTTCTGCGTCATAAAAAGTTACTGCATGTATATGCAGAGTAGATAATTTTTTAAAAAGCTTTTCCTTAACCGTAGCAGCTCACCTCTGTCTGTTAGCGCTCCGTGGAGATGAGAGCTAGGTGCAGGAAGCCCTCTGTCTGTGAACATCTGAAAACGGGCTGCCTTTCCAGCAGGCGTTTTACCACATCGGACCGCCTTGAGACGCTGATCTGACGCTGGTGGAACCTGCACATCACTGTGAACGGCGGGATCGGGCCCCACGTACCTGGTCCCAGGGGGTGCCGAGGGGAGGAGAGGGGCCGGAGGGAGCAAGAGGCACCCGTGCGCGGGGGGCGCAGGAGCCGCGTCCCTCTGCTGTCGGTGCTGCGGCTGCACCGCGCTTTGGGCAGCCAGAGGATGCCTGGCCGGGGCCAGGGCCGTCCGTCCTCGTGCACAGATGGACTCGGCTGTCTGTCTCGATTTCCAGTGTACTGTCGCTGTCAACCACTTGGCTGTTGGGTTTTTTTTTTCTTTCTTTGGACATAAATGCAGGTGTCCTGCCTGGAGAATGGTATGAACGGGTTACAAAGTCAGCGGTCCCAGGAGTTTCAAGTTAAAAATGATAAGTGGCAGAACATGCTGACTGACAGCAACAAAATTAGATGCTAGAGAGATGAGATACTTTGACGTGTTTGTTGCATCATTATTTATTAAAACGTAAATTATAATTGTGTAGATAAATCATGTTTCTCATAGATCTCATTCTCTCTGCCAGTGGAGTAGCTGCGGAGTGGAAGGTTGCTTAGGATTTAGGGTTAAGCCTTCAGGAGTTCCTGATGTCTCGTGCAAAAGCCTTTCACCTTCCTCCAGCGCATCTCATGCTGGCAGCTGTCAGAAAGGGGAGCCCAGGCTAAACGGGGATGGATGTCGTGTGATAATGTCTCTGTTTCATGTCTGCCAGTGGGTAATTCCCCACAGATTAAATTCTGAACGTGTTTCCATGAAGATTCGTTTACCGACATACTGTAACGATGCTCCCTTATACGCACACGCACAGACGCACGTGAGCTGCGTGGCAGCCGGTGCGGCGGTCCCGTCAGAAACACGCCGTGGCTGAGGGGAGACACAAGCAAGAGCTGCTGGTCCTTAGATTTCTCTTGGGTATAGCTGGGGAAACCTATACATTGTCTGAGGAGCAGTATTAATCCTCAGCTTCTGAACAAAGACGCTGCCTTTAATAGAGCTTGCTTTTGAAACATGACTCCTGGAGTTGTACAAATACCCCATCAATAGTGCAGCGGCTCATTGCATTGTCCCCAGTGCATGCAATCTTCATTATTTGCACTGTTGGTAAAAGGCGGCGTTTCTAGCAGATCCGCACTACTCCATTTAGCCGAGAACAATGATTTATTCCCCCCTCGCCATCGGACACCCTCTGTTTCCCCAGCTAATAACGAACCCTGGCTGCAAGGAAGGGGACGGGGAAGGATGGCTCTGCTGCGAGAAAAGGCAGCAAACCAGATGCTGGGAGGAAAACCTCCCACTCCCTGTCAGATGGCGTTAAAACACATATACGTTGCTTAAAGCCCCAAGTTATCTGCTGATGCGGACGTTACTAAAGCAGGCTTTAATTCCGAGTAGTCTGGCTCCCTGAGCAGGGCTGCGCATGGAAGGTGCTGCCTTAACGCTGGTGGTTTGGGGCCATACGTCATAGAACCATAGAATCCCAGGTCGGAAGGGTCCTCCAGGATCATCTGGTCCAGCCTTTCTTGGCAAAAGCATGGTCTAGACAAGATGGCCAAGCATCTTGTCCGGCTGAATCTTAAAAGTGTCCAAAGTGGGGAATCCACCGCTTCCCTGGGGACATTATTCCGATGGCTGATGGTTCTCATTGTGAAAATCCCCCTCCTCGTACCACTGGAGCTGCCTCTCTCTTTTTTTCTTTCTGCCGCTGTTGGGACTCAAGTGGGTATGGCGAGTCTCGCCGCAGACCATCAGTCTGCCGCCGGCTCCTCCCGTGGATCCCCTGCCCTGCGCTTGCTCCCCACGGCTTTCCCTGCAGAAGGTTCTCGGAGCAGAGGAGGGAGAGAATGCGTTGCTAGCAGGCGAAAGCGGGGGTGTTCTAGTGGGTTGGTTTGTTGTTGAGGTGTGGAAATCATGTTAAATTCCCAAGACTCAGCACTCTGGGCCTTTGAAATAACCTGCTGGAAATGCAAGAAATGCGAGCTGCTGCCATCCGAGGCGTTAAGAGGGGTCGTTAGCTCCTCAGTGCGAGCAGGGCGGGCAGGGCGCAGCTCGGGGCCGGGGCCGGACTGCCGGCACGGACGCGGCTCTTCCCGCTGGCGGGAGTCCCTGAGCATCCGCTGCTGGTGACGGAGAGAAGCAAATACCGGGGATCTCTGACTGCCGGGTGTTTCTGCCCTTTTGGCTTCCCAGCAGCGAGCGAGCGTGTGGGAGGACGGATGAAGCGCCTGCGTAGGGCTTGCGGGTCGGGGCAGAGGGTCCCTGCAGTCCTGCATGGCTGTGCGGCGCCTTCGCGGCAGCTTCACAGCTCGTGGGTGCTGGATAGGCGCGAAGAGCGTCGTGTCCCCGGAAGAGGACAGGGAAGGGCATCCTTGCTGTGCCGCTGTAGACGTTTCCACTCTTTAAAACTTGTCTAACTGGGCAAACTGGTACGGCAGAGCAGTGCGATTGTCACTCGGGCAAAGGAAGAGATGTGTTGGTGTCTCTGTCCGCTGTCGCGCAGAAACCTTCACCAGCCACTGTTCTGCGCTGTAAGTGCCAATCATGACAGCAATGCGGTTTCACGGCCGCATGCACATGTGGGCTGAGTCATTTGTCCACTCCAAAGCCTTAACTCTTCCCGAGTCATTGCTTTCCAGGGTACAGCCTCCTCTCCTAGAGCTCGCTATTTAATTAGAATTCCCAGCTGACCACTGCTTTTGAGATCTGTCAGCTAGCCAGCTTTTAATCCGTTAAATGTGTGTGTTACAGATAATGTATAGCAGTATTTTTTTAGTATTAGCAGGCTGTGTGGTGCTAATGCTGTACAAAACGTTACGTGCCTTACATATACGTTGCTTTTGTCAACCGGACTTTGAACCTCCTCAAAGAATGGAATCAGGTTCGCTTGACAAGAGCTCTTTCCCACGAAACCAGGTTGGTGAGCATTAGTTGTAGTCATATCCTTTAATTCCTTATTAATTGAATCTCATATCAATTTTTCCACTGCTTTGCCTGGGACTGATGTTAGACCAGTCAGCCTGACGTGAAAGAATGAGAGGTTCGTTCTGCTTGACCTTTTTGGATATTGATTAAGAGAGAAATTATACAGAACATCGGTGTTACACGTGATTAGAAGTCAGTAGCCCTTCCCATGTTACAAGTGGCAAACATGACAGTCTGTTTACTTCCTCTCATTACGTATTGCATACAGATATTCCATGTAGTTAATAATTAATGCCAGCCAAGAGTTAGTGTTTCTGGTGACTTGAGAAAAAGCAGAGTGCCATGATGTTGAGAACAGCAAAATCTCTTAACAGTCCTGCAGATGTTCAACATGTGCATTGTTACATCTGTGGCTGAGATAAAAGTCTGTAAAATTGGGCAGGCGGCAAATCCAGGGCGTGAGTGAGCACGTGGCCAGAGCCAGCGATTCGGGGTGCTCATCCTTGGGTGGCACAGGGGAGCTAAACGGATTGGTAGTGACAGAGCATTTGGGTTGTACCCAGTGGGAGATGTGTCGGCTGAAGTACATCAGGTACATCAGGACAGATAATACTATTGTGGTTCCATCCTGGTTTCATTAGGGAAACAAAAAGACCGGTAACTGGATTAAATTTTTGGCTTCATCCGGTAATATATTAGAATAAGCCAGCAGAGAAGCCTGCGAGATGTGGTGGGGTTTTTTTAATTTAAACATTCTTGCTTCGAGCTTAAGAGTGTTCTTATTTGGGAGTATGTTTCCAGTTATTTGCAATGTGCTAATTACCCGGTGGCAGAACCTAAGTGGGTGTAAATTGTCATATCTCTGCTGACTTCAGTGGAACTGTGGCAATTTGCACTTCAGGAGGATCTGTCACCTAGATTCTTGCCAAATTTGAAATCCCTTCGCTGTAGCTTGGCTGGGGAGCCTCAGGCTCGTGGGAATACAGAAGAAAGCAAGCGTTTTGCAGGGCTTAAAATTCTGCGCGTCTCATTGATTTGTTAGCGTTTGTGTTTGTTATTCAATCCGCCACAGTAATGTGTAATGGATACTTGAGCCATCTCGACTGATGAGAAAGGAATCCTGCTTCAGATCGGCCGTTGCCATGGAAACCGCTGCGGCGGTACCCGCGCGGGCTCCCCGCGAGCCGGAGGGGGCATCGGCGATAATTCAGTGCAGAGGAGGCAGCGACACGCGCAGCCTCCAAAAGCCTCTGTGAAGTTAAAAACGTGTTAAAGGCTTGTGCCTTTTATTGCCTCTTTCGACGTGACCGTGCATCTGGGCAGGACCTCCGCGTGCCCGCGGGGTGGTGGGGGGTGGCAGAAATACCCTTCCTCCCCAACGCCCCGGGTCTTACAAACAGCGACCCCTCCCTTTTCAGAGCAGACTAAATGAGAGATGACTCAGGGTGATGGTAAATAGCAAGTGGGGAATTCCAGGCAGAAGGGCATAACTACAGATTTGTTTGGCCATCTAGCATCCTGACGTTTCCTGCTGTAATGGCCTTTTAATTGATTAATCCTAATGTAAAAGATTCATGTTGTCAGCTCCCTCCACAGCTTTCTCAGTTCAGTGTCATCTCGGAAGCCAGCAGAAACGGCTCCCACATCGATGGGAGCCGTGGAGAAGCTGGTGGTGATGGCAGAGCTGGGCACGGGCAGCCCTGGTGCCCCTGCAGCAGCTCGGTGCGAGTCGCCTTACCCGCCTGCGACAGCCCTTCGCGTGCTGGTTGGCGCCGCCTGAAGTTGTTCTGCCGGTTGAGCACACCGGCGAGTCACCCGGCAGTGAAGACCGGTGAGGACACCAGGCTGGAGGCGGTGAACTGCACTGCCCGCCCGTGTCTCTTCGTCGGGGCAGGGTCTCCCCGTTGCCCGAGCTGTTGATAGGGCTCTTCCTGGCTGCGGGTCGTACCTTGGCACATCGACCATGAACCCTTCCCGATAAATCCTGCGGTGCCTACCAACCTGCTGAGGGGTTTTCCCCTGGGATGTCGCAGGAGGTGCTCAGCTGGTTTTCTGTGTCTACCAGGGCTATAAAAATGTTTGAGGTGATGATATCACCAGCAGGACGATACCCAAGAGCCTCGTGAAGCTCTGCCCCTGCATCTAGATGCATCAGGCAGCTTCGGCCAGAATTTGTCTTTTGGAAGAAGAAGAGGAGAAAGCAATCCTTTTTTTCCCTTACTGTGTTCATTCCTCAGTTGCATCAATGTTTTCTCAACATTTTAAAAACAAATGAAGGATTTCCCTAAAAATCACAGAGTTACAGTGAAGCACGGAGTGTTTCTGAGAAGATCTCCTTTCCAATTTTAAAGATATTAACATCAAAATTTGCCTTTCCCTTCGTAAAACAAAGGACCAGCATCACTGCCTGCCTCTTCTCCATTCTCCCTCTCGCGTCTGACCTTACTGAGGGTACTGCTTGCAGTCCCCCTCTGCGTGCCCTGCCCTCTCCCTTTACGCTCATCCGAAGGCATCCTTGCTCAGATGCTTCTCAGCCGCCCTCTCCCCCATGGTCCTTGCCTTGTCTCCAGCCTGCGACACCTCTGACAGCCTCTCCCCTCTGTGCATCCTTCCATTTGCAGCTCTTTTTTCTATTTTTTCCTTTTTGGCATATCTGCCACAGGGCGCATATCTTGTTCAGTGTTCAGAAGCTCATTTTTGCCTCCTCTTACTCCCCGGTGCCAAACGCCCCCGCGCTCGCTGGCTGGATTTGCTTTTCCTGGTGCCTTTCTCGCGAGTGTCCGGTGAGGCGCATCCTTGCTCCTCCTCCTGCCTGTCCTCCGCCGGGATGCCTGCAGAGAGCTTGCAACTGCTTTGTCCGATGAAGTGCTGCGACCGCCACCTCTGAGGCGGAACATCGTTTCTTCCATCGCTCCTCCGTATATCTTGCCAGGTCTCTTACGTGACACGATAGAGTCCTGTCCCCGTCCATTGTGTCTCATGTCTGCAGCAGTATTATAACATTATTCCTAATCACAGTGAAGGGCCTGGGGGCACCTCGCTTTTCTGTGTAGCTTAAATAAAGGTGGGGTGAATAATGAGTTTCTTACGCCCTCTGTGCTTTAACTCTTGGTATAGTTAAATACTGTCATTGTTGTTTCACCTTGTCTGAGGATAACAGTATTCATTCATATTACGTATTGCCTTGAAGATGTCGTCATTTGGCATTCGTTTGAGTCAGTGGCTCAAATGGTGCAGCCCCCTCTGCATTTCTTTTGCTGCCTGCAGGTACGTGGACGCAAGTGCAGTGATCCTCTAGCGAACTGGGCAGACCTTCTTAAAGAAGATAAACCCACAGGCAGTGAGAGATTTTTCCAGAATCTTATTTATCGGCCATCTGCTTGTATGTCTCATGGCTTCCCCATTCAGGGGAATTCAAAGGCTGTTAGACCCCATTTCCAGACGAAAGAGGGGCAAATCGTGGGGTGGGGAGAGCAGACCGGGCTGCCGGGGTGGGCTGGTGCCAATGGCTTGGAATTTACTGTACCTGCCTCTCCCTTGTTTATGAATGACCAAATGTTAAAATAAATATATGCATTGATTTCATAAACAGGTGTAATGTACCAGGTAGCAGATTTTTATCTACTTTGGGCCTAATTCATTAACATTTTGCTCGTGCAGGCATATCGTTATCTTTATGTGGCTTCTCTGGTTGGCCATATGGGTTTGTTGGCCACATAGTATTTTTCAGCAAGGATGCAGCAAACTTGCCATCTGGGTGATGTTTGCCAGACTACTTGAAATGGTTTTTTGGTTTTTTTTTTTAAAAATACGGACATAAGAAGTTTCTCTTATCCCTCATTTTACCACAGGTGGTGCGTATTTTGCTTTCCTCAGCACTGAAGCGCCGGGCAGCGGTGGCCGGCGTTTGGAAGGGTTTGCTGTGCGGGGATACCATCATCCCCTCTGCAGTGTGCAGCAGACCTCTCTGCGCTGCTCTGCGCAGCATTCGCCAGAACTGAGCATGCTGGCTTCGGAGCTAATAGAAAAAACTGTTTCTTTGCAAACAAACGTTGATATTCCAAAAATGAGGGTGTATTTTATTGCACCATTCCAGGATTGGTACATCACGTAAAGCTGATTTACGGATGCAGAAGCGACAGCAAGTGAACTGCAGGAGCCGTCAGTACGGGGGGTGCGAACGTGCCGGAATATGGCTCGGCGGCAGGAGCTGGGAGGATGCTCCTCGTACCGGGAATTGCCGGCTGGGAGCTCATTTACCTGCCCGGTGAACGCTGTGCCCGCTCGTGGTGACGGGACGCTGGTCTGCACGGCCGGGGGGCTGGTGAGCACCGCGGCTGCGGTCTGTGTCGCCCACCTCGCTTAGCTCAGAAGAAGAGGGAACGCACAATACCGTGTAACTAAGCAGCATCTGGAAAATTGCCCTTAGGTCTTACATTCATGTTTGTAACCTTTGTAAAAATATTATTTCCCATTGCTACCCGGTTTTTATAATGTCAATATACTAAGCTCTACCTCCCAGTATTACATCTTACACACAGCGCTGCTTTCTTTATACCCTAGAGCACATGTGTTTTCTAAGCTGGCTTTCAAAAATAGCCAGTTTTCAAAAAAAAGAATTCACGGGAGACTTTGCTCTTGGCAGGGAAAGAAGTTTTTATCGTGGTCTGGAGCAAAATGCGCAGCAGATCTTTAATTGAAGTTCACCTTTAGCATTCAGGGTTCTTCTGGCTCCAATTTGAAAGCCATTGCGGTGGATCATTATCTGCGGAGATTAGCTTTCCTTTGGGACTTTCTTCTGTGCTGCAACTCCAATGCACAGAGCCAGAAAACCACCCCCGTGTGGCGTGTCCCGGCCGGCGGCGGCGAGCGTGCCGTCGGCGAGCCCCGGCTCTGATCGCCCGCACATCACTGCGCTCTCCGCGCGGCTGCCGGGGGGTGGGGAGCCCTCCTGAGCGCGGCGTGCGGGGGCTCGTGGGATGCCGGCCACGGGGTCGCCGCCTCCATCGGGGTCCAGCGCATGCGGTGCTCCGGACCTCCTTCCTCCTCTGGAAAAACGAGCTTCCCTTCTATTAGCTTTTCACATTTTATCCCGTCTAAAAACCTTGTTATTGTCCCGTTTTCCCTCTGTGAAATGCAGAATTCTGAAGTGGCATTTGGATTATGGAAAGGGTTGGCCAAAAATACGTGTAGCCAAAAAGGGCAGTTCCTAATCAGCAGTGATAACTTCAGTAACTGTAACAGTAATGCAATTAGTTGTACAATGCCACTGGTGGTGATTGCATATTGTGGAGTTGCGCTGGAATTTCAGGAAATTAATACAAATCATGTATAACATTCTCAGTAAGAATACCAAATCCTAGCATCTTATGTTTTGACATGTCTATTATTTATATGCAAATTCAGTCTTTTCTGCAGAATTTCCTTGGAGATAAACATTTTATTAGGAAGTTAAGGAAGAGGACACAATACGGTAATGGAAGATAATCAACACGTAGCTTGTGGCTGGGAATATAATGATGAGAAAGAGGGAGATAGCTTTTATATCCTTTTTATTCTTTAAGATGCATTCTCGTTTCCCTCTGCCCCACATACGTTCTGCTTGCAGGCTGTGGAAAACTGCGCTTTGTTAAACTCTCTGTATTCAGCAATACTTCGCACACTGGAAGACCTTTGCAGCTAAAACCAGTGTCTCATACGTGCATACAGGGTGGCTGTTACACGCGATTGCGTGCTATTCGGGGTTTGTTAGTCTCAGACAGCGTGTGCTAATTGCTGTTTTGGTGTGTGCAATCGTAGGGTGCTTCAAAGGAGGAATAGTCGGTAGCTGTAGGGCACGATGAGGCCACCGAGCAAGGTGGCATTACGTTATTTACAATCCTATATACAATGGAGGAGAACAGTGTTCAGGAAACATCAGTGGAAAGCAGAACTGAAAAGGACAAGCTGAACTGATCAGGAAAATGTGTTGTTTTATGAGCAGAAATAAAAGGCTTGTTTAGCTTGTTTAATCTGGCAAAACCAAGGCTGAGAGGTGATACGGTTGCTCCATCCACAAATGTCAAAGGAATAAAGTGGGGAGGTGAAAAGCCACGTAAACTGGAGGACGGTGTCGGCACAAGAATTACCGGAGCCAGAACAGCTGCAGGTAAACGCACACTGACGGCGAGGAGATGGGTTCTGTTTGTCTCGGAGCCTCGCATCTTTGCAGGAGCCTTCTCATAGGAGCCAGGGTGCAACGCGCGGGGCTCGTGCCAGGATGGAGCTGGGCGGCAGCCGAGGACCGAGCTCGCCCGCGGCGTCTGCACGTGGGAGCGCTGGGCTCCACGGCCGGAGACGGTCGGTGCTGGCGAAAGCTACGGCATGGGCTGCTCTGGGCAGGAGGGTCCTTGTTTCCTTCTTTTTTCTTTCTTTTTTCCCCCCTCTCCAGAATGTAGCTAGATTTTTGTTGTGTGTTAGGACGTGCTGAAACATGATTTTCTGGTTAATTGTGCTTAGTGGCAGATTCATCGTAAAACACTGGAAAAGCCGCACCTTTCTGGGGTGGCACGATCGATATTTAGAAGGCTCCAAAAAGTGCAATTATCCCTGTACTTTATAAATACCTGTCTACATTACTCTCCAAATGCCTCCATTTCACACGCTGCGGCTGTCGTCGTGATGAATCATTTTGCATACAACTTTGAGATGATGACTTCTAAATTTAGTGCTCGGCTTCATGGAACCCCCTGGGATGTCCGTACGTGATAAAGAGCAATTCTGCTTGTAGGTGCCAACAGCTGAGCTGGACAGCTGGGCGCTTTCACGTGCTCGTCCCGCTCAAACAGTTGAGGTTTGGCTTTTTTGTTTAAATAAATATTGTGTGGTTGGATAAGCTGGTGGATAATAGGTACCTTGCTAGCAAACCCAATCTTGCTAAGTCAGCACCTCCTGCAACTGAAAATGGCTCTTTTTGTATGTTAAGAGAAAAGAGATTAAGGTGAAGACGATGGTCACAACAAAACAGGTGTACACACTATCTGCAGAAAAAAGTATTTTTATAAGGATGCTTGTGCAGTTGTGCAAGCGCAGGTATTTATTTGTGCTGGTCACGTTGCGCTTGGAAGGGTTTGGTGGTCAGATGATCCTTCAACAATTCTTTGTGTCCTTGCACCGTTTCTTGTGTGTAACTTTTCAAGTTACCTGAGGGGAGTTTTACATTTCAGACTGGATTTCTGCCCTTGGCAGCAGTAGTAATAGAATTAATAATTAATTTTTTGTAGAACTAATAATTACATTTTTATAGAATTTTTCATTTGCAAAGTGCATTACAACTGGTCTGTAATTAATTGCGTACCTGTAACGACACAGAGCTGTATCAGAGGCTCTACAGCAAGAGAATTACAGAAGCACTTTAATTTTTGAAGGGCTGCTTTCTTTTCTTTCTCGCTGGGGCGGCTGGTGTCAGTGCAGACCCAATGCTGGGTGCTGAGTTGGGTCACATCACAGCCATCGAGTGTTAACGGGGGGACTGGAGGTGGAGGGGGCACTGCCTGTAGGAACTCATATTCCACATAACCCGACAAATCATGCCATGCAAATACTGGGAAAACCGGGAACTGGCTTTTCGGTATCCAAGCGGTGAGGGGTTGGAGGCCACCTGGGCCCCGGTGGCTCTCCAGCGCAGCTGATGGGTGGCTGTTGCTGCACGTTTGATGTCCTGAGGACGCTCGTGGAGCCCCGACCCTCGTTTGCTCACTGCACGCAGCGGCGTGCACCGCCTCCGTCCCCGTGTGCGGAGGAGCCCTGCTGCCGCAGGGGACAGTACTCCTACCCTGCCTGGCAGACTGCATCTCAGCTCTGCTTTCATTTTAACGCATGTTGAGCTTTCTTGCCTGTACCGATGATACTGACGGGTAGAGCATCCTCTCCAGGGGATGGGGGGGCGTTTGGTCCTGGGACCGATAGGACCATCCTCGGGTCCCTATTGCCGTTGTCGCTGCATCTGTATCGCTGTGGCTTGTTCCTTTTGTTTGCTGACTATTAATAGGGTAATTAATCTTAGCTGGGCACCAGCAACCAATGTTTTTTGGATAAATAGGTCTGCACAGATGTTTGCTTTAGGCTTTTAACTTTCAGCTTGAATATATTTATTTCAACTTTTTTGTTTGAGCATCCTCTCTGCAGGGATAGTTTGTTTAAATTTCCTCATCACAAGCAAAGGCAGTTACGTGGGTGAGACAATGGTCTCGGGGAGCAGTTCATTAAGTCACCCCCCTCTGAATGTCGGAGGGTAGCACAGTCAGCTCGCCTGTAAGGAAACACGGGGCGCTCAGCAGAAATACTCGCAGACTAGAAAGGAAAAGGATCTTTCTACTCTATGAGTAACACTGTAGAGACACTGACAATGTAAATTTAGGTGAGTTATTTAAGCTTGGTTTGTCATTCGTAATAGCAATTCCTGACAGCCAGGGAAGATATTTTACAGCAGCGGTAACCGAAGGGTGTTGGGATCGGGGGTCCCGGGGGCGGGCGCAGCCTCAGGGAGATGCTGAGCCCACGGCTGCTCGCTCCCTGCTCGAGCTCGCCTTCGCCGTGCTGGTGTTTGGGGAAATATTCCCCTTCTCCGTTTGCTTGCTGTGTTGGTGCTCCTCGGACCCAGCTGCCGGTTTCCCTCGGTGCTTTTCCTGCTTCACCAATTCTCTCCTTAGTTTGTTTCCTTGTCCACTCGCTGAGTGTATGTGTTGTGCTGAGGGTGGTTCTTCTGAGCTGGTTACTTTATTAGGTTTTGAACTATGTTCGTTGTAGATACATTTACTTAACACGGTAAACAGCAAAGTAATGAAGCTCTAGCTGAGTGTACCTTTGTTTGTTTTAAGTATTAGAACCCGAAGAAGATCATTTAAGTGGCAGAAAATAACGCCTGCGGTCCAGAGAAGGTAGCGTGGGAGCGTGCCGAGCGCCGGAGGCTGCGGTGCCTCCCTCGGAGCGAGGGGAGGTCGGTGCTGCGCAGCCTCAACGCCGAGGCTGCAGGCGACCCCGGCACCGGCCAGGGTTTAAATGCATCACGTTGTTAAATCCCCACGCTCTGCCCATGGCGATAGAGGGAAGAAGTCCACAAGATGTTTTTCAACTTTAACGTGGATGTTTGGGAAATAGGGCCAAAAAAAAAGACAATCTTCAAATTATGTGTGAAGGAGTGACCAATGCTACGCTTGGACCATCTGCCAAGGCGTGCAGTCCAAGACTGAGACCCTTCGCATAGGGAAAATCCACATCTCTATAAACATTTTTCTGGGAATTGCTGTAAGCAAAGAGTCCACAGCCAATCTTGGACTTCTCTAGGAATTTTTATCAAGGAAAGGAGTACTTTATGTACTGTAACGCAAAGGCAAAAACAGGGTCATGGGTCCAAAGAAAATACATCAATGAAGACAGAAAACAGATTTCTAAATATTTATAGTACTGAGATAATATCAAAGACTATGCACAGATGTGCAGAGAGCTATGAATGAAGTGAGTTTTAAAAAATATTGCTGTGAGTTTTCCAGAAAGATTTGGGTTAGACTGAGTCCTTTGAAGCCCTCACTTTTTAGGAAATTTTGTCAGGTTAATTGATTATTACTCTTGCGTCTTCGTATATTTCAAAAATAATAACCAGAAAGCACTGTTTTATTGAAGTTGTCCTGCACTTCTATGACACAGATGCCTGCAGCTCCCAGGCAAGGTAACTTGCACCGCACCAATCTGCTGGGTCGCGTGGCGGGCAGGGTCGTTTCTCTTGGTTATTAGCGGGAAGGAGAGCAAAGGAGCCCGGCAGCACGAGCGGCTGCCGCCCCGTCACCCTGCAGCTCCTCGCTCCTGCCGGCGCCTTGAGGTCAGCGTGTGAGTCCTGAACGATTCGGGTAAATGCTCATTGAGGGAAAGGGAGGACGAAGCAGACAGGACCATGGCTTCCCCCGTCATCCAGCCTCTCTCCGTTTCTTTCCAAGTCGGGTTTATCCATGCGCTATACAGGCCCAGTATTAGCACACTGTGAAGGTGAGATTAATCAGGCTGAGTAGGTAGGTAAAATAGTCTGATGGATGCTGCTGCTCCGCAGGTTGAGGCAGTCAGCCGGGGCGCTGCCAGTATCATCACTCCAAATCCTGCCCGAGCTGACGCTTCAGATATTTGATGAGCGCCCATGTAAAGAGAAAAATAAGCCAGCGACCGGATCTGTGGTCAGCCCGAGCAGGCTTTGCCAGCCGTCCTCTCGGCACCCGGTGCCGCATGCGGAGCGGTGCATCGCACAGCGCTGCCACCAGCGCCGCCGTCCTGCCAGTGGTCTTCCCCATGCTGGCAGGGCACATAGCATGGGCAGTGGCCACGGTCCAGGGGTCCCTTCCCACCCGGGACTTGGGCATTTTCTCCTCCATAGTCACAAAACAGTTTCAGTATTTTATGAGAATTCTGTCCGCTTAGAATAAGGTAATTGATACAAGCAATTTCAGTTCCCTTTAATATAACAGATCTCAAGTGTGAAACCTCCTTACTTAATGATCAGCATAAAATAAAAGTCTTTTTTTAGTGTAAGTTCTCAGTTAATTTTACAGTTCGGTTGAAGTGAAAATATCATTAAACAGGGTAGCATTAAACTTCATACTTATTGGACCTCCCCTGCTCTGCAAGGGAGAGATAAGTTGGTGTCTCAACAGTTGCCACTGAGAATCGATCATTCTCCGATCCCCGTTCCCTGCACACGTCTGACTCTGCTGACATCGCGAGTGTGAAGAGGCAGGAGGAAGAGGAGGAGGAGGTCTGGGCTGCAAGCATCCCTGCTGGCAGGGCAGGCTCCGTGCAAGCTGCGAGGGACACACAGCCAGGACAGGTCTGGTTGGTAGAGCTGTGGGAAGAAATGTGAGAAAACAGCTATTTCCCGGTGCCAAATCACCATCTCACCTGCTGCAGGTGTCACGTAGGGCAAGACTCAAACCTAAGAGATGCTTTGTACTGCAGGGTACATTGATGATGGCAAAAATATGTCCCACGGGAAGCATTTGGGATCCTAAATTGCATGTGGTTTGCCGGCACTGGGAGACACTAACGGAAGGGACGTCACACTCAAGCTGAAGAATGCGTTTGGCCTGGGAAGGTGAACGGCACAGGGCTTCCGTACCAGCGCGGTTTCTGGTTGCTCTCGCTGATGGATATGAACGCAGCCGCCTGGTGACAGATCTCTCCCTTTGGGATGTTTCTCACCGTCTCACCTCCAGCCGATGGTCCCGGTTTGGTGCTCTGGTCTGCGCGGGCACCGGGGTTGGAGCTGAAGCAGGATAAATCCCGTAATCCCGGCTGTCCCAGATTTCTGCCTTTCAGAAGTTGAGGGTGACACCGGCCGGGTGGCGCGGCAGAGGCGGGGGCTTGCGCGCCGGGTGAGGGTCAGAGCCGCCGGCAGGAGCCCTCGGAGCACCACGCTCACCTGTGCCATGGAGCTTATTTTGTCAAATAGCTGAAGATGCCCAAGATTGACCAGAAATGATACTAAAATGAGGTGACTGCTGTTCTAGCCTGGGTTTTGGTAGAGTGCCCAAAATTGGCTCCAAACGAGCACTGGGGAACTGGTGGGGTCCAGAAGAGTCTCCAAGGGTACAACATCCTCCCCGAACCCTGCAGGGATGCTCAGCTGGTAGTCACCATCAAATCCAGCCTTAGCACGAGTAGGTCCCTGTCTTTTCTTGACGTCATTAGAGATACACCTTTTTATTCCAAATTAAATTTGCAAGCCAACCTTGAAATAAAGCAATGATACTCATGTTTTATAAAGCAAGCGCTATCATGGTGAGGTGGCATCCTTAATATTAAAAAGGTAATGGCTAATTTATTAAGAGTGCATAGTGAACTTAAGAAAAAAAGGCTTGAAGATAACCTTTATCGATATTACTTTCAGCTGTAGTCCTGTTCAGTTGAACGCCGAACGGAAAGGGGTTGTCAGTGCTGATGCGAAGGCTGTGCGTGCCTGGGGGGGTGAGCTGCGGAGGAGGAAACACACGCGGGTTCTCCGTGATTGTGTGCCACGCGCCTGCGAGGAGCAAGGAGCTTTGAAGGGTACAGGAGCTGCGGAGCTTTGTGCTGCTGACAAAGGACAGGGGATGTGGTTTCGGCTCCTCATCCCGCTGCTTTCCCCTCCTTCACGGAGAGCATTAAGTACAGGCTGTGATTGATTTTGCAGTGAGGCAGGTGAGAGCAGCCTCCTTCCTTCAGGCAGGATGAGTAAACGGCCACGTTTGCTGCGTTTAAAACCAAACTCGGCTGTAAGCTAGACTAGGTCAAAATGCAACATTGCAATGAATGAGCTTGGAAAAATGAAGGCGAAATAACGGGTTTTATTATTGAAAAGAGAGTTTAATGCTGTAAAAAGATAATGAGCAAACAAACTTATTTGCTTGAACTCCAGGAGACAGTGTTGTTAGAGAAAGAAACATGAAAGATGCTCTGTTAATGGGGGAAAAAAAAGGAGTTTGGGGAGCCGAAAGGTCCCACTTCATGAAGGCGGGCGCACTCAGTCCGCGTTGCGGAGCCCTCTGCAGCGATCGTGGGCTCCTTTCAGGTGTTGGGTTCGCTCTGCAGCATCTTCTGCATTTTTCTTTATTATGTTTGTTTCAAATTATATAATTCTGTTAAACATCTCTTTGGCACTTGCATATGGTCAGGAAAAGTTCTCTAGAAAAGAAGCCTCTAAGTCCTAAGAGTAAACTTTAAAGCAAAATAGCGTCCGCTGTGATAGATTTTGTGGGGGACTGGAGATTTTTACCACTAAGGCCCCGATTCATTTATCTTTAGGGTTTGCTTGAAACAAAACACAAAGAAAACCCTTAAAGAAGCAAAAGGTGAGTTTTTAAGGAATGATGCCACTTGTTTTCCAAAAAAGGAATATTTTATAGCATCATCTCCTCTAAATTAACATTAAATATGCAGTGGGGTCTGCCAAGGATCGTGGTTTCACACAGGATTCTTCAGTCTAAAAGTTTCGCTCATCTCATGTGCAGCTTTAAACTCAAATAAATTTGGGGCAAAGTAATGTCCTGCGATGTGATGGCGACAAAGCTGTCCCCAGCAGAGGCGCCGCTCATGGCACCCGGGAGAGCGTTCCCGTCCTTCTCCCCGCCTGCTTTCACCTTAACGATACGACGTCTTCATCAGCCGCCCTGCTGGTAATCTGCTGCTGATGGAGATTAATAGAGAAAATATTTTCTAAACACTTCTGTATGCGTTTTCATTAATCTATGCTCAGAAAACTAATCTTGTGGGGCGACCTGCAAAAGGTGTTAATTGCAGTTTCAGAGGAGGATTTATCAAAAGTTTGAGGAGGTGCAGCAAGAACCGCAGAGCAGTGTCAGGAGTGTCCGAGGGAATGTCCCTGTCCTTCAGACCCTTACGCTTAATGCAAACATTTCTTTATAAAAGTTCTTTGAATAATGTGAATAAATTATTCACATATGAATAAGGTGAATAATTGAATTAATATCCATCCTTAAGACTGTATCGTTATTTTTGAAGACCGCTCAGACGGGGGTGGGGGGTCGTTGGTTTGGGGTTTTTTTCGGGTTTTTTTTACAGTTACCAGTAATGAAATTTGGCATGAAAATGAAACTGTGTGTTACGTGAGCGGCTTCGCTATGATGATGATGATTTATTGTGCGCTTTTGCTTATGAAAGCACACTCGGTAAATTCCTTGTGATTTGTAAACCTACAGGCAACGTATTGGATAAAAATGATGAATTGGACGGCTGAGGGAACAGATTTCTGTCCACTCATGGGACTCATTTTTAATGACACTTTTTGCAGTGTTAACATGAGCTTTGAGGAAGCGAGCAACCCAGAATTTTCTGTGTTTTCTTCTGCTTTTCCTTGAATCTTGAACGTGAGTTGGTTTCAGTGGTTGAGAAAATATTGCTTTTCGATTTTGTGCTGTAGCCGGCTTAAGTAAGACTCAGCGCACGGTCAGTCTCAATGAAGCGTTTTATCTTGGCAGTAAACAAGTATATGAGTGCGTATTCCCGCCTTTTCTCCCAAATGCTGAAAAGCTTCTGTTTACGAAAATGAAACAAACGATGTTTAAATTTACACCTGTCGCTGCGAATCTTCCTGTGATGTGTTGGACACCATGAATGTCCGGGCGCTGTGAATTACACGTGGAAGTATTGATCTTCTTTTGCGCAATATTGAGCCAGTGAAAGTTTTAGAGAGTGTTTGAAGTTTCTCTGTACAGATACTGGTTTTGTACGAGGGGACTGCTCTCAAGGGATGGCATTTCACCATTTCAGTCTTGAAAAAAAAGCTGAAATAGTAAATAATTCGTGTTCAAGTAACATTTCAGTTCTTTCTTGGATGACATCCCTAATCAGATGGGTGCATCTCACCTTCGGGGAGCTGCGAACGACGAGCAGCTCTGAAACAGAAAAGTCAGCCTTTACAGAGGGAAACGGGGACCTTGGGGTGACGCTTGCAAGAACTAAGCTGTTTGTCGTGCTGGAAATGGAAAGAACAGGAATGACGTGGAATGGCTGTTCTCCAGCAGTTTTGTCTCCTGGGCCCGCTGTGTCCATCCCTGCAAAAGGACGGGGGGTTTTGGAGCACCTCATCTGCAGGAGCGGGACACGGAGCCGCTGTGCCACACACCAGCCGTGCTCGAAAGGAAAAGCGTCTCTGCTGTTTTCATTAGCAAAGCTGTTACTTTGTACTCACAGTCGAGGAAAAAATTGTTTGGGTTGAGAAAAATGCTGATCTGCCATCCCCAGTAAAACGCTCTGAGAACCAGGGGGACGAGAAGAACAGACTCAACGGCATCAAGCTTAAAAGTTTATTTCATGAAGTCTCGTGATCTTTTCCAGTCACTGTCAGGCAAGCGTTTTGAATGTTTTAATTGGCTGTGATGGGGAAAACGGAAGATTCCCTCTGCGTGAGAAGAGGTGATGTACTAACAGTGATTCAGCAGTCTGTTTTGTCAAATACCTCATCAGCGCTGTCTTGCTTTTATTGAGAAAATGTGCAGAAAGCACTTCAGCAGCAAAACTGTTGACACTGCCAGCTAATCACTTGACTTTCGTTTGTCAGTGCCCTGTGATCGCCCGGGTCTCCTTCCTCTGTGCTGTCACCGGCATCTCTTGGTGCGCGGGAGCCCGCTGCCGGGGACCAGCTGGGGCAGCGCCGTGCCACCGCGGGCGCCCCGCGCGCAGCGAGGTCTGCGTCACTGCCGGCGGCAAGGACAGCGTGGGCATGGGGGACGCCGCAACCCTCGGTACCTGCGGAATGACCTGCAGACTCAGTCGATGCTATTTGTTAGCATTTTCAGCTTCTTAGTTAAAAAGTACAAAAGGTTGAGGAGGAATGTGTGAGATCCCATCTGTGTGAGCAGAGTTTATAAGATTAATTTGTGTGAAGGTTTGCATCTAGTTAATCCATAATTAATCAGCAAAGCCCACCAGTTCTATAATTGGATGGTAGTGACAAGTTAGTTAAAGCAAAATTAAATCCCGTCAAGTCACGTCTGTGTATGGGAGACATTGCAGGCTGCGTAGTTCATCGATGCGCCTTTGCCCGGGGTGTCGGGTCATCAGTGCCGCAGCGGAGCGCCGGGGACGCGTGGGAGCATCCGGACCAAGGGGCAGCTACGCCGTCCCAGCACGGTGGAGCCGAAGGTCTCGGGGCCACACGGAGGCTGGTGCTCCGTGGGCAATACGTGGCAGGACTCAGAGTGTCTCTTCGAGGGGAACGGTCGTGCAGAGGAGCATAGGGACAGCTCTTGGCGGTGCAGCGCCGAACGTGGTCTGCCCCAGCTGAGGGCCCAAAGGGCAGGAGGAAAGGGACGGTCCAGACCTGAGGTCCCAGATGCCACCACCTCCAAGTGCCGTTCCACCCAAAAGAATGCAAATAAACTTTTTGTTGGCAAGGTGTAGACAAATCCTCTTTGGATATCTATACTTCGAATGCCAGTGATAGAAAGTACTATTATTTTAAAAATGAGAAGAAAATTTGCTCTTAGCTTGCAATTTTTGCTTATATTCTGTACAATGTCGTGGGGCACATGGAAGATACTTGCATTTGTGTTTAGAGTTCTATTTTCCTTCCTCAACAGTCCAAGTCTAATAACTGCTAAGTAGCCCTGAAGAACTCTTCAGAAGACAGAGCTATAACTTGCAAAATCTTAGTGATAATGTCACCTCAGGAAGACATGAGGAAGGTCTCTGTGCTGCCGGTGTTCATACGGAGGATACACCGTATCTTACCGTAGCAGACCTCTTCCAACATTCATTATCTATCACAAAAATGAGCTTTCTGTTCTCTGATCAAAAATTAATACAAGTAGAACGTCAACCTCTTGGTTGCTTATTGAGTGTCAAAAACACTCAGCTGTTTGCTAGTGAACTTCAGTAAATTTAGGCACACTAATCTTGAGAAATTAATGCTTTGCTGCTTGGGTTTTTGGGACAGGAATGAAATATTTATAAGTTGGTTGCAAGCAATATAAACTTAGTATTTCTACAACAGCTTGTCCAGAAAGACATTCTTAAATGCTCGCTTACTGTAGTGCCTGCCATTGCTTGGGAGCGATAGTGAAGCTCTAAGGATTTTAAATTGGAATGGGAAGATTTAGTATTGGCATACACAATAATTTGTTTTAGGTTGTGTAAATGCTTTTTAATTAAGAGATTGGTTGGAAGGAGCTTTGAAGGTCAGATCCTTCCAAGTTTTCCATGCACTTAGATTCAATTTCCAGAATTCAGGAGCTGCTGAACACCTTAAATGGCATCGTGAAACTGGGAAAGGAATATCAGCTTCTGAAGCTCCCTTGGTGGAGTACAGATAGCCTTGCCACAGCCACGATCTCTTTCCACTCAGTATTTTTGATGCTGTAATACGAATTATGCCACCTTTGCAAAGAACTGGAGGCAACCAGACGGGAAAGACTGCGTGTTGATCATTGAATCACTGACTTCAGTGGCTTCTGGTCTTAAGTGTAAGTAAGCGGTACAACAGGACCAAGAAACTGGGTATTTCGCAAATGAATGCGTCACTTTGTAGGCACAGTGTAGTATGTCTGCGGATAACTCCAGGGCGAATTTTGCACAGCAGAGGCTGCCAAAAAAAGATTTCAGCTAAGGCATCTGGACCATTCCAGCACAAAATTAATCCAAGATAAAACTGCGTGTATATTTAATAGCTCCCAAAAGTTCTTTTAGATATTTATATATTTGCTCTAAGTTGCATTTCTTAGATTTGTCCTTATTTACCCGAATCTGAAAGACGGTGAATGCATCAGACCCCTGTGCCTCGCGCGACCGCAGCCTGTGCTCTGCACCCGGTCATTAGCAAATTTGGCTTTTTTCTGTCACGTGTGTGCAAAAAATACTGCCTCAGCCTGCATTTCCCCAGGGCACTGTCAGATTTTGTCTAGTTTCCCTATGCTATAATGGTCTTTTTTTCCTGAAAAAGTGATTCAGCTGGATGATAAAAAATTTTCTAAGTTCGGCGCAATCTGCCTGCACAACCTGCCTGTGTGATGGCCGTGGTCGAGGCAGCCGGGCTCGAGAAGGTGGGGGTGGTTTTATGGCAGATAGTGGATATTTGAGCTGTCCTGGTCTCTTTCCCACAGACCCGGCATCCGCCGTTCGCCCTCCCGTTGGGTGTCCCGTGGGATTCACTGTCCCTGCTCTCTCCCGGGGTCCCCCTTGAGCAGAGCACAGCCGAGAGCATCGCGACAGGAACCGCAGGTTAAATCCAGACCCCAGGTCAGGCAGAGGTGTTGGTGCTCTCCCTGTCGATGCCTCTTGCCCGGCTTTCGGCATAGCTCTGCTGCGCTCCGAGTCGTTAAATTATTCAGCCCTTTGCAATCCGTCTCTAACGTCGGCCTCCCCCTTCTCCCCGGTGCTGGCTTCCAAAGCCTGGCTCTCCCCTGAAAAAAGAGCGTTTCCTCTTTGTTCATTCTAAGTTTATCAGACATTAATTTAATCAAGAAACCCTTTGTTCTTTTCTTACAGCAGATGTTAAAACAGAATGACTAATCACTTTCTAAACCTTTTTATAATTGTGTATTTGCTACCTCAGTCGAGTCTCCACTTCCTTTTTTTGTGCAATGTTTCCTCAGATATAAACGTATTTAGACCTCTGCGTACCTTCATTAACCTCCGCCGAATCGGGTCGGTCTCAGCCCCCCCCAACAGCTGAGATGACCAACACAGACATAAATGGTTCGTACAAGTTTGTATCTGATTTTCCATTTATGTTGTAGTAGACATGATTAAAGCCTTCGAGTGGAATCGCAGCTAAATCCTGTCATAACCTAGCCCATTATTTTTTTGTTCTCCTATTAGGATTTTAGGCGTTTCTTTGACATATTTTTATTGCCAGATTAGGAGGAAAACACTTGACTTGTTTGCAACGTTCTCATTATATTGTCTTTATAACATTTCTAAAAGAGAATGCGAATAAAATACTTCTGTGGATTGTGGTCATATTTCAGTCTGACGTTAATATGCTCCATGATTTTCCAGCTCACAATTCTTCTAACCTTGTGGTGACAGTCCAGAAGCCCTCACACCTGAGGGACGTGCGGTTGCACAAGCTGCCGGAGTCTAGATGATGTGTGGGGACCCGGGTGACGTCTCTGTCCTGTAGGTTTTATGTATCCCACCTGAGTAACTGCCGAGGCGGTGCTGGGATAGCAAACCGCCTCGTGGAGCCGACGCAGCCTTTCGAGCCGCTTTTCCTCTTATGAACCCCCGGCTGGTGTCGGGGCCGCTGGGACGCTTTTCCCTTACCTGGGAATATGGGCGTTTATTAATTATTAACTATTACTAATCATTTAATTATTATTAATTAATACCTGGGTTTCGCATTAAGCTTATGTCACCCGGATCTGCTCTTAACAATGGCTTGCGAGCTCGGACCGTTTCATGTTTGACAGGGCGTCACTGGACCGTCCGCCCGCAGAGCTCGTGCCGCCCTGCCGTCCCCAGGGCCGAATGGGACGTCTGTCCCCGAGCCCCTCCGAGGTTAGGTGGTGGGGGTCGATGTTGGAAGTCTCGCCCGGTGGGAATCCCCGTATCCCCGTACGCGGCTGTGCAGAGTTGCTCGGAGCGTGCAGCGTGCGCCGCTCGGTCCCTCCGTGAGTTCTCTCGCCCTCGCGTGACTGACTGGGGCTGTCGGTGCCCCAGACGCCTCCAGCCCAGCTGCGCCGAGGGCTGGTGCCCATGGTGCGGGGGCTCGGACCCTCACCTGCCTTCGCGGCTTCCCAGAAATCTCACCAAACATTCCCCGTGCCCCCACGGGATGGTAAGAGCGTGGGACCGTTGGTGATGCATCGGCTGACCTCATGGTGCCACACGGGTGACGTATCTCCCCGTGGTGCCTGTCGCAGCCTGGCTGGGTTTGTCTCTAGCACACGTCCCGGGGGCAGCTGGGTGGGGACAGAAGAGAGCAGGAGGTGGAGGTAAGAACATCCACCTCCCCCGGGATTTGTTCTAGTAAGGAACCTTTGATATTTCAAATGGGCAGTTTTGCTTCAACTTACATTTGTTTGGCCTTGTTTTCTAGACATTCGTTTGTCTTCCTCTCCTCCGTTAGCCACTAAATAGCCAACAGTTTTTTTCTCCATGAATACTTTTGGTAAAGGTATTTGGTTACTGTGAACTTTTTGCCCTATGTTTTTTAAACTAAACAAAACGGGCTGTGCTCCAGCTCTCCCACCACAATACATTTTTTCTAGTCCTCTCCTTACGCCACCTCCAGCTTTTCAGCTGGGGACACCAAATCTGTTTGCTTCTTTTTATGTCTGGTTTCCTTCAGCTCTTCAGCATCCCTCGAGTATGCGCCCCAGAACCAGATTCTCTCCCTTTGCCCTGGTGGTCGCTGGAAGCGGTGGGCGAGCTGTGGCTGTGTAATCCTTTCCAGAGCCCTCCCTACCCTCCAAGAAGCGTTCCCCCATCTTGGGGATGTGGTTCCCCGGGCGCACTGCTTGAAGGGAGTTCATCTTCCCGAACACGCCGTTCCCTCTGCGTGACGACGCTGCCTGCTCCTCCACGCTCCTTTGGTCTCTTGTAACTTTTCTTTGCAGCAATTCCCTGTTTGTCGTCAGATCACTGATGCAAAGATTTAATAGTGCTGGGCTTCGATTCCTGAAGAGCGTGATCGGGAGACTCTGATCTTAATTTCCAGTGAGTGGCCACGAGACGAGGCTTGGCAGCAGGACAGCGGTTGCTTATTTTGAAGCAATATTGACTGGTGTATTCGCAAGATGCCTATTGTGATATCCCGAGCCAGCTCATGACGAACGCCTGCTTCTTTGTCATAAAGTCCAGCTGCATCTTGTCTGCCAGCCAACAGTGGTACTTCTCTGTAAACTTCTCTTTCATGGAAGAGAAGATGACGTTATTCCTGAGGTTTGGGTGTTTTATAGATTATTTTGGTTTTATCACGTCATTCAGAGCATCCCCAAGAGTCTCTTCAGAGCAGTGTTCACACTGCATGGCCTCGCTCCTAGATCACCCTCCTAGAAATCGGTGATTTATACTCAACCTTGCTCTTACTCGTCATCTGAAACGTCTCTCAGGTCTGCAGAAAACCCTGGAGATTATTCTGGAATATTCATGCTGGCGGTTGCCAAGCCAAGGGGGTCTTTGTGGCACAGGAGAGCGATGGGCAGGAACTAACGCGGAGCAGGGTGCCGCTCAGGGTGCCCGGCTGGGTTGTCATCCCCGGGGGGGGTCATGATTTACGGTTTGGGGTTTGGTGGTGAGCGATGCGGGTACCAGGGAATTAGGTGGATCGGGTGAAGCCCTTTGCTTCGGTTTGGGAGGTGTGAAAAGGGTATTTTGTGACTAATTGGCGTGACCACTGGCCCTCAGGAAACTTTCAGCTCCTGGAAATCTTGTAATGCCGTTGAGGATCCCGTGCACGCTCCCCGCTTGACTTGTTCCCGAGGGAAAGCTGTGACGTTTTCCTGCTATGTCTCACAACTTTGTCCCTATCCAGGCAGCATCCCTCCCCTACGGTTCTCACCGAGGCCGGGGTGATTAAGCACTTCAATTGATTAATCAAATTTCTTGTGATGAGAACCACTGTCATTCATTAATCTGAATGGGATTATAAATAAGAGTTGGCGGATAGGGGAGACAAACATGTTGACAGATAGACCTGCTGCTTTGAATACAAATTACACCGCTGCATCTGGAGGGTTTTAGCTCCTGGCAGCCTCGGGATATAGCTTCCCTAAAGGTAAAATTAGACTGAGATTAAAGTATCCCCATATTAATAAAGAAATATGCATTTATGAACAGGCAGCTACTGCAGGTGGGAGTGCGGGGCTGCATACCAATGATCCTACAGCAGGACCGGGCTGTGGATTTTGCTTCCTGTGGAATTCATGAAAGATTTTATGAGGTTAGTTGTAGTCAAAACTCAAGGATAACAGAATTGCAAGTGTGTGGCTAATACCAATTTGAGCAATAAAGGAGCAGGCTGGCGTGGGCAGTTCCTATTGAATCGTCTTGCAGTTGACAGCATCGCAAATAGCAGAAAATTTGTATCAAATATTGCGCTTGTAGAGATGCTGTCTGATGTTCACTTTTTGGAGAAACAGCACCTTGTGCTTTTCATCCCATGCCTTAGTGCGGGACGTGGTTTAGGCGACTCAGGGAAGATGTTGAAACCCTCGCCGCGGTGCAGCCGATGGCAGTATTCCCACCATCTGCAGCAGGGCTGGAGTGCCGCTGCCGGGGGATGAGGTGGCTCCGCAGGTCGTTTCTCCTGGTTCTGGAGTGAGCGCAGAGCAGCAGGCAGGATCCCTGCGGAGCGTGCTGAGATTAAAGCTCTTGCTTCTTGTTGAACTGGCCTCATGTGTTTCTTTGCATAAATATTTAAAGAATTCTTATTAAAAGAATTACTAGTATAAAAAATTAAGAGTTTGATAGCTGGCGCGTAGCGTGCTGCGGTGTTGTTTAGTCTGTGGCGGAAGGTCAGGACGCCAACGCGCTTCTCGCCGTCACGGAAAGGCGAACTTCTCCGCGTTGAGGCTGCCTGCGCCTGCCCGGACGCCCCGGAGGCGGCGAGCGAGCCGGTGGCCGGGTCGGTGGCCGGGCTCCCTCGGAGGGGAAAGGCCGGGGCTGGCGCGGGAACAGAACAGCCCGCGGGAAGGTTTGACCTTGGACTGTAATTTGCTGCGGAGCTGCAGGCGGGAGATCAGTGGGTGAGAGCTGGAGGATTCGATAGCCAGCGGACGGTGCCGGTAAATGCTCTCACTGCAAACACGCAGCTGCCAGCGTGACGACCAGGTATAGAAAAGAGCGGTTTGGGCAGGCTGGAAAATGCCATTACCAACTTGTTTGTTGTTATAATAATTTAACCCACTGTGTGACAGCCCCACTGGATTTGTAATAACATTTCTGCAGAACTTCTCCTTTGTGGCAAGTGTGATGGAAGGAATCCCGTGGTGCCCGGCTGCGCAACGGGCCCTGAACGTCTGCGCAGGGCTCTGATTACCGACCCCCTTCCTGCCGGGAGAGGGGCTGCGCGCCGTTAGCGTCTTAACGGGAAGGTGGGAAACCCAACGGGGCTTTCTGCCGAGGCAGAACTGCCGAGTCCCCGTCCCCTTTCTCTCCAACGTGGCACCTCTCCCCGTGCCGCCTGCACGGCGAACCTCAGCGACGGCAGCGTGCCAAATTCCCGGGTTTTTTGGACTAGGGAAGAAACCCACATTCATGTTAAAAGAGGAAATGTCGCTATCCTTCACGGTCAAACAGGTAACACAGTTTAGTGTATCTCTTTTTCATGCATCAGCATAATACATAGAGTCTAAAGACTAGACCTAAAGGAAATAGAGTTCACTGGAAAAATCAAGGGAAGATGCTAAAATGCATCACTTTCTAGGGACTGCTCTCCCTCCTGTGGGTAAGAAAGACGCAGCCAAGAGTGCCAAAGAGGAGAGTCACTCACAGGGATCCGATAGTGAAGAGCCGTAGTCTGTGCCACGGGACTATGGTGAAGAAAGGTCTGAGGATCAGGTTGGGAGGGTGGAGGGACGTCTGTCAGGCGGACGGCGTAGGATTGCAGGCATAAAATTTAAATTTCAGAATTCGGGGCACCGAAGATCGGTACCCATATACGCAGATTTCTGCTAATTAGCCCAAGTCGTTAGAGCACTCATTTCTAACAGTAAGAAAGTTAAAATCCACAATCCTTGCAGTGACTTCAGAACTCCACAGAGGGAAAACGGGGTTTGAAAAAGAACCCATTAGACATCTAAATATTTCATTAAATATTGAACATTTCAAAAATGGCTTTCTAACAAATCGCAAGGTAAACAGAACACTATTTGGTAACAAAAGCTACCAGAAGTGACAGGGTCCTGTGACGAATAGAGCTTGGCTCTAGATTTTGAGGCTGCGGTAACCTCTCCTCCCTTGATTAGCCATCAAACGAGATCCCTGGGCTCAGTCCAGAAACCGTTATCTAGGTATAACTGCTGGTGACATCAAGGGCATCAGGAGGGTTTGAAACACGTCAGAAAATGAGCCAATGGGATTAAAACCGAAATTCCTGCACCAGGCTGAATGCCTGAGCGGTGGCCAGTGCCTGATGCTGCAGAGAGCTGCGCTGGGATGCTGCAGCCCAAAAATGAAGGGTCAGATTCTCTGGTATTTTGCAACCACGTAGAAGTTATAATATGGTTTTTGAGATCTGCTGTCAGTACGTAGGGACTCCTTACCCAAATTGGCAAACTATAAGCCATTGCTTAAGTTTTGTTGACATTGAGAAAAGGCAAACCTTGCCAGCAGTGCAGAGCAGTCCAGTGCTGAGATCTGAGCACAGTTTTTGTGCTTTGCTGAATCAAAGTTACTATCTATAAACGGAGGAAATTCCAAACCTGTCTCAAGTCTGTGTTTCACTAAGATCAGGAGTGAGAAAACATGTTTAGCAGTGTTTTAGTTCAAGGTTTGCTGCAGTAATGGGAAATTTTGGATGCCTCCCTGTGTTATGACACTTTTTTCCCTTTTTAGATCAAAATAAGACCTCCGGGTACAGCCCGCCTGCCCCCCCCAGCTGACTCCTGGGCGCTGCAGGGCTCAGCCGCGTTACACCTCCCTGTTTTAAAAAGCTGAACCGGGGCCGGTCTGTACAGAGAAACATTGAGGTTGGTTTCTTGTTGCGTCCCCGTCAACTTGGTGTCACCATGCGTCACTTTGCCCTGGGAGAGTTGTCAAAAACCCGCTTCTCCGCTCGCTTGGCCAAGCCCCCGTTGTTGCTCCCCCCTCCCCAGCCGCATCTCACTGCCGGGGGAGGAAAAGTAAGATTGATGGCACTGGGTTCCCCATGCGTGGTGTTGGCATCGAGTCAGAAGGTTTTATAGCAGCACGTTGGCTTTTCTCGCTGAATTTTGATTAATGGGGCAGGCAGGAGCCGCTGCTGTCTCCCAGCTCCGGCGGCTGACAGGGGTGAGCCTAATCTGATGTTTAAATGGATTTGGAACGTGTCCGTGGCTTTAGCATCCCCGTCCTGAAGGAAGGACCATCTGCTACAAGATAACCCAACCTCGGAGGGTGCTTACTTCAGGTCAGTTTGAAAAGAGAGGTGACACACAAATTTTGAGGGTTTTCCCTGATACTTGCTAATTTGGTGGCCAAGAGGCAGCTCACGTTAAAGACTCGAGGTTTTTACTTGCGTTGCTTCTCCAACCGTGCTGTGCCTTGTCGGAGAAGATCAGCAGAGAATTTTGTGGATACTTGTTACAGACACAGATGGAAAATTGCTCCTACGTGTAAAACAAATGTATTAGTACAAACAGCTAAGAAACTTCTCTGATCGTGATTTGTGTGTAATCCAGAGAAATCGGTTCCAGGAAGAGTGGATAGTGTCTGCTGGGATGTGAAAAAGTTGGTGAAAAGAATGGGATAACAGTGGTATCTATATGAACTTCTATTGGAAATGTCTGGGATAGGGGTGGGAAAGCGGGTTTTATTGTTGCATTTTGACTGGTGTCTCCGAGACACAGGTTACTGCATTGAAGGATGCCGAGATGAGAACTCAGAAGCTGCTTTTCCGTTTTCCCTTCTATGTCTGAGAAACCTGTACGGCTGCAGTTCCTGCGTTGTACCTCTCCTGGGGCGGTGCGCGGCTGTGCCGGTAACGGGCAGGCTGAGGGTACGGGCAGAGCTCGATTGGGCTCAGATACAGCCACTAATGTAGGAGACCTGTGCCCTGTCGTCAGGATGATGAGAAGAATGAAGCTAGCGCCTCATTTGGCTTTCCCGGGCGGTTTGATCCACGGCAGCAGTGCTGCCGCTGCAAGCAGTGTGCTATTCCCTGATGGAAATCGGTGGAGAAGCTCTAAACTCATCAGTGTAATTACAGAAGGTGATCCTGCACAGTACGGTGGTGTAACGGGGGTGCGATTAGCTGCTAGACTTGAGCGCGCGCTGCTCAACGCCACCACGAGAGCTCAGGGCGCCGCCGGCGGCTTTCCATCCTCCCGCGCTGCCGGTGTCGCAGGCTGTTGAAGCGGTTGTTGTCCCTGTCCCTGGTTTGTCACACATCAGCATTATGTTCCTACCGGGGGTTTTGACATCCCGCTGCCGGCCGTGGGGAACGTTAACATTCAGTTCTCGGGCAGTCGGCAGCAGAACCAGCTTCCAGCGATGTGCCTTTGCTCGTGGCGCCGTGGCGGGGCAGAGGTCTCGGCAGAAGCCGTCTCGTGTTGGAGCACGCGTCCAGGCAGCGCTCGGGGCCCGGGGCTTCCCTGGCGGTGGTCTCCTGGGGCTGTTTGGTGGCCATTTCTGCCTGGGCTTCTGGCTCCCACCACGCCTCGGGCGCTGGGGCGGCAGCCTTTTCTTGTGCAGGTGCGTTTATTTGATTCAGGAGCCTTTTCATAAGGAATTTCACATCCTCTTTTTGGTGATTTCATGCTTTTTTCCTTTCTTTTTTGCTTTTTAAACCATGTTTGGATTTCAGTTGTCTGGTAGTCAGATTCCATTATTTGGGGCATTTTTTACTGCTGTCACCATGAGCATGTTCGTTTGCCAAGACTATTTGTTTAGGGATTTCGGTGCAAATCCCAAGCTGTTAGGGTTCGCACAGGGAACGCGTGCCCTTTCCCAGCGAGTTCGTTCCTCCCTTTCTTCTTTCCTCTCGGAAAGAAACAAGGAGGACGTGAAGAGCTGGCTGGCAGGGAGAGAGGGACACCGACACAGCTGCCCCCTGGGAGGACGGGGACGTCTCTGATGCCCAGCGCTCAGGGCTTCGCTGCTCAGGATCGTGCCCCCGTGGTGCCCAGCAAGGAGCCCGGTCCGTCCCTGCTCCCCGCACGCCACGGGCAGAGGGCACCGTCCTTTTTCCAAAATCACCTGTACGGCTCCTGCGTGTGGTGTCTGCAGGCTGCTGGTGTATTGCGCGTTGAAGACTTACACCATAAAATTACTCGAGTATATTTTAATAATTTAGAGCCACAGGTCTTACGTGGTTTGTTCTCTAAAGATTGATTTAGCTTCTTATTAAGGGAATTGGGAATTCAGTGTGAAAATCTGAACAAAATCTAGTTTTTTTTTTTTTTTTTGAATATCCACTAGTGTAACTCACCGGGGAGAAGAATTTCAAAGCCTGTCCAACCCTATCTTGCATTTTTGATTCTCTTGCTTTCCTATTCCCATTCCCAAGGTGTTCTTGTTAAGGAAGAACACCTCAGCATTATTGTATTATTTTTAAATAAGCCACAATCACTTTAAGGAGCTCAGGATAAAAAAATCCACTAATACTTTGATTTTTTTCCCCCCCTCTGGTTTTCAGAAGTTTGATAACGCAAGATGTGGACTGCATATAAATGGCGGGGTAGGCAGTTGTAATTGCACAACTCTCCCCCTCTGCCCAGAGAAGCCCTTTTCCCTTTAATTATCCATCCATTTTAAAAAGGTGCAGGACGCAGTGGAGCTGGCGGTGTCCGGCTCTGCGGGAGCAGCACGGGGGCTGTGGAGAAGGCACTTGTAACTGTGACCTTCAGAGGCAGGTACGGCCTCCGCGCTGGGGAGCTGCGTGGGTCGCGGCGCTCGGCAGGCGCATCGGCGCAGAGAGGGATCCCCCACCATCGCGGGGCTTCGGGACAAGCTCTGTGCCCCCCTGGCTCTGAACCCCGTATAATCTGCAGGGACGAGCCCACCCCTCCCCGACAGGCGACCGCAGCGGGAGCCAACCGCGCCGCCACCATGGGCATCCCTGTCCCGCTGCGGCAGCGGGGACGGGAGCGATGCCTGCGAGTCGGTGTCCGTGTCCCTCGGCCGGTGCCGCTCAGGGCTTCTCCGGGGGAGAGGCTGGTGGTGACTCCCGCGGGAGGAGACAGCCGCTCACGTCTCGGCCTCTGCTCTCGACACAGAAATCGATAAGCTGCTGAACTGGCGTTTCTCCTCAGACGGTTCAGGAATGCCATTTCTTTTCTCCTGGAGATTTTCTAAACTTAAAAGAGAATCATGAAAAAAAAATGTTCTCCCCTGTCCAGCCCATTAATTCAGCCTGCTCAGGACAGAATTAACCTTGGCAAGCCTTCCAGAGGAGAGAGTCATTCTAACCTTAAAAATCTGCTGATTAAAGCTGGTTTCAGGAATTCGATTTCACTTAATGCGTTGGCTGAGCGCCCAGCCTGGCATTAACATAGCCACAGACACACAGGCCGCCGCATTCCTCCTCCCGAATAAAAAGAAAGAAAGAAAGAAAGAACACCCAGCTAATGCAACCCCTTTTGCCTGTTTTGAGCAAGAATTCCTGTTAGACTCCTCTAGTAAAGGCGCTGTGTGCCCTGGCTGCCCGTCTCCTGAGGCCGGCCAGGGAGGCAGTTCCCCTCTCCTGACCAGTCGCGGCGTCGCGTCGCGCTGTCCTCTGCCCGCGGGCGCGTGGCAACCCGCAGCCGGTGCCAGGCAGAGGGGTTCCGCGCTGCCCGTGTCGAGCACGCAGCCGAGCGTGGGAAAATCGCCTCTGCGCACCCTCTCGCTGTAAACCCACACGTACCCCACGGCCAAACTGTGGATTTTGTGTCATCTGGCAGCGCTTGACCCGTTAACCTTGAAAATCCTCCAAAACAATGAAACTCAGATTTCTAAGGTTTCTACTTATATCTTAAACATTTTCTTACGCCTTTTTATCAAAAAATTAATGTAGTTTTATTGCCGCCATCACTCATTTTGTCTTTACTCCAGAGGCCAGGTTTCCAGGGTGTGTTTCTCCCACCGCAGTGCATTTCTCCGCAGCCGTGTTGTCTCGCGGTCCCTGTGGAGAAGAGCTCCCTGCTGTCGCTTTGAGCCCCGGGGGTTGGCTTACGTGTGGGTCTCCTTCGTCCCAGCCACCCAGGCTAGAACATCCAGCCCCAAAACAGCAATCCAGAACTAGATTCCCGTGTCTTGCCACGTGGGGGGAAAAAAGGAAAAGAAAAATTAAAAAAAAATAACTTCTGTAATTTGGATGCTTTGTAAATTCTGGGAACCATCAGGGTTTTCTTAATGGTTTGCTGAAATGCTGAAAACCAGTTTCACGGAGGTGGGATGCTGTTATGTAATTCATTATTGACACCTTTAGAATTACACGCGAGACAGATCTGGAGATAGAGAGCAGCGTTCCTACCTGCTGAACGCAGCGAGGTACGAGGAGCTCAGCGTTAGTGTTTGTCATTAGGTTTTGTTGTAATCGTGGTGAAGTTTCGGTCGACTTCACAGCGAATCAGGGTTGTGAATCGGTGGGGGTGTGCTGATAGACATTGATGTCTATTGCGTGAGGCGCCGGGGGGGGTTCCTCACTGTTGTGGGGGCTCCCCCAGCGGCGTGCTCCGGACCAGCTTTCCCGTCCCCGCTGGGAAGCTGGTTGGACTGGGGGACGCTGCACCCACCGAGCCGCTCTCCGGAGCCGTGGGGACAGCTCTGAGTCAGCAGAACCAGACATTAAAGATCTTTTAATGCAGCCCCGGTGCGGTGCAGCCAGGAGTTGCTGCCAGGGATTATCTTAAACAAACGGCGTCTGCTTTTCCCCAGGCGGAGTGGTGGGATTTAAATGTTAAGCTTTTCTTTGGATTATTTTCTGCAGTTTTTTTTTCCTCTCTATTTTTCCTCCCTGCTTTTTCTGTGTGTGGAATGTATCCTTGACACATTTAAAAACATTATTAATCTTTGTCACTTGTATTTTAAAAATAACTCGGTGATAGCAGCCAGCAGTCCTTAAACCCTTTTTAATTCCGGCCGACCTTGGGAGCGGTGATCTCGGGGAGGAGTCGCTGCCGCCAGCCTCCCCGCGCGCTCGCCGATGAGCCTGCGCGTTCGGCGGCACACCTCCCCGCTCGCCC
This sequence comes from Himantopus leucocephalus, assembly GCA_003993805.1. Classification (NCBI taxonomy): domain Eukaryota; kingdom Metazoa; phylum Chordata; class Aves; order Charadriiformes; family Recurvirostridae; genus Himantopus; species Himantopus leucocephalus. The sequence continues at coordinate 1,142,019 of RSEF01000021.1, read as the reverse complement.
CACTGCAGGGCACGCTAACGATGCGGGGCGGGCAGCTTGCTGCTTGCAGAGTGTTTTCACAGTTTGTGAGGTGCCTTCCAGAAGGATTATAAATGAAGATTTACTGGTCCCTTTGTGTTCGTGCGAACGGCCGGTGCCCTGCGCTGGGGGATGGCACGGACGGGGCCGTGTCGGGGCGCGGGCTGATGCGTGGCCGGGATAACGGCGTCACCGGGGCACTGAGCGCGGGTCACCCCCACCAGCGCCGGTAAAGCCTTGACGCCACGTGTCAGCCTTCACATCACTACTGGTGCTGTGGCATCCATGTCTGCAGAAGGAGGTACTTGAGACAACCGGGATGCTGACTTACCGATACGTTCTTCCAGCACCCATCCGCTTAGGTCCCATTAACGCAGCTTAAAGTCTTGCTGAAGTCTGGCCGGAGCTGGGGCTGTCCCGTCCTGCAGCCGCCGCTGCCAGGAGGATGCTCGGTGACGATTCCCACACCCCGGACCAGTGCGGACCCCCTGGTAGGGCGCAGACAGGGCTGCGAGCGAGCAAAGAGTGTGTGCATCGTGAGAGTCATCATAATCGATGCAGTTGCTGGAATAAAACAAAAAAAGAAATTCCCCTTAAAGTCCCCTGTAGTTGGATTTATTTATTTTTTCTTCTGTAATGGCAGAATACTGGTGTGCCTAAAATACGCGCAGCCCGCGATCTTCCAGGGGAAATATCAGAAGAAAGCTGCGAGCAGATTGCTGGGCTGTTGCAATCTCGCATTTAAGGAAAACTAATCACCTTTGGTATTGGAGAATATATCATCACACACACCCCCATCCCCCATGTGCACTATATTAAAAGCCAGCAGAATCAGAAAATAGTATTGCTTTCTTAATAATAAACAAATCTTGTGGACAGGAATTGTACCGGGATCTTTTAAATTAAAAACAGTTTTGTGTGCTTGGTTTGCGCTGGGCTTTGCTTCCAACCGACAGCGGTGTTGAAAAGTTTTAACATACTGGAAATTTGATTTTTTCCTGCAGAAAGAATTCCTTAGCCTTACTGATTTCAGTTAATCAGAGAAGCAGAGTTCATTTAAAAAAAAGGGAAGAAAAAAAGGCAACTGTATTTTTGCCGTTTTGCTGTATAAAATACCTGACAGCGTTTTTTCCAGTTTACAAACCCTAAATTTTCAGTTTACATATCCAGGTGATAAACCATGGAGAAAGACATGTTTGTGTCATGTTTTTTAAAAACTAAAAATATGTCAAGGCGAAGGTGGAACCTCAGCTACCCAAACGCAGCTCTGCTGTGCGCCGGGACGCGGAGCGCCGTGGGGGGCTCGTTGGCTCTGGGTGGCCGAGCAAAGGGTGAGCGCAGCGCGCGGGGCAGCGGGGCTGTTAGGAGAGGGGTTCTGTGACCTGTAGCGATGCTTAAAAAACCTGTTGGGGTGCAATAATCTGGTGTGTTGTGTTACCCGCCGTGGGCCGACTTCAGCAACAACACCCTCGGTAGCGGGTGAGGCGCTGCCCTCCCGTCCCCGGCGCTGCCTCCTCGGGCGATGGTTTCCTCCGCTAACCCCACTCTGCTTTCTCTCTTTTTGTGTCCCTAGTGCTTGTACGGCTGCTACGTCCATTCCTCCATCATCCCCACGTTTCACAGAAGGTGCTACTGGCTTCTGCAGGTAGGATGGCGACAAACTCCTCTCCCGGGGGTAATCCGGTCGAGCCCGCGGGGCCGTGTTCAGCTGCTGCCGGGGAGGTCGGCGGTCCCGTGTTTCATTGGTTGGGGGGATTTTGTTTGTCTGAAGGGGATATGGATTTTCCTAGTTGTATGTCTCTGTTCAGAGGTGTGATGTATTTTCTGTAGCAAATAGAGAGATGATGCCACCTCAAACGCTCCCTAAACAGAGTCAGCTCAAGTGAGACTTTTTTAAGGTTTTCAGCTGGGTCTTCCCATCCTGAAGACTTTCAGGTTTTCAGCTGTGTTTCCCATTCTGAAGCGAGGCAGGCACAGGAGCTCGGGAAGCCGACTGCTGTGCCGGCGCGCAATGGCATCGGGGAGAAATCAGCCCTGTGGCTGTGTTGGAATTTGGGGTGAACCTTGTGGGCAGCCTTGCGGTGATCTGCTTTCCTCCGGTGGGGAGTTTACTCTCGAGGGAGTTTTTCAGCGTCACTCCATGATTTTTCTTCTGCCTGTTGTGGGCACAGCGAAGCCCCTGGAGGAGTCGAGCAGAGTTTTGCTCTTGTTTCTGCAGGGTTTGGGTAGTGCCTGTGCCCCCCCAGGGCTCCTTGGGCTGCGGTGGGGGTGCTCGGGTTCACGTGTGGGACTTTGCCTGGGGTGGACGGAGATGCTAACCCTCCCTTTGCAAAGCTATTCATATTATTGACTGGTTACTGATGCTGACAAAGTGGAAGCAATTTGTTTTCTTTTGTTAGAAAACAGCATTTGACACATACTGTAATAATATTATTGTCTTAAAGATTAAACCCCTGCAGTCCTGAAAACAAACAGGTCTGAGGAAAGTGACATCTGTTTCAAGAAGCAAATGGAAAATAATCCCTTTTTCCCCCGGGTTTTGCAATTGCACTTCCATATTAAAAAAGAAGGTGCTGTTGCTGTCACTGCCGCATGAAAGATGCCCCACGGCCCACAGAGGACAGTGCCCACACCGTGGACACAAAGGGAACGTGCACAAAATGCCACTGTGCCCCGTGATGTTTGTGTGCGTCTCAGCTCTGTTTGCATCCTCTGCCTGTAAATGCCGTGTGTAAGTAAAGGGGCCAACGTGTGGCTGTAGCGGTGGGAGCAGTATTTCACCTCCACGGCAGAAAGCTGTGACTCCACTGAAAACGCAGCGCGACCACATCGATCCTGCAGCATTTAGCGCTTTTCCCTGCAGTCAAGGTCCTGACCTGCATCTGTGGTCGGATGCAGCGCGCAGCGAGAAGAGGGGGAGCGGGGTGTAGGTGCAGCTAAAGGAGCCATTAAATGTTCACGGTTCAGTGCGCCAAACTGAGCAAAACCTCTAAACTTACGGTCCGGTTTGCCCGGAGCGGCACACAGCTGCTCACGTTGTTGTTCAGCATCCGTCTTTGCCAGTGCCTGTGACGGATGGTGTGACACGAGAATTCAAAGGAAACTCTGAATTCCCTCTGAATAACTGCCGGCACGGCACGGTGGTGCTTCCCGAGCCAGCCCCTGTGCCGGGTGTCCCTGTGGCGGCAGAGGGGACCGCGGCGGGCAGAACAGCAGGTCACTCGGTTCCTCTGCTCTTGCCCACGCAGCGCAGGAGTTCGGGCTGGGGCTTGGTGGAAGCATCCTCCATCCAGCGCCCCGGGAGCTCGGGGAGGTACCGGTACTGCGGAGGGTCAGAAGGTGCCGCAGGTCCCCCCGTCGTCACCGGTCTGCAAGCAGCCCTCAGCCCAGGCGCAGCCACCGCAGGTGCCGGGAGTTTCCAGCATCCCTGAAGGGCAGCTCAGCTCATGAAATGTTTTCTCATAAACGGAAAATGTTAGGGCAGGCCCCTGTTTCTGAAGAAATTCAGGGCAGACAGCAGAGTCCTTCCTATTAGATCCCACGAGGAACAGATGACGCAAAATCAAACTGCTGAGCTCCAACCTAAAATTGGGCTGTGACCTTTAGGGAGGTTCACTCCCAAACCGCAAAGCTTTTTCCATTACCTTTGAGACAGTATTTTGTAGCTTTGCCCATCTTTCCGTCAGGAAATTTCCCGTGATTTCGAGCCGTTACGCAGCAGCCTGCGCGACGCTCGCGTAGCCCGCGTGCTCCCCGACCACGGGCAGTCCCCAGATCCTGCTCCAGTGAGGGCTGCCCAGCCGGTGCTTGTCCCCCCAGAGGTCCTCCCCTCGTAGGTCACCCCTCTTATCCTTAATTGCGAGCTTTGTATTTCTTTTTATTTTTGTTGCCTGCTACCTAGAAGTATCGCTGGCCTCGGCTGGTGCGGCAGTTAGCAAGCTTGTCTCTAATGAGCTGCATTGCAGCACCACAGCGTCTCCTTAGCTCTACCCTGGGGTCCGGCTCGTCCACGTTCGGAGGGTGTGTGTCGGCGTTTGGGCATCTTTGCTCTGATGAGTGGATGGGAAGTAGGTTTCTTACAAGCCAATTTATAAAATGCGATGCAGGAGACCTCGCTGTGGGTGTAGGGTACTGGTGTTCAGAACCAAGGACGCGTTGTGCCTTGGCTGTGGGAGGAGTAGGGATCTGTGATTCATGGCGCCATCTCCCAGGCACAAGTGGGCATCCCTCAGTCGTGCGCTCACGGTCATGCAGCCGGAGAGAAAAGAGCTGGCCAAGAACCGATGAAGCTTTTCTAACGTCTGCACAATGCTTCTGTTCAGTTCCACAGTGAATTTAGGGGGAGTGAGACCAGAAAGAGAGAGGAAGAAGGTATTTTGGGCATCTGCTTCAGAGTTATCCACTTCAACACCACCCAATAAATGACTGTGGTATTCCAAAACAGGTACAAACAGGGACATGAGCCTCCAGCAAATTGTTTGGCTTTTTAGTTCACAGAGGCAAACGGGTACCACCTTTCTGAGAGAGACCTGTAGTACCTTCCTGGGATACGGAGCGCTCTGCCTGCGAGCCTCTGGTCAATAGGAAGTAAATACAATTAGTCTGTGATGCCGCCTGCGTTTTATGGGATGATCTTCCTCCAAATCCTATTGTCAGGTTAGATATTGATTAAAAATCCCCATGCAATTGTTCTTGATCTTTTCTGACTAGCGATTCAGCGTCAAGGCCAAGACTCAAACAAGCCACAGAGACCAGCAGTCTCTCTTGTGTGTTTATACTGTGCCGCAGCCATTAATTGCAGTGGTGTATCCGATTTCTTACTTAAACAGCTCTGCGTTGTCGTTTATGATGGACGCAACATGCCTTCTCCCTGAAGACTGGTCAAAGGGATAAGCAATGAAAACCAGTCAGCTTGGACCATCCGCAGGCAAAATGCAGTTTTCCGAGTCTGTGTGGGAGACGTCATCCTGCCGTGGGCAGAGCCTGCGGCACGGTGACCGATGGCAGGCTGGCACCGAGCGATTGCGACGGCACATCTGCTGTACGGGGCAGCGCAGCTCAGGTCTCCTTCTCTCCATTCTGAAGGGGTTTCGCATTTTTGAGACATTTCGAGCTTTCTTGGTAATGGATTTTAAATGCTGCCTTACCCCAAACACCTTTAATATTTTTAATAGATGGTGTAATTGCCGAGCAAGCATTGCAGTGTCCTGCAGGAGACGGTCCAGCCCTGGGCGCTGGCAGCCGCTCACGTGGACCTCTTGGCGCTGAGTGAAGGAAGCGTGACCAAGGCAGTGGTGGTGGTTTCCTACATTGGGTTCTCATATTTTTCTTTCCATTTTCTGATGCTGTGACTGACAGGCAGAGGAAGGGACAGGGCTGAGGATGCGGGTGGCCTCGGGGTCGTCATCACCAGGGGCGCTGGGGAGCACTCTTCACTAGCACATTTAAAAAAATTTTTCTGCATTACCTGTTAGCTTCCTAAAAGAAGCAGTCCCCCAGCTGTTCGCAGACAGCCAAGTGCAGAACGATGCTGCTGAAGCCTTTTTTTAGGCATGAGTGATGGTAGGTCCCCGGGCGCCTGGAAGGGCTTCCGCATGCAGACACTGCCGCGGGGTGCGTTGGCTCGTCTGCCAGCGGGACGTGCGGGCACCAACACCCGTGCCGTGCGCGTTCAGACCTTCAAAATGGCACCAGATTTTCTGTCAATGGAAAAAGAAGAAGAAAAAAGCCCTGTTTGTACTCGTAATGACTAATGCAGGGAAAATGTGGATTCTCAGATCTAGACGATTTTCAAACATTGGCACAGCTGAGCAGCAAAATGCAGCGTTCCCTTCTGCGGATTGGTAATTGGCACCCCAGGAATTTAAAATTAATCTAGCTGCCAGGCTCCCGGCGCTGGCGGCTGTTTGCAAAGGTTACTGGAGGCGGGCTTCATCTTTACCCGTGAACAGCGATGCCTCTCTTGCTCTCTTCCACGCTTGTGCCATACAGCTGGAGACTCTGGGTTTGTTGGACAGTCATCGTTTTCCATCCTGCCTTCAGCAGATTCTGATATCTTTTTTAGTGCTGATGTTAAGGTGCTATGGTTATGGGAAGTAATACACTGAAAAAAAGTGTTGTCCTTTTCCTTAATGAAGAAGTACATAAACTGTGCTATAGGATCATGCTAAAAACTTCTTATGAATATAGACAGTGGCTAAATGTTAGTTCTTTGTGACATGGGACAGAACTTCTAATATTGCCATCTTTTCTGTAATTGTTTGCCTAAATATAGGGAAAATGTGCATTTTAGGCACTCAGGTTTCATTAATGTTACTGTTTGGTTTTTTGAATGACTCCCCACTTTCTGCAGTAATTTAATAACAGCAACAGTCACAGCAAGGCGAGATTGGGAATATTCAACAGTGCTGCTGACGTGATAGGACATCCTCCCATGCAGCTATAGAAAAACTGGAATAAAATAACATTAATTATGATCACATATTCAAGTAAAGCCCATGCGTTTGTTCAAAGAATGTTCATTAGCTTGTTTGTTTGCCAATAGCATTTGCACAGGTGAGATTTTCTTGATAAAGATGCTCGTGGGAATGGGAAGCGCAGGGAATACCGATACGCGTGGACAGGGGTGTTCAGCCTGTTGGTGTTTACCTGTTCATCTCGGCCAATCGAACACATTAAGGCTAACAAGCATTCCCGAGCCATATCTAGGCAGATACCTGTTTCACATGGTATGCGCATTAACTGCTCACTCAATAATTCAGAATTGACGAAAAAGTGTGTAAGCGGCCGTGTTCTCGCAGGTGAGGCGGAGAAGCAGAGCGGGACGCAGGCTGAGCTGCGCCGGGCACGGGGAGACGCCGGAGCCCCTCGGAGCCCCTCCTGAGTCGGGCGTTTGCAGTAATTGCTGAAGTGTGATAATCCAGTCCTGTAGCAGCTTCAGGAAAAAAATCGCTTTTCATCTTGCTTGCACATTGCTTGCACACTCGCGGGGTGTTCTCAGCCGCCACAGGAGTCACTGGGATGCTTTACCACGGGATAGAAAATGGCCGGGGAGAGTCGGGGGACATCAGAGTGATACCAGTGGTGATGTCTGGACGAGACGTCTGTCCTGGAAGGAGTAAGTGGGAGATGCTGAAGGGGACACTCCAGCTGGGCAGTATTCTGTTAGCGGTCTTTAATCATGTGGTCTCCATCATGTGGTTATGCACGCGCCAGCTGTACCTTGCGGAGTGTCCATAAGCACTGATTTAGTGCCAGAGACTTAAATTTTAGCGTCTGCAATATTTTATCTTTAAACTGTTTTTTCCTGGATTCTTCCTTCTGATACATTTTAATGTTCAGCTGTTTATTACTATTAATGTCTACACTGACGCTTGATGTTCCCTGGGTGTTCCCTTCCAAAAACACAGCTCATGTGAAAGCTGTGAGCAGAAAGTTTTCAGTTTAACTGAAAATCAGTTAAAACATTTCACGTGAGGTCTGCAGCTGTCCTGCCGGATATTTGGTGTTCATTCCATCATTTTTTTCCTCAAATTTTCCATTATGTCCTAAGCAAGGGGAAAACCTTCCCATTTGTGTTTGATGGCGCCGCAGCAGAGGGGCATTGCCCTGTCTGATGGCTTGTGCTGCGCCATGTCAGCAGCATCTTCTGCGTCGCTGGCTGGAGGAGCAACGGACAGCTTGAGGATTTTGGTCTTTTTCAACATAAATTGGAAGCATTACAATCTCATAAAAATTCCTGAGACTTTTTCTTAGTAATGGGGTTTTATTTTTCATTTGGGTGAAATAGAAATGACGGGGCAATAAAGCATTGAAGATCGTGCGCTGTACATGGGCACTTTAGATCGGTCCCATATTGTTGGGGAGCAAGGTGTGAGTTACGTTCTCGGCATAACGAGCCTCTGCATTTTTTTCTAACGGGAATATAAACTGTTGCTGCTACACTAGCACATTTTCCCAAAGTGAATTTTAGCCTATATGATGAAATTAAGCGTGTATTGAAGTACAGCAGAGGATGGCACGGGGTACCTAACCAGTAGTAGCGTGGTTCAGCATCCTGAGCACGCCGCTGTGACGCCCCGCAGCATCACAGCGCGGATGGGCTGGGTGACCTTGGGGCAGCGACTGAAGGGTGCGAGGTCCAGGATCCCGTCCAGCAGTGACGGTAGCGATGGCGCTCGCGACCTGTGGTGGAGGCACTCCGGGACCTATGGCCTTTAGTGCTATTTGCTTTTGCAGTGTCTTCATGTACAGTCTCTGCCCCCTTGCAGAGGCTGTTACTCAGCGCTTGCCATAAAGCTAAGGAAATCCAGAAGAGAATATAAATGTAAGGTGGTGTAAAGCACTATTTATTGTTATTGTATGGTCAGAGGCAGTGGGTATCCAAGTGTTAACTTCTGCTGGAAAGTGCAGAGCGCGTCGCAGGCAGAGCCCCAGCCGAGATGGAGCACGATATCGAACGGACAGAGAAACTCCCGCATTCCTAAAATGCGGCCACAAACAAGGTCGAAAGAAAGAAAAGGTCCTGCCTTTCTCATGTTCAAAATGCCGTACTTTCCAAAGGCTCGGGTGTTTCCTATCTGCTGTAACACTCTCCAGTGCTCTCCTCCGACGTGAGCTTCGGCGTCTCCTTCGGTGGTGGTGTGTGGTAGGGAGAAGCTAACCTGAGCGCCCGGTGACTCTTCTCAGACACCTCCACCTCAGTGCCTCCTCACTACGGGCGTCTCTTTGGAAAGGATTATTTCTGCAGGACCAGAGAAGGACCTCCCACCGACAGGTGGGTATTGACAGAACAGACCTTGCGAGCAGCCGTGCTTTAATTGCCTGGGATTCCTATTTTTAGTGCAAAGTGTGCACATGGAGCTGTGCTGTGAGAGAAGGCAGTAAGTGTGGTGGGAGCACACGGCGCTGCCAGGAGAGCAGAATTGTCTTTTGCATCAGTTTGGCTCTGAGCTGCAACAGAAGAGGCACTTTCGATACCCACTCTGGGCAGGAGTCGGCAGGAGACAGCAGTCACTCCCCTTGCGTCTCTGCTGGCCTTCACGATGCTTCCCTGTGCAAAAGCATTTTGGGAGAATGAAAAAGTTGTAGATACCCTTTTCAGGCTTCCTTAGTATTCCTTTGACGCGGTCTTTCTGAAAGACTGCTCTCCCCTTTCTCTCCTTTCATCTCCTCGCCAGCTCTTTTTGAAGGCACGGTGCTCCTCGCCGTGTCTCTGCTGCCTTGCCGTCACAGGGACAGCCGCGTCTCGGGACTTCCCATCACGTTATTCAGGGATCGTTAAAGATCTGAAATACGCCTGGAATCAGTGGAACTGTGCAAAGAATATTGCTCAGTTCAACTGAAATTCCAAGAGTTTTGTTAACTCTTTTTTAATAATTTTCTGTTTTCGTTATTTCAGTGATGGTTTTTGTCATGTTTCTAACAGATATTTACTCCTGAAAATGCCTTTCAGGGAAACAATGTAAGAGAGGTGTTAGCTGCGCCTCCTTGCAAACACCGTAGCGCTTTTCATTCCTCTTGGTTAGGGGAGGGAAGCTGCTGGCCGCGTTAGCCTGGTGCCCGGCTGCCGGTCTCGACAAGCCGCGGCCTCCGCCGGGATCGCCCTCGGCAAAGCTCTGTTTCGCAGTGGGACGAATAGTTAAACGGGTTTGAAGGAGACTATTTGTGGCTCTGCACATTGCATAAAGCTCAAGTTACGTTTAGCACGAATGCTCCAAAACTTCGTCAGAGATAGCTTTAACAATAACAGTTCATGTTGTGCTCTGCTGTACTCCGGTGTTTTAGCGAAATAAAAATGAAGCAGAAGCCACGACGCTGCCTTGCCGGAAGACCTCTCTCCTTTGCCTTCAGCATCAGCAACCTGAGCGGAGCCGTTTCTCTTTGAGAGGGGACAGCTGCTGCCGCTCCGCTCCCCGCATCGCCCTCCCGCTCGCTCCTGCGTCTCCCGGGGCGCCCGGGGCCGCTGTCGCTGCCAGCTCGGGTGATGGGCACTGAGAGTCACCGGCGGTGACAGCCGCCCTCTTCTCCCCAGCGCTCGCGTCCGCTCGCTGCCTCGGAACGTCCGCTGCGCTCTGCAGGGAACAGGGGAGCTCCCGCACCCCGTGGGTCGTGCCGGCCGGAGACGGGGTCGCTCGCAGCTGGGCTCCTGTGCCTGGGCCGCCCGCTGCCCTCTCCGGCTCGCCGCCTGCCGGTGCGCGGCTCCTCCCGGTCAGGCTGCTCGCCTGAGGGTGCCTGCCTGTTCTGCACAGTTTTGGGCCGGCAGAGCGCCGTCGGCGTGGGCGGCCCAGGCCAGGACGGGCGCAGCGGCGCGGAGCCCTGCAGGGCCGAGAGCCCGGAGGGCTTGGGGGGTGCCAGATCTGGTTCGCCTGGGGGGTCCCGTTGAGTAATACTGTGTTTTCCACTTGCCTTGTCATCCCCGGAGTTGCTGTCAGAGCAGCTGCGTCCATGGAAACCCACCGTCAGTCTTACAGTCTTTTTTTGATAGACCACCACAGGACCTATTCAAGTCGAAGGCTATTCTTGCTTAATTTTTTCTCCTTCAAGTTTTACTTGCTCACTAATGTTAGCTTCTCGTAGAGTCTTCAGCTTCACTAAAATTAAATTCCATCTGGCAGAGCTCATCACAAGCTGTCTTCCTCCCAACCGTCTCCGTCCCCTTCCTAAGAGCGAAGCTGTCCCGCGCACCGTGCGCCGGAGTCACCGTTTGGTTCCACAGGAGGCACGTCCCGTTCGCTGTTCGGGGATGGACCAAACACTGGAGGGAACAGCATCCACAAGAGCCCTCTTTTTCAGGAGAGCCCACGGCACATCTGCGCTTTACATCCATCCTCGCACGCAAGACCACCAAAATAAATCAGGATGTTGCTTTCCTGAAAAACGCTTTTTGTGACAAAAATCTGTAGTAGATAAACCAGAGCTGGCGGCTCAGGCTGGGCCATACCCTTTATCGGTCCGGATACCTTCAAAACAAAGACGTGTTTTGACACCTGCAGGATGAGTAAAATGGGACTGCGGAGAAAGGCAGCAATAACCCTCTGCTGATGTTCCCGCGACGGGGAGGCGGAGAGGATTACAAATGAACTGGTATCACGGAGGCTGGAAACATTTTAGCAGGAGTGCTTTATCTTTTGTAATGTTTTTATAAATTATTTATTAACACACTTGCTGCATTTTCCTGAGAAATTGGATAGAAAAGCAAAATGTATAGCCGGCAGATTATATTCCAGAAGAAAGACGCCAGTGATTAAAAAACAATTTCCAACCCTTTCAAACACATAACTTTATTTTAGACGAGGAGTCTGCTATTTTTGTATTGCTCTCGACCATTTTAAAGAAAATCCCGGATTCGTTCCCTAGATATATGAGGAGACTGACGTTAATGCAAGCAAACTAAAAAGCAGAGTGCTTTAGTTGTTGCTTAAATAATCTGTTGTCATTTATAGAAGAGATGCATTTCCCAAACTGCCGTGGGACGTGCCTGGGCTGCTGATGGAGAGGAGTTATTACAGGGGCGACATAAAAAAGTCCAGAACACGGCCGACTCCCACACAAATGGAAAGCAGATTTTATGTTTTTGGCTCCTGGTGGGAATGATGCACCACTCGCGCTTTCCGCCTGCCTTGGGGGGTGGAAGGCAGTGTCTCTGTCGCGCTGCAGTCGCTGCAGTCGTGCCATGTGCTGGGGACAGCCCTTGTGCGCGACCTGGGCAGCACGGCGTGCATCTTTGCGGATTCTGCTCCAGTTTGGACCGGTGATGCTATCACCGAGATATCCTCACGGCAGGGATTGCAGTGATGCGACAGCACAGCTCAGCTGGAAATTAAATCAAACCACAGGCTCCAAGACACTTATTAATATGTTCTGTATACCAAGGATTAGGCTTTTGGTGACACTTAAATTGAATTCTAATGCTGTTTTGAAATATATAATACACTGAATTTACTTCACCTCAGGTTTGAGTTAATGGTTTATTAAATTACGCACCTTGCAGTGGCAAAGCTGTTTCCTGGTGTAGGACAGTGAGGCTTGCAGGAGCAGTGCCGCAATTGTGCTGATCTCATTCACGTCCTCCCGGGTCAATTATTAGGTCTGCAGGTGTCCGTGAATGTATTATACCGTCGGCTGAAGTTTCACCCTCGCCGAAGAGGCATAATTGGGGATTGGGTTGGAAGTTTTCTAGTGAAGCAAATTACAATTTGAATTTAGAGATTTGGAGTTCGTTTTGGCGTGGGCAGCAGAGGACTTATAGCAGGTGCTGCCAGGACTGAAGTCTCTCATTCTAACGCAAGAAATTTTTTTCTTTTATTATGCAGTGTTTTGGCCTGCAGTTTGTTACGCCGCTTTTGTATTTTGTCTGTTAAGGCACACTTTTATAAGTGTTTTGGATAAATCACTTCCCAGGTGCCTGCAGTTTTGAATGCTTTTCTTGCTGTCCTTTGGCCTCTGTGAACGTCTCGTTTATTACCCTGGTTGCTTTTGTTCTCAAAATGATCTTTTCTTTCCGAAAGTGTCTCTCTATTCCCTTTCTTTTGAAGGGCTGCCTTCGGCTGGCACTGATCTCCTGCGTTGCTGCCGCCTGCCCCCAGTTAATGAAACTGCGATGCCTCTTCTGTCCCGCCGTGCCCGCTGGCACAAGGACTCTCCATCCAGCCACCCCCGCAGCCGCCACCTTTATCACTGCATCCCTCTCACCAGTCCGCACCCGCGGTGACATCTCATGTCAGCCCGATGGATGGGAAAGTGGCTGTCGCATATGCGAACGTATATATGGTGCACTACCCTTAGTGAAAGTCAGTAAAGGTTACTAAAAACGGCCACGAGTTCACAGTCTGTGCTATAAAATGATGTGCCCACCTCCAAAGCAGTGGGGATGGTGAATACAGACCATGGGCTTAGTCCTCTGCAAGATCGTTCGGTGGTTTTCTTTAACGTATTAGTGAAGGGGCAAAAGCCGGAGGAGAACGACCTAAATGGCTTTCTCTCCGGAACAGGCGTCGAACCTCAGGCATCATTTTCTGTGTCAAGGAAAAAGTGCAAGATTTTTCTTATCATGCATTTGTTTCAGTTAAATGTCAGCCGGTTTGCATCTGCTCCTCACGCCGCCACAAGACGTATGTCGTGTGACAGCCTGCTAGCTCGCACCGGAGTTATTAGCCATCAGCAGTAAAGGAAGCACGGTTTGGATAGAGTAAAATAGAAGTTGAGGTTTTTATCAGTTTAGTCTCTGTAAAATGGGATGGCCTCTTCCCAGGAAATTAGATTTCCTGATAATGTAACCAGCACAAAACAAGTCTGTTGGGTTGAATATGTCTTCACATTGTCTTCCTTTTACAACCAAATCCTGCAAAAGATTCCTGAGAAAGGCTGAAGGTATTTCTGATCTCCTTGCAGCAAGTGTAAAGAAAGCACTTACCAAGCGGGAGGGGTGGCAGGAGGACAGCCCGGGTGACGTTCCATCTGGCCACAACCCAGCGCAGCACGCCTAGCACGTGTGCTCAGGTATTGTCTGCCCCCGGTCCTTAGGGACGCGCAGGACGATATTCGTGTTAGAAAAATGTGTTTGGCTGGCACCACCAGTGCTGGATTAGTGACTGACGATGGCTGTTAACGCTCTGACCAACCTGATCCGGCCACCTACAACAAGATGGTTTTCTAAGCATGGGGTAGCTATTGCATCGTCAGGGGAGGGAATTCAGAGAATAAGATGAGTCTGCGAGACCTGAATCTGCCTTTCGGCTCAAGGTACTCACAGCTTTTTGCTGGCGAGAGCCCTGACCCGAAGGAAGGCTTTTGGCAGCGTTGGTCCATCACTTGCCAGCAGGAGTGGGGCAGGAGGGTGCAGTTCTGGTTCAGGTACCCTCAGTGTGCACGTGCCGAGCAGTACAAGTGTGCAAATACTGCTAATTGCGTGCTGCAGGTGTGCACGTGCCGAGTACTGCCATTGTCAGCAAATTGTCTGGTGTGGAACAACCCGGTGTCTTATGGGATACTTTATGAATGGAAGTACTTTCAGAAAAAGTTGAGGAAAAGGGGTTACTTAAGGATGGTGCATGCTGTCACGTGGCATACGGCTAAAACGGGTGAAGATCAAGGAAACTCACTTCAAGTGGAACAGGAGGAGAGAAAAAAAAATCCAAGCTCTGGAGCAGTCGTGAGAGCGATGAAATGCAGAGTATTTGGGATATTGAAGTGATATTGGATGATTGTCTGGGGTTAGAATATTTTCCACAGAAAACAGGCCTGCATTGCTAACTTAAAACGTTTTCTTTCTGATATTTTGATATTCTGTAGAAAAATAGTGCTCATGCACTTAGGATTACTTAAGAGTTTGTCGGAATGCCGTGTGTGTGTGTGTGTGCCATAGACGGCCGTTAATAAACTGCTGTCAGCACCGAGCAGGATAAAACCAAAGGTTTTTTCTGTTGCCAATTGGTTATTTCTTAGAAATTCAGATAATGCTCTTTCAGGTTGCATTAGATCTGGATGGAGATTGGAGATACCAGAGATACTCTTGGCCTGTCTCATTCCTCTCGTTCAGTAGTTAATATACCTGTGGGTAGCAGGATCACCTTGGAAAAGGTTTTTTATTGTATTAAGACAAAACTAAGTATTCTGGCAGAATCCTGCCAAGTTTTCAAATAGCAGATGATTCTCAGGGAGAACGCTTTACTTTTTTTTATCTGTAAGTATCACAGACTTTGGTTTTGCTCTTCGCTGGGTTCAAACTGACCCTTGTTGCAGTGAGAGGGGACAGACCACCGCTGCCCCAGGGCAGATACTGATGAGGAAGGGACAGTAATATGCAGTGCTGCCTTTTAGGTGTGCTAAAGGCTCTTTCCTGACGGAAGACTAGGATTGAAAGTGATTTTGTAACTTCTTTAATGTCTTTTAAAAACAAAACAAAAACCATAACAAAACAAACCCCCACCACCACCACAAAAACAAAAACCCCACCTGATTTACCGATGGTTATAGAAACAGTATTTTTCTTAGGTCAGAAGTACTTGCTCTGACAAGAGAAGGCCATTCTAGAGCTTTACTTTAAACGTATGGGATCAGAGGGGTTAATTAAAACCATGGCTGCAGCAAAGGTCAGCCAGCGGAGAGACAAGCTGGTAAATGCTGAAGCCTCATCGAGGAAAGCACGAGAGCTGTGAAGGAAAAGTCGGCAAGAATATCGCATCACAGACTAAAACCTGCAAAATAATACTGCATTACTGCAGGTGAAACCTGCAGCATAATGATGCATCACGGACTAAAACCTGCAAAAGAAGCTGCAGCAGCTCGCCCCGGGCCGTGGGAAGCGTTGACTGGGATGCTGCAGCGCTGGGAGCCGCGTGCCCGTCGTTACACCGAAGAAGCGAGTCTCCATGTCCAGCCCCCCCGCGCGTGGCAGAGGGTCCGGCTGGCCCGGGGGAGGGCTGGCACGCACGCCGCGTCTCACAGCGGACCTTTTGCTTGGCACTTGTGTTAATTGCCATTTATAATCCAGCGAGCTGTCGCGGGTGCTTTCTGCTGGAAAAGGGAGAGGAGGCTGCCGGGACTTTCACCGTTCTTCATTTATATCTGTTGTGGGCAGTCTTTAAAACCCAGCATCAGTGGCTCCGTAATCGCAGCCTGTATTTACGAACGCAGAACACTTGTGCGTCTTTCCCTCCATAACCTACACTTGAGCCTCCTTCTTTAGGGATTTTGCTGTTTTTAAGGTGCAGCGCTGGCGTCCGTACTGCTTTTGGTGTGCAAGGACAACCTGCCCCAGGCGTGGTGCAGCCGGGCATCACCGTGTGCTTCAGCCTCCGTGGTGCCCTGTGGCGGCACGGTCTGCGCGGACACAAATCGCGCTCGCTCTTGTGTCCACACAGAGGTGTTTGATGCTTTGGAGAACACATCAGTCAAATTTTGCTCATCTCATGCTTTTGCATTTCATGCATTTGTCCTGCTAGTAATTTTCCTAATGTACATAGTGTAAAACTTTGTAGGAAAAGGAATCCGTGAGAAAATAAATCCCCTCCTCGGCCTACAGCGAAGAGAATGGAACCACGACATCAGTTTTGCTGTGAACGTGTTGAGCGAGGTGCAGAAATCAGCCCTGAACTCCTCCTGCAGCGCTTGGCACTCGCACAAATAACTTGAGCCTCAAATGCTGTTATTCTTTCGGTTTTATTGAACATTAAATCCATCACGAAAAAATGCAGAAAGAAAAATGAATGCAACATCGTTCAAGGTCACTTGTTTCCGCGGAGGCGATGTAACTGCACTGGGCTTTCTGTAACAAAGCAGCGTCGGTGCAAGGAATCATACATGCCGTAGTACCAACTCCGAATCGTGTAGCAATCTTCCTCTTTTCATGGAAAAATACAGCAAATACATCCTGTAACCTGCTACCTGTGCAGTGAGGCACTCTGATAAACAGCAATTATAACTATTACGGGATGTCATCTCCTGTCTGCCATTTATTGACCTTTTCTTCAGCGTCATTTTCTTCTCAGGAGCCCAGGTAACGAAACACCCTGGGAAAGACTGCCCCTACGAGCGTCTGGGACAGCGCAGCAGCCGAGACCCACCTGAGTTCTGAAAGGTGCTCGATTTTAGACCCATTTAATATTTACATTATGCTGACAAATCTGGAAACCTTTGAGAAAATAAGATTTTTCTGAGTTCACCTTCACTGTTAGATGCTGGGAATCTGCTAAAAGAAATTACCTAAAATAGCTTTTCTGTCTGTAATATCATTTTAGATCCTAGAGTCTTTCCAAGCTCAAAGCGCCCCACAATCTTCCTTGTACGGTGAGAAACATTGTCCTTCTAGAGAACTAAACCCTCATTTTTGGGTTTCGTAGAATCAAATACGAAATCCATTACAGACTGCGGAATTAATATGACCAGCATAATTTTTGGAGGGGCAACTCTTGAGTTTGGGGAAAGAAGCACTATCAAGTTTGGGTTTTAATGGTGGTTTGCTGGAATTGTGTGGATTAATATAATGAGCTAAGAACATCAGTTGCTTTAAAATGTCAGCTGCTTCGTGGGTTGGCTATGCGTGGAGCAGACGTAGGCACCGTCTGGCGGCATGGAGAAGGGTGGATAAGCTGTGCCCTGCGCGGTGACCTTCAAGCGGAGCATCCCCCTCGCAGAGGCTTCCGCAGCCGCTGGTGCTGCGGGGACCGGGGCTGCCTGGGCTCCCGATTCCCAGCCTGCCGCTCCCGTAGCAGGGCAGAGGAAGGAGAGGACGGGGAGTGCGCTCGATTAAAACGTGCTTGTGCTTTTTCTCTTGAAGGATATTTGCAGTGAAAACTGTACATGAAATTTATGCTCCTCTCATGTGATTTTGACTGGGTTTAGTACACAAATTCTCAGTAGAAAATGTATTCAATAAAAATTTGATGTGGAACTATAGCTCAGCAGAATCTTTTCTAAGAAATCCAGCTCTGGAATATTTATTTTGTATCTAGTTTCAGTTTTAGTGCCTATTCCTTCTGCAGATGCCTTCGTTAGCCTGCTAACAGTTATGAAGAGCTCAGCCCCTCGTGCCTGGATCTCAGCGTCCCGGCGCTGCCCGCAGCGTTTCTGCCGGTGAAGTTTCCAGGGGAAGGCACAGCCGCGTGGCGTGCTCCTTCGGGCACATGCTGCTGGCTTTTTCTGCAAGCAAATCCACGCTTTTTGTTAATGAAGAGACCAGAGGTGTTCGGGCTCACTTGAGTACGGGGGGCTCAGCCTGTGGTAGGGAAAACGTTACCGCGCTGGTGGGCAGTGATGTGGCCGACAAGAATACCGTGCGCTTGATTTATAGCAAGTCTACTGGGAAATAGTTTTCACAGGAAAAATGCAATAAATCTGGATTTATTCTCCTTTGATGCTCAGGATGCAAAAGGAGACAGTTTAGGGGACGTAGGAGAGGAACCCGGGATGGCCACAATGAAAATTTCAGGGTAAACCTGACGGCTAGAGCCCTAAAGTGTCATTTCTTCCTGTGGAATGACATCTCTTCAGCGCGAGTAAGTGGGGTAATCCCTGTATCTAGGATGAGTTAACTCCGATGTGTAGCGGAGAAGGGACTTTTTTCCAGGCTTTGAAGCAAGTGACTGCGACGAATGAAATCCTTGCTCACATTCTCAATTTATTTCTGACTGTTGTGCCAAAAGGTTCCCGTTTGTTTCCCAAAATTGCAAGTGAGCATCGCTTTATTCGATGGCTGTCTGTCCAGCTCCCTGCTCCTGCTCCGCGCTGGGAGAGGCATCCCAGGGCAGCGGTCACCAGAGAGGCACAAAGTGACTCTCCAAACGTAGATCCCAAGGTCAAAACCTCTGCTTAGCACTGCAGGTCACCCTAAAGATTTCTAACAGGTTTCTGGTCCAGCGTACTGCGGGAAAACGGATCCCGAGCAACGAGACAGAGTGCTGCCCCTGTGAACTGCCGTCTTCTCAATACGTTTTAACGCAGAGCCGGAGGCTCAAAGCACTGAGAGCTTTTTTCCTAATGTTTAGTGATAAACTTTTGTCTCCTGTGAGTAAACAATCTGCTTGCTTCGCCACTTTTTTTCAATTTAAACGGGAGTACACTGAAGCCCTCTTGCAAAAACATTTATTATGTCAAGCAAAACTGGAGGGTTTGGGTTGTGTTTCTCTAGTCTTTTTTCTTCTTTACTTCTAGTGTTCTCGAAAAATACTGCCCAGAGGCATGGGAAATGGCACATGGCTTTATGAAATATGCTCCCATCCGAGGATACGCCATGTTTTTATTTTGTGACAGTCCAGGATTCAGTGCGTGGCCTAAATATTGTGGCATCCTATTTGATTTTTGAATTGTTGGATGGACTAGACGCTATAGCTCATGGACAACATGACCATTTTTCCTCCTGGTTTACCCTTTTTCTAGATTACTGTCTGTAAGTTTCAAAATGGAACAGGATTCCTCCATGGTTTATAAATTAGGGCCATATTACAGCAGCACCCAATAGTGCTGCTATATTTTAGGTGGTGTCAGGGTTTCTATTATAAACCTCATTTTTCAGAGGTTTATAGCTCAGCCATAAAAACTCGCTGTATGCTGAGACTTGGATGTAACAGCTGCATCTCAGCCATGCAGAGGATGTGTTTGCATGTATTTTTTACACGCAAAACAAAGCATGCTTTGTGTGTACGTTTATAACTAGCGGTCTACGTAATTATATTAAAACTCAGTATAAATTTGTCCTAACTTTTGATTTCAAAGTTAGTCTCTTGGAAGTTAGGCAGTGCCCCCTTTTTGGCAGCCCGTGCAGCTTTAATTCTTCCTGTTCGCCAGCCTGCCCCGCGTGCTGAGGGGGGACGCTGTTTAAGGAATGACAGGTAGGGCTGTGATTAAGGACTGTCTGTGACTGCGTGTGCCCAGAGGGACGGGCAAGGCTGCTGCCCGTGGGCAGGGAGCGCTTCAGACGCCGCTGGCGGCAGGAGCGGCTGTGTTGTCCCCAAGGAGGTGGCGGAGGAGGCGCCCGGAGCCCTGTCCCGCTCCCCTCCGAGCATCCCTGCGGGACGGCCCGGGCAGCACCGCCCAAGAGGGCTCTGGGACCGCTGCGCACCGGCGCCTCTCCCAAACACCCCGACGCTGCGGCCCGACGGTCCAGGGCAGGTTTTTCTTGGACCAGGGCGATGAGATGGGACGCGACCTTTTTCAGGGCAGAAGCTAACGGATCTGCTAATAGCTTTTGCTTACTTGGAGTGACGAGCTGGTGGCAATATCAGTCATAAGGGCCATTCTTACTCACCGAGGGGTATCCAGCCCACACACTAACAATTGTCCAAAAAGAAATCCTCAAAACAGATTTGCAACACAGGCTATACCTCCAATATTATCTACATGCTTAAGCGCCTTTGAATGTATATAATCAGTAGGTTTTCGTATGTTGACATATGAGTAAGATACCAACAGTCTCCTTTTAACAGCCTTGCATAATGCGCACACCTGCTCCGGTATAATTCGCTGCATTTCAACAAATAAGCTAGCTCAAGTGAATGAAGAATATCTTTCCACAGTGCTGCAAGCGCTTCTGTCAAAAGAAAACAAAAAGGGGCTATTTGTGTCCCCGCACTATGTACGGCCATCACACGATGGTGAACGTGTCTTCGTACGTGCAATTCAAACAGTCTCAACACGGAAGCGGTTTCGTATATACAAACGGTCAAATAACGCAGGAAGGACACAGATTCAGTCTGAATGTTAAAAAAAACCCAAAACAAAACAGAAAACCCACACAATGTGCAAGTTGGCATTAACCTCACTGTAGCTAAATGTATCTTCCGTGGCACTTCGGCTCCGGTTGGCTTTCCATCCGTGTGCGTTTTAACATCGATGTCAAACAGACCTGTCTTTAAGCTTGTGTTTTCCTGTACATTAAGGGATTTTGACCTTAGTGCTGCTGGCTGGCCGGAGTTCTCACTCCGAAATTCTGCCTGGTACGAGGCGCCCCATCAGATCGCTCTTCGGGCGCTGTCGTGGCGAGAACACATCACGGGCTGGTTTTGTTATAAAAGTCGTATTGAATTACTGCAGGGGGCACGTTCCTGCCATCTCCTCCCCAGGTGCTCCTCAGTATTTCGCATGTGAATTCAGACCTAAGTAACGATGTGCTGTTACGTGTGTGCTATGCAATGACAGGAACGTCGCTGTTGCAGCGCGATTGGGGTGTTACACCACAGCTAACCCCTGATCTGGCTCCCTTCAACGCGCACGGGGCTCGACTGCCTTCGTGAGTGCACCTGCACAGCCTCATTAATTAATATCATGTTTTACATTTTGTTTTAATAAAGCCTTTTCATTACGGAGCTTGTTCCCATGGTAGGAAAAATTGAAATTCTTTGCAATAGCATTATAATTAAGCTGTAGTGCAATGGGAGGAATGTGTCTTGCTTGGAAAGTGTCTGTCTAAGCTGTCTCGTGGTGAGGGCGATCCCAGCAGACTTGGGCAGTGCTCCTCTGCCTGGCGCTTTGGAAGATGTCTGTCCGAGAGATCCCGTCTGTCCAAGAGATGCCGTCTGCCCGAGAGATGCCGGCTGCCCAGGGCGTTGCACCTTTGCTCGCCGTAGGTTTCAGTCTCAGGTTGTATTTCACAGGCTGGAGAGGTGGAAAACCTCTCTAAGGCAGTAGCTCCCCAATTTTTGGCTCGCTGGACCATTGCGGCTCTCAGAGGGGCTCATGGCCGGGCAGGGCAGCCAGAGGGCAGCAGGTTTTATTGCCCAGCTTGGTCCTGCAGGTTGTTTATTTACTGTAGGCTGCAGCCCGGGGCGTTCCCAGCGACGCCACGGCGGGGATGAGGCGGGGAGAGGTCTGCCATACGGAGCCAGTCGGGGGTGTTTCTTCAGTTCAGTATAAAATACCAAGAGTGGCAATATAGGAGGTAAAATACTTTGTTGCTTTAGGTCTGTTGTGGGTTGCTCCTGTAGTTTAAAAATCAATATACCTAGTGTATCCACAGCTGTTCCTAACGGGGATCGTCGTTTTGATGAGTGTGAGGAAGCCGGGGTTCACAATGGGGTTAAAGCATCGCCGTTCAAGAAAGGCAACTCAGCAAGAGGAGTTAATTAAGTTGTGTCAATTAGTTGTGAATTTGGAAACAGATTTTTATTTTCTCTTTGACAAAATATAGGGTTTATAAAATTAGACAAAGCCTGCCCAGGAGGAGCCGTTCTGGTCCTGCCTGCTAGTGCGTCCCCGACCTCAGGGATGCTTATCTACGGGCTATACGGCAAGAAGATTGAAATGCTTCATTAGCAAGCAACATTGCATGTTATCTGGAGAAGATCCTAATAGGGTAAATTAGGAGGGAAACATCTGTTGCTTTCTGTCGCTGTTTTAGTGCTCAACCTGGTGCTAATTCTGGCCTTTCGTGACCTTTCTGTGTGTCCCTTCATCCTAAATACGAGACGTGTTTTGTTCATCAGCTGTGGATGTGTGTTGCAACCTTTGAACTGAAATGCTTCAGAGCTCACCTCTACCCTGCAGGAGAGATTTGTTCCCTTCTTATTTTCCTTCATTCCTGAGACCTTACAGACAAAATGTCAGAGGTGGAGTCGGAGGGAAAGGAGGCGGAGAGGCAGTGAAATCCTGAGCCAGGCAGAGAGGTGTGTATATACACACGCACGCATATATAGGATACAAGGTTCTGCCCTCTTCCCACTTTGTGTCATGATTTTATAATAAAGGAATAGCTACAACTTATGACAGAAGATTAAAGTCTTGCTTTACACAAAATTCATGGCACATTTAGGAAAAAATATTTCTCACAGCTTCACATCTAAATACCCAGGTTTGGTGCAAAGAGGGGTGGCATGCAGAAATTCTCTTCCTAAATCATACTTTTTCCACCGACCAACGCGGCACCAGCTGGCATGGAGCCACTCAGCTCCTCTGCTGAATGCGGCACGAGGTGCCGCCGCAGCCGCTGGGCCGTTCCCACTCCTGTTTGCGGGGAGCGGCGCTGGAGCTGGGGATGGTGCCCGTCCTGCGCGGGCCAGGGTGGGTGTTGTAAGCACCGCGTCGCAGCCGTCGTCCCAGTTGCAGGGGAGTTTTGTTCAAGGCTTAAAACACTTGCTCAAATTAATGACCAAAAATGTCAAATGTGTCCATGGCTAATTATTCATTAGATGCGTAATTAGTGTGAGATGATCGTGACATTTTACTGTTATTAATTTTTATACTCTAATAGGAATTAAATCAGTCTACGATCACATCACACCAGTTTGAACTCCGCACTGGAGGTGCCCGTTGCTCCTCCAGCCCTTGCGGCCACGGGCTGTGCGCTGAAGCCCGGGATGGCGTTACGCCGCCCCGTTCCATAGCAGGGATGCAGATGGAAAGCGTCATCCTCAGGGATGCGGGGGGAGGCCGTGGGCCTCACACCAGACAGAGAGGTGCAAGGTTTGCTGGCAGCTTGCAAAAAGAAGTGAAGTTACAGTGAAAGATTTCACTGGGGTTTGTTCTGAAGGGAGTGGAGAGAACTGGCTTTGGTGAAATCCTCCAGTCACCCAGCCAATCATTGCCTTTAGGTCATTTAAGGGGGAGATATCCTTAAGTTTATTGCAAACAGTGGACAAAATATTTTGCATTGTAACACAGCTTATCCCTAGACAGCGTATTCTAAACAAACACCTTCTGCCCAGATAAGACTTCCACTTGGCAGCGGTTTCCCTAATTGCATCTTCTTTCAGTCCTTGCTGGGAAACATGCCTTGCAGATTCATATTGTGATTAATTTATATGAAAGATGCAGCGTTGAGTTTCACGGCTTCTTTTCCCTCGCAAATATATTCATTCCTCAAAGGATGTTTTGAGCTTTTACACCAACAAAAATTTGGGATTCTCTAGCAAGTATAAAAACAAATAAGCCTGAGATGCAGTGCTTCTGTGAAAAGCGTTTGTTCGTGCTATACTGTGCCACCGATCAGCGCTGAGACTCTTCTAAGGAAACATGCCGATGGGTGTCCATATTCTGTCTCCCTCCATTTCCCATCAGAAGAACATAGGAGACACCAGATCGGGAACCTGGGCGCCGTCCTGATGTGGTCAAGCCAGCAGTCTTAGAGGAGCGTGCATGGAGAGCGGCTGCTGTTAGCCGAGGGCTGCTGGCGAGAAAGTCTTCCCTCCCTCACACGTGAACTCCACTTCTCTCTCTGCAGTGGGTGTTCTCCACTGTCACTCATGGATGCCTTATCACACCCGTTCTGCGGGTCCTGATGAATCTTTGCAGCAAGCATCATCCGATGAGGAGAGGAAACTGAGTTACACACGACCATGGCAAGAAAAATATAAGGATGAAGGGACTGGTGCCAAAAACGAAAATTTCATTAAGATATCCTTAGCAGACAGAAATAAAGGTGTTACAAAATTAAGTAAAAGTTTGAGATTATAAGAATTTAATAATATAAGCCCCCTTAAAATAAAAATATAGGATTTCTTAAGCATGCGGCTTTCTTCATGAGCTTGGCAAGTTCTGCTGCTAAAGTCAGTAATATGGGGAACATATTAAAAGACCTGTCTCTCCAAACGATAATTCCTCAGGCAACAGGAATTTCCTTGCATGGATGTCTCCACTGATGTCTGGGGTCACCCAGACAAGTGAGCAGTAAGTGGCATTGCAAGCATAGTTCAATGCATTAACTGCAAATGAGTAATTATTTCTGCACGTTGATTTTTAAGGCATTTTGCTCTGTGAGAGTGTTGACGCTGTTGGGTTTCCTGAGGTCAGTTTTTAACTTCTTCTGTATCTCTGCTTTAAATAGAGTTGCGGGGTGCAGGTAGACAGGCTGAGCCTCCTAAATACCAAGCCTCGTTGTCTTCATTAAAGCAACGATAAAGTCGAAAAGAGCAGAGCCAAATGTATTGGGTTCTGTTCATTAAGAGACTGGCGGCTTTCTGGCTTTGTTGTCTTTTAATACACCCAGAACAGATGCAGGTTGACAAGTGGCACCAGCCAGGGGACACGGCTTTATAAGGTTGTGCTGAAGCGGGGCTTGGAAATAGCCAGCTGAAATCTAATTTGTAGCCAAGTGGAATAAATTGGAACTGATAGTTATTCAATTAATGGCATGGGCAGCAAGGTGAGGTCTCCTCTCAAAATAGCAGAATAAGGTTTCTTGACAGGGAGGTTTGGGAAAACGGGGCACGGCACCAGGTTTTCAATCAAATTCAGCCATTAATCATCTAAGTAGCAGGAGGGAGATGTGATTATTATAGAGAGGCTCAGCAAAATGGTTTGAGTGAGCACTTCCCAAAATGCGATGGAATGCAGACCCGAGCCAGTGGACGTGCCCCGCAGCCTGCCTGGACCGAGGGTTTCCTGGAGAGCGCCGCGTAAACCGGGAACCTCTGTCCTGCAAGAAGCAGCAGTGGGGACCAAAGGTGTGCTGTCCTCTTCTGGGGTTCTTCCCAGGTACCGGTGGCATTCCGGGGCACAGAGGTTCGACCTCTCCTGCCATTCCCCTGCTAAATTAGAAGTTCCTTTTGTATCTGAAAACGTTGTGGTTGCCTGCTGAGGAGTTCGGTAAGGGACAACTTTAGTGCCTTTTTAGTGCTTGTTGTGCATCCAGTGATGCAGAGTAGGTGGGTCGCTAATGTATGTGCCAGACTTCTTGCAAACTCCCGCGGTGCGGTGTTTCAGATTTTTGGATAATTTGCATAGTGATGAAACTGCCATAGTTCTTCCACCACAAGCAGACCAAGAAATATCGAAGGACTTTTTTTTTAAAAATAGCAAGAAAAATTTCTTCCTATGCAAATGGTCTCCATAATAATATTATCAGCGTTGCCTCAGGCTTGCACATGCTGAATGGAAGAGAAGTGGAGTTTATGATTTTCAGCAGAATGGTTTCAAGCTTTATCAGTTCAGTATATAAGTAGTAAAGGAAGATGCATTTTACCTGGAATAATGGGACTTTTTGGTTGCATTTAAGGGAAAGCCAAACAAAGATGTTGACAGGAAAGTTCATTTTGGTGGCTGGAAGCCAGCCGGATCATCTCTGTGCTGCTGTGCTCAGGGCACCGAGAGCTTGGACAGCCGTGGCTGTCGGTACAGCGTGTGCCCTCATCCAGACCGCGGGGCTCAGCGCTCCGCTCCCTGCGCACGGGCTGCCGCGACTCACACACAGCGCCGAAGCCTGCTTGCTTGGGTCGCCGTGACATCTCGGTACCGGCTGCGTTGGCTCACAGCACAGAGAGCACGAAGCGCGTCGGCAGCACAGGGCTGGTTGGCAGCGCACCTGTGAACCACGGGCGTCTCGGTGGGTCTGCGGGCACGTGCTGGGCTCTGAGCCGCCTACAGCAGCAGCAGGAAGCAAAAAGCTTGTTCAAGAACACGGTTAATCCCCTCAGTCCGGACTCTGCAGTCACTGGGCTACCGAAGCGTGACAGCAGGATGTTCCTCTGTCAGCAGCCGGCGCATCCCTGGCAGTGCCACGCGTGAGCCTGCTGCCCTTCCACATCGTCTGACGTCCAGCTTTCCGGTCGGGAGCCACAGCGCACGTTGGCACGTGCAAGAGAGAGCAAAGCAAAGTACGCCAAGGCTTCTTCCAAAGCCTAACAGTTCTCCTAACTCAAGGTTTTGGTGGTGTTGAGGCTGGGGTTTTGCGGTGGGTACCTGGTTTGATTCGGTCTCGGTGCAGAGCGGTGCCGTGGGCTCCCGAGCGGCAGCGCCCGGCAAGCTGTTCTTCACAGAAGCGCGGGGTGCCAGCTCTGAGGCTTTCTGATTTATGCTGGCACTTTGTTTGCAGTTATGATTATTAAAGAAGTCATGAAAAATTCTTCAGCAGTAAACAGCAGGGCTGTTGTGGGTGTCCCCGCAGAGAGTACCCGGTCGTATTCGGGTTTTGGCACAGAGACCCTCTTGGCTGCTGCAAATGAGTACAATTGAAAATTTGTGCAGATTAGCTCAGATATTGGGGTCAATGTAAATGAACCACATAGATGAAGTCTAAACTATGAAACATTTCTCAAGTTGTAATCTAAATATAGTCCAACATCTGTGGTCTTTCATTAAAAGTGAAGTTATAAGAGTGAGATTTCACTCAGCGACACTGATTTGGTGCCTGCAAAATCATTAACAATTTGATATTGTGGCTTTCTCATTATAAACTTCTGTGGGAAAGGGGAATTAATTTTTCTGTGCAGTCAGAAGTTGTCAGAGGAGATCCCTCCCTTCCTGCATAACCGGACCAGAAATTCCTCGCGTATGTGCATTGACCCCTTCTCTCTGGGGAACACATTACTTGAAGTTGCACTTCTAATTAAACTTGTGCTGCAGAAGAGGAGTGTAAAAGTAATGCAGACTAACAGTGGCAGGCCTGGAGGAATCTGTAGGAGTATGAAGCAAAGGCAGAGCGCAATACATCAGGCGGCTTTCAGAGGGGGACTCCAAAGAGGAGGATGCTCGTGGCAAATCTTTTCCACTTGTACGTAGGATGTTTTCTGTAAGCGAGAATGTAAGGAAAGTCACAGGATCTTCTTATTGTGGCAACATCTCGAGCTGTCTCTTGATGTGCACGCACTTTATCACCTCGCTGGGAAGCAGAAGGCGCACCAGGATGAGTTCTGTCTCCGTCTCCGTCCATTCTGGTCCCTTCACAGCCTTTGCCACGCACGCCCCTTCCCCTGCTCCCCGCGCGCACCCCACGGGGCCGGAGCGCGCCCGCCGCCAGCCGGCGAGGAGCAGAGCGCAGACCTGCTCTTGTCTCCCCCTTGCCTGGCAATCTGTTATCAGTCTGACTGAGATTAACGTCTGCTGAGAGAGGAGTGTAAATTCGGCTTGCCCGGCCCCTCTGAGAGACCCGCCGCCTCCCTCGCTGCCGCCCGCTTTTGGTTTTGCCGATGAGCGCTTCTCCCCGCTTCCTTTGCATCGCGCGCACAGCCAGTGCCTCGGACGGGGCGCCTGGCGAAAGCAGAGGCCGCTGCCGCGCACTGGCGAGGGATGACGCGGGCGGTGCAGGAGGGACGGGGCAGAGCCGCCCGCTCCGGCTGGCGGGGAGCGCGTCCCCGGGCTGTCGCCCCCGCCGCGAGCACGGACAGAGACCGTTTGCCAGGGCCAGCCTTTTCCCCAAGCCGTCTGTCCTTAGTTTAGGATGCTCCATTAGCATCACTGTAAACAAAATATGCGTAATTCCATTGTGAAGAAAACAACTTACATAACTGGGGAAAATGAGAGAAGATGCAAGCGCTGATATCGAATTGACAAGGTAGACATGGCCTGTATTCTCAACGGTGCTTCATCTTACCAGGTTGAAGTAGTAATGATGAATATTTCTCTTTGGCAGTGGGATATTGATGGGAGGATTCACTTTGCCATGGTTGTGCTCTCATAAAAGCTCGGGAGAGCTCCAGGTGTTCTCTCTTTAATATTGCATTGATAGCCTGATGGTTTCTTGCTGACAAAACTTCCACAGTTCTTCATATCAGCCTGTCTGCATTCATCAGCTGCAAAGGTTTTCCCTCCTGTCGCATACTGGAATAGCATTAGACAGAAAATGGAGAAAGCGTAGGAAGCCAATATGATCATTCTCTAATCTAACCCCCCTGTACCCGGGAGTTGGTTGTGCTGTGACGGCTGGAAGTTGTGATGCAAAGCGGAGAAATACTGGATGTCATTGTAGTGAAGCTTGTGGAAATACATTTTTCAATATTCTGCTTGTGTCCAGCTGCAGTACTAAAAAAAATAAGCCCATGGCCTGTGCAGCACTGCTGTGCAGGTGCTGTAGGGAGCCCGTGGGGAGCGTGCTTTAGGAACACGGGGTGGTACGTGGAAGGAGCTACAAGTGCCTTTCAGCAGTCCACGTGGATTCAAAGGCAAGGAATATCCGTGCCCTGCTCCGGCATCCCTTAGGAGTTACTGTCCTCAGGAGCAACCGTCGCTCCTTTTATAGACCATCCTATCATTTATCAAGGAAATATTGTGCAATACCATCAAAGTTCGAACTTAATATTCCTGTAGTGTCCCCAGAGGTCTGTTCCTGCTGGGCTGTGAAGCAGGGCTCGAAAACTTCCAGCTGGGGAAGGATCAGGCATTTGACTTCTAACCACACTCTTCATCGGCGTAAATATTAACGCCGCGTGCCAGGGTTATCCAACTGGCACGTGCCCCGTAGACTGCACCAGCTCGCTGGTGGATCTCGCCACTTCCCTCGTAATGGGAAACTTACCAGTTTGTCATGGTGGTTCTGGTAGCATCCCTTTGAGAGTGGTTTTGAGCCCGGTAGTATTCAATATTTTATCAACCATCTGAAAGAAATTATAAAATCATTACCTACAAGTTTTATCACCACTTCCATTTGTGAAGTTTTGCAGGGTAATAAATATTGATGAAGATTGGTCACAGAAATTAGTCTGAACATGGTTATTAGAGATGGGTGGAATTATCAACATGTGTTTGAAGTGAAAAGCAGGCTTTTGCATCAAAAAGAAGGGTGAGAGCAGAGTCGCAGGGTAGCAGCAACCAGCGGTGTCTCTGAAAATGGCTTCCAATCCACAAATGTCGAAATCTGTAGAAGTTAGGACTTTGTGTGGTGCTGTGATGAGTAGTGCTAGCACATACCCAGCCATGGTCCTTTCACTTTTAAAGGTGGAAAAATGCAGAGGTTTGAGAGGAGAGCTTGTAGTGAGAGAATAAAGCAGCTCAGAGAGGAGACTGAGCAGTGATTTGATCACAGCCTATTAATTGCACTTGTGTTTAGGCATTTAAAAGACAAAAGCTGAACAAGAGATAGAGTACCTCTGAGCTGAAGTCAGCAAAATTAAAACTCTGATTTGTGTTTACCGTTGGAATGGTAAATGCAGTTATCAAGGGAGCAAGCTATTAATGGACTCCCCTTCCGGACTTTGGTGGGGTTTGAGAAGATGTGCGTCTGGCTCAGCCGGGGTCCCTGGTGGGCACCAGCGCCTGCAATACGCCTGCCAGGGAGTCAGGCTCAGTGTTAGCAGTGCCATCCTCCGGCCTTAAAAACTAGAAAAATACGAAATGTGAAAAGTTTGTGAGATGAGCACTGAGCTCTGCAAGACGTTCATTGACAGACCTTGGAGCCTGCAGGTCTGCGGGGTTTCTGCCCAAATCCCTTGCGCAGCACAAGGGCCTTTGCGAAGGAAGGGAACGTGTTGGAATTGCACATAAGGGATGTCTGTCGGGGGCGTCGAGGCAGCGATGCCGGTGAGCCTGCCGGCCCTGGCAACCCTCGCGTGCCACCTCTCAGGCAGCGGAGAGGCCGGGAGACGTTGACACTCTGCCTACCTGAAAAAAAAAAAAGCAAAGGAAAAAAAGCAAAAATCCCCATGGCAGCCAAATGGAAGCCCCTCTTCGGAGGACGCTGCCGGGGCACAGGCTGCCGTGGCGCTGGGGGCTCTGCGCAGTGCGTGCCGGCTGTGGGGCACAGGCAGCGAGACACCGGCACCGTCCCCGCTCCGGCACCGCGGTGCCCGGCTGCTGCCTGCGGAGCGGGGAGGGGGGAGCGGGGCCGGGGGGATATTTATGCGTGAAGGACTGTCAGGGCTGGAAAGATGAAAATCTGTTGTGCTCTCCCAGGGCTCCTAACTTTCTCCCCTCCAGGCAGCTGGCAGGATTTCTCTAAATATTTGAGATGGTAAAGGGCTTAAACTGGATTACTGCTGGACATGAGCAATTATAATTGTAAATGCACTGTTATCTGAGCACTCTCCTGATGCTGTTTTGGCACTGACGCATGACACAGTGACAGGGAGGGTATGAGGGTCAAGTGCAATGTAAGGAGAGCCCTTCCCTGGTGCCTCACTAGATGGTTTGCAGTAGACCTGACCTACTGGGAGCCGTCCCTTGCGAAGCATCCCTGTCCCATCATCCGAGAGCTGCAGAAAGGGCTTCCAGACGCCTCAGGCTTCAATAATTGTATTGTGTTGCAACTGTATTTATTAAATGGATAAATACCAATTAGGAACAAGTATAAACCCAGTGCATTTTACTGTGTATCAGTTTCAGTTGGAGTTTTCTGGACGTGAATGTTCTTTTCAGAAGGCTTGGATGGTTTATTGGAACAAAGCATAGCCTTCTTTTTTCTGAATTACAGTATTTAGATATATTTACACATATTTAAAGCTATGCCACTCAACTGATACTAATATAAAGGGGGAAAATCCATATTCAGAGAGCAAAAATAATGATGGCAGAAAGGATATAAAACATCCATTTCGATGCACATGTAGCCCAGCCCTCTGGCAGCTCAGGCGGCAGCCCACAGCCCTGAGATTTACCCTGGTGTTTGCTGCTGCCGGGATGGACGGCGGCTGGGGAAGGAAGGTGGTTGTCCGGGCCAGAGGCTGTCTGGACTGCGAGCTCCATGTTTCGGCATGAGATCGGTCTCTGCCTCTTTCCTGCCTCTCCGTCTTGAACTCCAGTCAAAAAGCCGTCAGGCTCCTGCAGCGGAGAGATGCTGCTGCAGCATCCCCGCCGATGGCGCAGCCCGAGCTGGCCGCACGCCCTGGGGCACCCGCGCGCCTGGAGCACAGGAATTGGGTATTTACACGGAGGGTCCAACAGAAGGATCTTGGAAGCTCTGCGGATGCCGGTCCAAAGGCTGTTCCAGGTGGAAGAAAGCACAGGGAGGATGTGGCTGCATAGACAAACCCACACGGACGGAGTCGCTGTGCAAGGAGCGCGGGATGCCGAACTGTCAATCACGAGTGGAAAGAGCGTGTGAGGACCAGCGTGGGGTCCCACGCTCTCCAGTCTGGGGGAAGCAGTGCCAGCGGGGCCAGAGCCCACCGGGCAGCAGGAGCACGAGGTCCGGGCAGGGGTCTGGGGCCGGGTCTGCCGGCGCGGGGCGGGCCACGGTGCTGGCGGCTCACGGGAGCCCACGGCAGCCGCAGGGGAGGGCTGTGCTGAGGGCATGTGCTTCAGCAGTGGGGCCCAGCGGCACCTTTGCTGTGTTGTTTGGTGTTTGAGGGGAACATGGTGTTACAAGAACCTCACGTTTTTAAATGCATTTGCGTTTCAGTGTTGAATATAACTGATCCGAGTGATTGGCCGTGTATTGTTCAATAGGAAATCAGTCTATTGGGCACAAAGCGAGATCCCCATTCCTGGCAGCAAAGGGTGCGCTGGGAGGAAACACACCACACAAAATGCAGCATTTTCTACAGCCTGAAAGCATTCCCCTTCCCAGAGCCAAGAGGTCGGGAATTTACCTCCTGCCTGGTTTCCAGAGAGATCCCTGTGTTTCTGTCACATGGAGGAGAACAGATCAGAGGACATTCAGCGGGAGCTCAGGAGACTGGTGATACATGAGCCTTTTAAATGAAGTGTTTGCATATAGTAGTGTTGGAAACAGGTAGCCAGTAGTTCGCACGCACACACACCCACGCGCTCAGCATCCTCAGCATCTCTCCAGCCGCTGGGAAAACAGCTGCCTCCGTTCCCAGCAGTACAAGCCATGCGACTTCAATGTTCCTCTCCATGAAAAGCAAGGAAGATGACGTGCACGAGCATGTGGCACAATAGGAAGGACCATGATGTCCCATCGGCTTGTCTAGAAAGATGGGCAAAATCATCCAATATAATTTTTGCTATGACTTCTGTTGAGAAAATGAGGTGGGGGTGTAGCCTTGTGATGGAATAGCTTTCAGGAGGCTTGATTGCAGCTCTTTAATTAGCTGCCTGGCACGGCTCCTCCCTCTGCAAACGGGTGTCCCCGGTGGTGGGCTGCACACCAGGAGAGCAGCGCCGTGGTGCTGCCAGTATTTAGGCTAAAGCCGGCACATGTTCAATACAGAGTTCCCTTCACGGGAAGGGTTGATGGGAATAAAGACAAGACACCTTCAGGGTGTCCCTCAAATATCTGCTCATCTCTGGTGCCTCGCTTGGTGTTTGAAAATGGTTTGAAGTTGAGGTGTCGATAAAAGGAAAGCTTCATAAAACAATGCCAGCAAAAATAAATGAAATCCTTTTATCTGATTCCTCGCTGGTCCCCCGAGGTTCATGAGACGTGGGGTGGGGGGACCGCAAGGTCATCTGCAAAGAGTAAAGCTGTAAAGGCCTTTTTTTATATCTGCATGAGCAGTTAACTGGAGCATGCTGCAGAGTGTTTACAGCGGGATTTTGGCTTCACAATGGATTAAAAGATTTTAAAATCCATCTGCAGAATATCTTGAACTTTAGCGTTGTTGTGTGCTCAAAATAACATTAGTCTTTTAATGTTTGATGCGCTGGGAGCCTTGAGGGGAATCAAAGGATTTTGAAGAGGAGGGAGGATGGGAGGGTGGCTCTTGGCATTAGCGGGGTCCTTTTGGAATCGGTGCCAGGGGACCCCCTGCCCGCTGCCGGCACAGACCCTGCGGCCAGCTCAGACGCCATCCGTGCGGAGCCAGCGCCAGAGGACGGCCTGGGAGCCGCTGGGCTCTGCTCAGGCATCCGAGTCGCTCCTCAGCCTGCACGGTGTCCCCTGCCTGGCACGTGCCGCGGTCCGGCTGCAGAGCTGCGGCAGAACCCCGTCCCTTCCCCTGGCTGCTGCCAGCTTTGCGTCTGCCCCAGCGGCTCCATTTTACCTGGAGAAGCTGCTTTGTCGGGGCGATGCTGGGGCTGGGGCTGCGGTACGAGCCAACGCTCTTGCGCTCTCCATAGAAAGAAGCCGTTGAACACCCAGGGCTGACCTCGTCTGGGACGGCGTTCCCTGTGTTCGGCAGAGCTCTCCCTACTGCTCTGCGTTACGTTCCGTGATTGTCTGGTGTCCAAAGCACCTTGGCATGCACGTGCCCCCTCCTTTTGCTTTGTTACCCTCTTGCAGAAGACGTCCTTTTCCGTACTGGGTAGCGCGGGAGCTGGAGACGTGGAGAAGGAGGAACACTGGCGTGTTCGCAGTGTGGGCACGGGCACGGCTGAGTAGGATGGGGAGATGGAGGAGACAAAGTTTGCTCTATGTCTGGGTAGAGCTCTTGCTCCACCTTTTTGGGGGCTCATGTGAATTTGGGGACCCTCTTTTTAAACCCACGTTTAAGCCGATTTTTAGAATTGTTCAGAAATATCATCAGAATTAATTCCAAAGTCCCACAAATGCGTGGCCGCCTGGAAGAGTTAAGCAGTCAGTAGGAGTCTGAGTGGGCACCTTTCAGCGCTGGGGTCCTGCTGCCGCTGGCTGCCCTCGCTGCGGCGACGCGGGGCGCTGGCATGCGGCGGTGCCCGGTGCTGCCGCCCGGACCCGCTCCGGCTGCCCCAGCACCGGCTTCGCTCCTGCCGCCGGCTCCCGACACCCTCCGCTCGCGCAGGCCAGGGCAGAGCAGGGGGGTGGCTGCCAACACGGAGCCATGCGTCTTGGCCTGTGACAAATCGCTTTTTAATTGCCTCAAGGAAGAAATCCATTAGTCTTCCCTTTACGTGAGAATCATAGCAAAATTCTGCTAAACATGAGCAGATGATGCGCTCCAGATAACGTGGGCTCTGCTGCTGTCTTCAGTTTACATCACTGTCCAGTTTGGAGCATAAATTTTCAATCCAACAAAATTGAGCTGTCTGAGCCCCCTCCCGCCCCCTCCAAGCTCTGCTGACACAGGGAACGGCGTTACAGTGATGCATTAATTGTCAAAGAAATATTGTCTTAGTCCCCAGTTCCTTTTGTTGGGTTTTTTGGTTTGTTTTTAAAGCGAACGACACTTCTTTCCTTCTTTAGAAGTGCAGCCGATAGGCCCTGGAAGGCTTTGGCCCTTCTGGCAGCGACATCCCTGACCTTTCCCGCGCCTCACGGTTGCAGCAAACAGGCAGAAACCTCAGAGCACGTTGTTACGGCAAATTATTGCCCTGCCATCTGAATTTCAGCCTCGATGCTACAGAAAAGGGTTCAGAAGCAGTTCAGAACCTCTGAGCTGTCGACAGCTGTGGCAATCACAGACTACCTTTGCTGGGGCTGGTGGCCGTTTCAGCCGGGTTTGTCGCTATTTTTAGGTATCTTTTATAGGAAGAAATCTGGTCAATGGCAGAACCTGAGTCTTACCAGTCCGCAACGGTTTTTCTCTCTGTGTTTTTCCCATTTTCTGAGGATTCACTGCATCCTGGCACAAGTTTAGAGCAACACAGCAAGGTCCGAGGTGTGGGACGACCTGTAAAACCAGCCTCTCTGTCTGCTTTTCTAGCAGTATCTGGTGATTTAGCAACTGACATTCCCTCCATCGTGTTTCGTCTTTACAGCATCTGTCGTGGGCGGGAGACTCTGTTACTTAACTTTACTTCTAAGTTATTCTGTAGAAACAAATGTCTTAATGCTCATGTGTTTGCTGTGCTCTTATAAGGAATGTGTATCTTCAAAATTGCAGATTAACATTATGTTAAAATTCATTATTATAATGTGCACAGGGAAATTATACTAATATAAACATTTATGATAGAGTGTAATTGTTGAAATTTCAGCAAGTAGTCCCAGTTTAGTACCCAACCTGTAACATGAAACACTTCTCTGGTCACAACTCTTTCTTGCTTATGGGACCAATAAATGAATTCACATTTGCAAGTTAGATAAATCCTTTGAATGTATTATTGATGCAAACAAATGAGGATTGGGGCTCTAGACAATACCTAATGAAGCTGACTCGACACAGGCTGTTCCCACTGAAGGGTGCCAGGTTTCGGTGCGGGAAGATGGATGCCTGTTTCATCCCGTAATTATCCCGTGGCTTACACTCGCTTTATACACTCCTTGGCTAGGCACAAAGCTAAGGGCACCACGAGAAGTAATTAATTACTGGGGATCCACTGGCAGCTATTAAAGAAAGCTCATGCTCAGTTGATAGTTTGCGACTGTATCTGCGCTTTGATCTCCTTGTAGACCCAGCGTGTTGACTCCCAATTATTTTTTCGGGTAAATATTGCTAATCAGAAGATCTTTTAGAAGAGGTTTGTACCTTTTCTGAAGATGGTTGCTCTTTTCAGCTGCAGACTCCAGCTGGTGCTGAATAAACTTAGTTAGAAAGCCCTACTCTACACATCTGAATTATAAATCAGGTGCGCAGCATTGAAATAAATGCCAGCCGAGAGGCTGCAGCGGTACGCGGTGCAAAGCACCTTTCACCTGCTGGAGAAGTGAACATTTCCCTTCCCTGAGAAGAGAACTACCTGAGAGCGAAAGGTTACTCTCCTCTTACGCTGTGAAGGAAGGCATTCCCAGCTTCAGGACTTAATCCAGAAAACAAATCAGACGCTCTGTGTGCTTCAAAACTGCATCCCTGGGGTGCGAGAGCCAACGATTGCCACGTCGAAAATGAATGTTTGTGATACTGTAAAACGGATTCAGCCCAAGTTAATAGGATCCTGTTTTCTCTCCAGGCGTTTCTGGTCTCGGCTCGCTTCTCCAGGCTGCGCACGCACTCACTCCTGCATGCGGAACCCGCAAGCCTGCTGCGGGGTGCGGTGCGGCGCAGGCGTTCCTCGCCCCGGGCTGCGCGCAGGGGCTCCAGCTGCGGGGCACGGGTTCCTGAGCTCGCTTGGAACAGGTCGCTCCATCTCCCTTTCCCTCGGATCTCGAGCTGCAGGAGGTCCCAGTCTTTCCCTGAAGGGTCTGGAGGCAGTTAGGGGTTTCGCGTCGGGTGGCGCAGGCGCAGCAGCGCCCTGTTTCTGTGAGCCCGGTGAGTGTCGAGAGCGCGGTGGGTACCGTGACATTTTATTTCAGCCGATAGGAGACACGTGCAATACTGTGGCGATCCTCTAAAACACAGAGGCCAGACAGCCACCCCGAGCACCTTTCAGGGTAGGTTCGTTTCTTCTCCTCCTCAGGAGCGCAAGCACAGTTGCGGTGGATAGCACTTCTCTTTTCTCGTGTAATTCAGAAACGAGTCCCCGTGCCTGCCAAGGCCGATCAGCGCCCTCTTTAAGAAACGGGGGGAAATTTGTGCATGTACCTTTTTGACTCTTCCTCTTTTAACTGTCCTTTTTCAGCACCGTAATTCAGGTTTCTCGGAGAGATGACATCCCAAATAGCATCCCTTGATGGGCCGCAACAGTGGTGCTTCTAATTACAGGGTATGCTGCCTGCAGGTTCGTTAACTGCAGAAAGACAGCAGCGTTATAGGGCAGGGAGGGATGGCGCTGGGTTAATGAGACCCAAATGCAGCTCTGTTTGCTGACTCTTCTCTGGCGCAGTGTGGCAGACGATGTTGGTTGTTCTTGTGTTCCTCT
The DNA here is from genome assembly GCA_003993805.1 of Himantopus leucocephalus. Classification (NCBI taxonomy): domain Eukaryota; kingdom Metazoa; phylum Chordata; class Aves; order Charadriiformes; family Recurvirostridae; genus Himantopus; species Himantopus leucocephalus. The sequence goes on along the minus strand of RSEF01000021.1, from coordinate 1,105,368 downwards.
GAACTTGAGGCTACGCTGCTGGAAGTGGTACATTTTAGAAAAACGGGTGTTTACTGGGTAACTGCGGGGAGCCACATCTCTCTGGACCTGTCGGCAGGAAGGTGTCCCCATGGAAATAAACACAGCGTAGGAGTCAGGCAGCTGTCGGGATGACCTCCAGAAATGACACCAGGGAAGACGAGCTAAGTGGGGCTGAGCTGGAGTCTTGTGTCCTGCGGCCAGGAGAGAAAAATAAGAGTTTGCTTGAACACCTCGATCGAGAAGTGGCGGCTGGAGTTTGCCTGTGTCTCGGCTTTAATTCTCACTGGCAGCAACTGGAATTCATAGACCTAATTGCTGGTTCTCTCTTCTGTGCAGGTGGCAGCCAACTGGCTGGTTGGCAATAAGTAATGCATTGGGTTAAAGGCTTCAGAGGGATAGTTACGTGGTCAGCGAGGTCACAGAAACTATTGTCAAGGCCTAAGCACCAAACAGAGCTATAGCAACGTGATTAATTGGCTAAATTAGAGAGGCTTTGACCTACCTCACAGAAGTTTAATGAATTAGTTGATTAGTTACGGAAAGTTGTTTCACCACAGCAAAGCAGGGAAGGTCGTTGGTCTCCAGAAAATGACCTCCACTGGAATCTGCCAGAATGATGCTTTTGGGCAAACTGTATTTCTCACTCTGGTGGTGTGAATGAGGTTTCCAGACCCTGTGCAAAGCACGACAGAAAGGAATGTATTAAAACTCTGCAAATCCTGCAATGCACAGGGCCTGGCATCACTTTTCAGCATCCCAACGCTGGTCAGACTAGCTTGCTTGCTCACGGCTCGTGCATTCCTGTTTTCCACCCTTCTTCCCTTCTTTTTACCTCTTCGTTTGCTGTGTTGATCCGTTTGAAGAACTTGGCACCCTCCCTCCTGTTTTGCACTAGCTCTGCTTTATAGTCAGTAGGAACGCTCGTTCTCCAGATGCTACTTGAAAATGACCTAAACAGATAATTTTTGACCATGAATTAAAATCCGATTATATCTCCAAAAATACCTTTGTCAATAGCAGCCTATTTCTAAAAGAAAAATGTCATCTCTTTCGTAGTCATTGTTGGGCAGGAACTCGTGGGTTGGGATGGGTAGAAGGGTTGGTATCACGGCCCTCAGACCTGATTTGATCAATAAAGCAAAGTGCCTTCAGTGAAAATAGAACAGCAATTGTAAGCGTGTTAGACAAATAAAGTAATTGCAATCTGTCATACATGAAATGAAAATTCCAGTTTCCTTATGAGTTATTAGAATATATTATTGATTACACAAAAAGCACAGATATTATTCATTTGTATTTTTTTAATTTGTGACACGTTTAAGACCTGCTCTGTTGTGTATAAGGAAAATAAAAGAGCAGGTGGAGATTTGGTAAGTATGCATTGGTGATGCAGTTACAGTTTTCATTCAAAAATACCCAAGAACACTGTTCCTGCCTGGGTTTAAAAGCTTGGTGCCAATACGTACTGCAGAACGATGCTGCAGATCTGCTTTTGGTTTGGCGTACTGCAGTGTGGTGGTAACAGTTTGAGGTTAATCATGACTATGATGTAACAGTTTTATGTGGGGATGCTAAAGTGCAATAGTGTGAGTTTGGGCTTCTGCCTGTGTTCATAATTTTGGGGAAAACGCAGATAAAATTGGGTACAGAATGTCTGCTGCGAATTCAAGGCAGGTTGCTTCCCTGTGATCTGCGGGTAGAAGACAGGATGGGAACGGAGCAGGAGGACACTCCTGTTTTGGGCTGCTCTGCCCCAAACTGTGAGGGTTCCCCGTGCCCTGACCTGCTCCTTGGGAGAGCTGCCGGTGGCACAGCGGCGCCGTGTGCTCCTCAGGGCGTGGGATTGGGTTCCTTTGGTCAGTCCTTCTCCTTTCTGGCCGATCTCAGACCCTTTCTGGGATGTGGTGGGACCCTTCGCATAGCTGTCAAATGCTTTGGTACACCCAAGCGCAGGAAAAGGTTTTCTCTTCCCTTCAGACATGCCCAGGTACAGCTCATCACCAGGTGCTGAATAAAAAGGCACTGCTAGGATTAGCATTTTGGAGCTTGCTCATTACAAGTCGTTGCACTTTTAAAATGAGGTTCCATTTACATTTTTTGCCAAAAGGCAGCTGTGAAAAAGCCCTTGGACTAAACTCTCTCCTTAGGGGGTAAAGCAACCTCCAGTATATTTTAATGGATTCTTGTCAAATTACTGATCAGAATAAATCCAAGTGCTCTTGGAGACTGAATGTTTCTTGTTAAAGTCTCCAAAAAAGAATAGGATTGATTTGGAAATGTCACTTGTGATTTAAAAGCTTAAAGGTGAGAACGTCGGGATATAATTAGCAGCAGCTGATTTTGCTTTTATTTATTCCTTGTTGTCTGCGTGAAAATGTGACGCCCCCGAGTGACTTTCTCGGCCAGCCCAAACTGGTGGCCAGCAAAGGTGGTACCTGGAGGTACAGAGGGGGGTCTGGGATCTCAGTTGTCTCCCATGGGTCAGGAAAACCAAGCAAATTCAAGCGATAACAATGTGAGGTGGACACCTCACATTGCCTTCTTCTGTGCCGCTTTCTGATTAAGTTTAAGTATTTTAAGTATTAAAGTTATCACACGCTGCAGGTGATCTGTTCTCCCAAGTTGCGCCGTATGTTTCCAGCCGGAGACATCCCATCCCGCTCCGGAGCAGCCACTCATCCTTCACCTCTCAGCACCTCCTCGCCCAGCACATTCGAAACCTCTCCTCCCTTTGATGTCTTCCTTTGCAGCCCACGAGGAGCTATCAGGACCTGTGGTCCCAGTGCGACCATCACCTCCCCGTCCGCAGGCTCCTTGTCTCTTCCCAACCCCTCTGGAGCAGGGAAGCCATCACGGGAGCCCAGCCTGGACGTCTCTGCCAGGCTGGTTCAGGGACTGAAAGAAGCGGGAGGTGGAGACCCATATGTGTCCCGGAGGGATCCCCACCTCTCTCCTCCTGCTCTGGGTTTCATGTCGGTCTCCCTTCGGAAGAGAGACATGGAGCCGTAAGGAGTCGCAGCCACTCACTGCTGGGGCACAGGGACGAGTTCAGGCTGACGTCGGACCCCACTCGGCGGCCGTCTCCCCGGGGGTAAAACACCTGTGGAGAGAGAGACCTATTCTCTTTTCTCTTTTAACGCCGATGCTTCAAATTGGGATTTACCACTTACTGTCATGTGATGAAATCAGCGTTCCCCTGCACAAGGAAAGGCAGCAAAAAATAATGATATTTAAAGAGTAATTTTAGCAGCCAAAGTCAATATGATAAAAGGCCCACTAATAGGGAGAAACTTATTGGGTCCTCAGTTCTTAATTTAATTGGGTTCTTTCTTAATTTAGGAAAAGAGACGAGGCCGTGCAACACTGCACTGATCTCCAGTATTAGGAAATAGTAGTGTGAAATACCAGTGCCATACCCACCCCAAAGCCAAGGGGACAGTTTCAAACAGGAAAGGGGCGAGGGTCTCTGCTGGGGAAACGCGGAGAGGAGAGGAGCGCTGTGTTGTGTTTCCCCGCCTGACCGAGATGCGCAGGCATTTGGCCGAGGGGACGCGAGATGGTCCCCTGGCTCAGCTGGCTCCCTGCGCCGGGACGTGGTGTTTCGCACAGGAGCTTCTTTATCGGTGTGTTGCTGCATCCTCTCTCCCCGTTTTGCTTTCTCGGCTCTGCATTGAACATTGACCTTCTGCCTTCATGGGCTGTTTCTGTGCCGGGAGAGTGCACACGGACCGTTTCTCGCTATCTGAGCATTTGCAAACATAGTTGATACTTTCTGAAATCAGATGTGCTACAATAAAAAGTCCAGAGTTGTTGCCCTGACTTCAGGAGACTTTTTAAAGAGATCTTCTGCCATTGGAATGCGATTTTGCAGCAATTAATAGTAAAATTACATTTCAGGTGAACAACATACATCATTTGAGAGATTAATTCTTCTGGAAATATGATCTTTCATCACTCTAGGTACTACTTTTGAAATAAACTCCTTTATTTCTCAAAAACAGAATGTGAGCCTATAAATAGAAATCATATTGCGAATTCAGATTTTAACTGAAATCATTGATATAAAGTATTCAAGATACAGTCTTTGAAAAAGTCTGATTGTGATAATCCCACAGCGTTAGAATTATTGTGCTGCCAAAGGTATGAAAAGACCCGGTCTCTCTTTTTTTTCAAATACAGTAAGTGTAGCCATTGATCAGGATCACCCGGTCCATTCTCCATCCTCGCTCTGCCCTGATGATGTGCATTTCTTCTGCTCATATTATCTTTGTTGAATTTGAATAAGATTCAATTTCCTGACATCTAAGGCTCTTTGTACCTTGCAAATTGTTATCCTTAGTTATAAAAGAGGACGCATTTATTCTGCCCTCTGGTAACTGTGGACAAAGACACGTGCCGAGGGTGCACCCCTACGATCAGCACAAGGCAGATGTGGTGCACCGCGTGCTCTGCCGGTACCTTGCAGGTGCCCATCTGGAACTGCTCCCGGCACAGCTTAAGGGAAGAGGATGTCCGAGCATAACGCCCAGCACAGCTCAGGTTTGACTTTGAGTGGTCTGAGGAACATCTGCACTGGGAAATCCATCGATGTCGAGGAGAGGAGCAGATACCGTTCCCGGTGCCGGAGTCAGAGGTCACAGGCTTCCTGTACTTCACCTCAGTGAGTTCACATACACTTGCGTTTCTGTTGTGATGCTGTAAATGCATGTGAATCCCGCACTAAATGTGTATGGTAGCAGAGGTGAAGGAAGTATTGGATGCTGTTGCCGGGCGGAAGGGAGAAACTCCTCTTTTTTGCTGCTGCTGCCAGAGCAAGCGACTCCCACTCCCCGGCGCAGGGGATCCATCGCTCCGCAGCTGCCCGTGTACTCCAGAAGAAGTGAAGTATTGGACAGGAAGAATTGTGTGTCGATAGCAGGTCTTTGCCAGGACCTTGTGCAGACACTGGGTTACTCTCCACGGCGCCGCCTCCGCGCTGGTGCGTGCAGCTGAAGGCGCGGGGCTGAAACCAGCCGTCCGTCCCAGGTACCGGCAGAGAACGAGCCTGTCCCCTACATGTGCCTCTTCACCCGGCATCGGTACAGCGAGGCCAGGGAAACACGGCGATGAAGGAGGCGGCCCTGGGGCGGACTGGTGCAGCACGGCAGCTGGGGCATCGCCGGCATCTGCCGCTGGGGGAGCGTGACGTGACACACGCTCCTGCTCGCTTGAACCGTGGGCCTTTGGCGTCAGCCCTTCAGGGAGTGAGGGAGCGTGCATCTTCCACGGACAAACTGGAGTGACTCCGAGGATCCACATCCCAGTTTGATTTTTTTCTTTTTTTTAAGGGAAAACCCCATCTTTGAAACAAGTAAGAATGACTGTGAGCAACGGGGGGAAATGTTGATGTTTCTCCGATGGGAGCAGTGCGGCATATGGATGGTGCAAGGCTCACCGCACCTGCGGGGAGCGACAGCAATATTAATGCCTTTTATGTCTGCCGAGGCAATTGCTGGAAATCTCCTTCCATGAGCCCTTGCTTGTTGGCAGGGCGAGGAGGATTTTCGGAGCAGGAGGGTGCTGTGCTTGGCAGTGTGCCCGACCCGCGCGTCTGCAGGTGCTGCCATCAGCGGGCAGAAACGCCGTGCCTCGTTGGCGCTTGGCCGTCGGTATTGGCTTTGCAGCACTGAGGACAAAGACAAGGACAGTGTAACCCGCGTGACAGTGGGCGTGAGGAGCCGGGCTTCGCGCTGCGCAGCCAGCCCTTGTGCCGAGCCCTGCGCCCCCTCTCCGCTGCGGTGCCGCGCAAGAGTGAAGGATGCGCCCGTGTTGTAACTGGCTGCTCTTCTTTTTACATGGCAAAGCTACAGGTAGCACAGCAGTCCCTGGGCCGGGGCGTGATCCCCTCAGTTCTGGTACGGCAGGTCCGTGCATCCCTCCATCCTTGTAGCACGTTACCCTGCCGTCTCCTTCCCGGCCTGGCAGTGTCGTATAAAGGCTCTGAAAGTGTCCTTGCGGAGTCCTTCATCCGTCAGTGTTTTCCTGGTGCTGCTCCGGTGACATAATGAGCCTTTGTCAAAGAGTAAATGAGTTTAGAGGAGGAATGACCTGACCTAACGCTTTGCAAGTGATTAGTGGTGAGTGATGCTGCCGGGGATGCAGCAGGACGAGCCCACAGGTGCCCAACAGAGGCGGCTTTTCCAGGACCATAACGCCCCTTCTCTGCGGCGGCTGGGACACCGTCCGTCAGTGTAGGCAGAGGATGGGGAGCTGGAAATTACTGCAGTCCTTTCCCTGCTAAATACAGGTTGAAGTGATTAACCGGGAGAAGCATCTCCAGTTTCCCTGGATAAAAGCTAGGTTTTCCTGTGTCCCAGTTGCTGACATCAGGTTTCCCTTTAGCGTCCTCGCAGCCACCATGGTCTCAGGAAGGAGGCTGCAGGGATCGCGTCGAGGAGGGGGACTGGGTCTGCTTCTGCCGTAGCTGCGGAGGATGGAAACTCTCAGCGCTTGCGTGCTTAGTTTCTGCTGCCTTAGCCATTCTTAAGAAAGAAATCTACATTAGGCAACCGTTACTCAGCATATTTTATGGTATTTTGCCCTGGTTTGAGTGTGTAAAGTTACTAAGCTGTTTAATTCAGCACTTTTCCTGTGTAGTTGGACGGCAAAACTCAGTTTGAGTTCAGTGTAGCAGCAGTGTGGGAAAGGGACCTCAGTTTGGGGAAACTGATCTTTAATTGCTACCCACAAAACTCCTGCCGCGATGTCGGTGCCCCTCTGACAGGTTTGCTCAGCCACTCTCGTGTGTCGTGGTGAGAGTTGGCCTTTCTCCAGCTCCTTTCTGATACCCCACCTGTACTCCCCTGAAGAACGGCGTAGGGTCTGCTGGTTGTTTATTCCTCTGGTCTGTTCCCTGCTGGTTCATTGGCTCTAACTTCTCTATTTGTTTTTTACATTTTCCCAAAGAAAAGTGGCATAGCCGCAGTGACAGCCAGCGGGTTATTAACCTCACCTCCAGGTTTGCTTGCAAGTAGTCTCGGAATGGATCTGGCTGTGGTGCTTCTGCCATGTTGTGCCAATGCGATATTCAGCAAGAAGCAAAGGATTTGTTACGCGCCCAGCTCTGTATTCTCACGTATGTGCCCAGCCCTCAGGATGAGGGCACAAACGCACACAAATATACGCTGCTCCAGCTTATCCGTGAGCGGCTCCCAGCGCTGATGCCTCCCAACTGGGAAGGCGTTGCTGACGTGCTCTTTCCTGGGCTGTGAGGAGGTGACCAGGTCTTGAGCATCAGCAAAATCTGTCCTTTTTGTAGCCCAGAGTTCAAGCTTACAGCAAAAGCTCTTTGTTGTGTTGCTCACAGCAGAAAGTAATTTCCGTCGGTTCCTGTAAGACACCGTGGGAAAGACTGCCTTTTGCATGGGATCCCCTGCGACGAGGCGGGGGTTTGATGAAGCGGGAGGGTCGGAGTGATGCCCGAGCCACAGCTCACGGTAGCAGCCTGTCTGCTCCAGCGCCGGTGGGCAGCGTGACAACGGCGTGTGCTTTGTGGAGGGTCTTCCCAAGGCATCCCCTGCCCTGCCGGAGGCTCCCCGCCGCAGCATCTCCTCCCTCACAGAGTCTTGGTGTTTGAAGAGCGAGCGCGAGGCTGCCCTGATTAAAATTTAATGAGGCTTGGTATTATTGAGAGCCCTTTAGTGTCAGTTCTGCACTCATCAGCAAATAAATACATCAGCCGGTGGTGTGGGGGCGACCCCATCTCTGCCCGCAGCCCGGGCGGCCACGGGGCAGTTTCTGCTGGAGAGGACGGGTGGGAGAGAGCGGCTCGGGGCAAGGTGGGGAGCTGGGCGGCTGTTGCTTTTCTCTCCGGCAGCTGCTGGAGCAGGGGTTCCCTTTTATTTGTTATTTGCATACTTTAGCCATTGGAATTGAATTTGTGCCCATTAAAACTAAATTAGCGCTGCCTGGAATTTTAAATAGGCTCTGGCAGAGCAACCCATTAACTCTATCAGAGCGGTTTCTGCAGATCCTTCCTCAACAGGCGCACAATGCACCCTGGAAACCGCTGCAAAATGTTGATTATTTGCACGTTCCTGAGGATAACTGGAGTGCCAATATTAGAGACAATGTATTACGGTTTTGAAAGCCATTGGCATGGCTCAGAGCGGGGCTTAACTTCCTCTGCTTCTAAAAAAGGTTTGGTGTAACGTCTCACCAAATCAGTTTGCAATTCCTTGGGTTTAATACCTTATTAATGCCACGACCTCCAGGTCCCTGTGCCCCCCCGTCCCTCGCACGGGGCTCTGGCTCTGCCCTGGGAAGCCCATCGCCGCCTCCCGGGGTGTCCCTGCTCCGTCCCCGGCAGGTCTTCTGGCACCCCCTGACCCAGCCCCTTCTTCCTCTCCCCCGTACAGCCTTTCTGCTCTTTCGGGGCCCCCGTCGACGGCGTGCCCGGGACGTTGGCTGCTCCCGCCTCAGATTCGGAGCCCTGTAGGCTGGGACCCTGGGAGCAGCCCTGACCCCTTGCCATCTGAAGGGATGCTTTCTTTGCGCCTTCCTCCCAGCCCTCGTCCCTATCCCAGGCGTGGGAGCCCCACGCTGGGTGATTCACAGCCCGGTCCTGGAAAGCGTTCAGGACTCAGGTAGCCTTGCCAGGTCTGGCAGCACGGCTTGCCCAGCAGCTCGAGGAGGAAATGGACACTACGTGTTGGACTTGCTGTTAAAACAATCTCTTTTGTTCGATAGTCTATAATGAGAAAAGAGAAAATACACCTGAGCGAAACGGTGCATCTTGTTTACAGAGAGCGGAATTTAATTTAAAGGTTACTCTTTGCAGAAAAAAAACGTTCATTCAGCCAGAGATACTAGAGCAGAGTTTATGAGACAAGGCTTGGCTGCCTGTTCCTGGTACCAGCCAGGATCCTCAAATTCTGTTGGATTATGTTCTGGATATCTTTCATGATTATGAAATAAGTGAATGGAGCATCACACTGGTGTTCTTCCAATGTTACGCACTTCTCGGCAGTCCCTGCTCCAGACATTTCCCAGGCACGCGTCCATCGGGCCCCTGTGTTGGCTTTACTTTGCTTGGCTACACGCGTGTGTCTGTGCACCGTAAAACAGCCGAGGAACTTCCTCGTTTGAGCCCAGAGAAATGGGTCAGCACTATACCGAGACAGACATCCTTTTTAACTTTTTTTTCCTTCTGGAGCCAAGTCTGTTCCTGGAATGTCCACAAATGCTTTGTGGCTTTCCAGGCCGAGGGAGATTACACAAACGCAGGGCACGTTGTCCCCGAGTACAAAATGACATGGTGCACGTCCTCTATTGCCGCCGCGACTCCTCCGTCCTCGGCCAGGTGCTGCACAGAGACGGGACTGCCCGATTACCGCCTGACAAGTCTCCATCTTGTGGTCCTTCCTCACGTAATAATAAAAAATACACTATAGGCATCAATCTACAGTCAATAAATTCAGCTCCTTTTATTCTGCAAAGCCACAGCTCGACCTGCCCCAGTGCCTCTTGTCGGGTGCCCACCAGGCAGTGGGGAGGGGAATCGGCACCACGGCTCGGAGCGCTGAGAAGCAAAATTTCCTCTAGAATTTGATATAAAGTGGCCAACATGACTCCTGTGTAATTGCCTTGAATCCAATTAATGCTGCCTGAGTAGATGTTAGGAATTATAAAGAGGAATATGAGTCTGAGCTTGTCACCTAAACTATGATAATATTCCTTCAAAGGAGGCACATTTGCAAACATTATTAATTACCTGGGGAACAGCTCAGGGTTTAAACTGAATTAGAGGGGAATGTGTTTTTGTGATTTTGGGTTTGATTGAGAGAGAGAGATTACCGTATTCTCGAACAATGGAGCATTTCTTTGTTACAGACCTGGCAGCAAAATACAGGGAGTTCGTCTGCACCGAGTCCCCCGCCCCCCAAAACCAATTTACCAGCAAGGATATTATGCCAGGAATTACCTGGGGCCAAAAGAGCTTTTAAAAGTGTTTAGCACAGGCTCCTCTAATCAGAAAATCCCAGGAGTGCATAGCTAAAATTTGGCTTTTTTGTTTCCCGTGAAGGGTTGTTGGGCTTTAGGGTGCGTTGGGGCTCTTTTGGGTTTGGTTGCTCTCGGGGTGGGCTGTGGACCCCCTTGTGGGGTCCTGCAAAAAAAACCCAACAAAACCCTTCAGATGGAAGCGGAGGTACCCGACCAGTTTCCCCGACAGTTTCTGGCAGGCGGGCGGCAGCGAAGGACGGGACGACGCCGGAGCAGGCAGGGATGAGGTCAGATGGGCTCGCGGCTCGCACGGGGCCAGCAAACCTGCGTGTGGTGCAGGCAGTAAAAACCAACGGACACGGTAAATGAGCTGCAGCACAGGCTGCAAGACGGGTGTGAGAGCGAGACTGCCTAGACCCTGTTAGCCAGCGAAATACCTAGGATCGCCCTCTTTTTCTTTTTTAATCTTTTTTTTCCTGCCCTCAGCATAAAGAAATCATCAGCTTGTCCAAAATGACCCCATCCTAAGTCAAAACAACCAAGCAGGTCTCAGCTTGTCTGAGAAGGCACCTGGAGCTGGTTTCAGCCCCCAGTTTTAGCCATCGCTCCACCTGAATGGATTCAGAGCAATCAGGAGATCTAATTACTGTAATACAGAGCACAGCTGCGTGAGTCCCCTGTGGGCCGGCCCTGGGCCAGTACCGGACAGCCCTGGGAGGGACACTTGGCAGACGTGGTGTCCTCCTTCGTCCAGACCTGTGTGGCCATAGAGTCACTATGTTGATATTGAGGTGGCTTTTCCTACAAGCCCCAGAAACCTGGTCCCTCCTTAATTGCAACATGCCAGCTGCACTTGAAAATACTCTCAGAAGGTATTTGCGGCTTGGCTCAGCTGTGAGCTGAGGGTTTCCGGGAGTTTTGCATGGAAATAGCATCTTCCTTCAGCCCTTGAGTTGCTGCTGTCACCAGAAGGTAAGTTTTATTTTAATTTTACAGTGGTAAAACCCCCGGCACCATTGGTAGCGCGTGAGGAGCCTGCAGTCACGTCCCCTGAATCACTGAGCAACTGCGGCCCCTTCGCTCTCCCGGCGCAAATGGAAACATTGATTTATCTATTTGTTCTGCAACCAACGCCAGGGCTTCGTTATGCCCTTCCCCAGGGACGTACTCCCGCGTGCTCGGGGTGGGAATTAACTCCTCTTACCACAAGTGTGCATGGCTTTGGTTTTAATTTTGAAGAGAAGTCCAGAAGCGTAACGCTTGCCTGGCTGTGTGCTTGCCTGTGGCCGTGGGCTGGTTCTGGAAGAAAACATGGAGTCTCCCTTCCCCGGGCTGGTGGATGCCGCTTCACATCCAGCTCTGGCGTTTGAGCCTCATGTGCCATCTATAGGTCTGTGGTGTACGCTGCTCGTCACCGCGCCGGGGCTGGCTGTTGGGGACGTTAGCTGGCAGCAGAATCCAGCAGCAGCAGCACGGTCAGAAACTTCAGATGCCCGTCCAGGGCAAGTGACGGAGGGACGCAGCGTGCCGCAGAAGTGGCACGGAGCGGGCGAGGAGAGGGCTGCAGGTGCTGGAGCAGGGCGGGAGTCTGTTCGACAAGTGCCAGACTTCACGCGTGATCACTGGGAATGTTTTACAGCAACTATCTGCCCACACAAATGTGCAAATTTGCATGTCGCGTAGGCAAAACACAGCAGTCTTCGCTTTACAAAAGGGCATAAAAGCTCGGCGGCGGCAGCCTGTGGCTTCGGGGCGCTCTGCTTGCCAGGCACCCCGCAGCCTAGCTTCGCGCGGCGGGACTGGTTTTGGGGACAGGCCAGCGTGGTCCGTGGCAGAACGACTCCTCTGTGCTTTGCTGGTTATCCTGCAGCTCTGGAGGAGTAAAGGTCTGAGAGCGGGACTGCGATTTGCTGCGGGTGGGAACCACCAAAGGTCCCCGGAGGGGATGAGCGTTTCACCCCTGGTGAGCCGAGCTGCGTTGCCACTGCAGGAGCCGCTCGTTGGCACCACTCACAGGCACCCCCTAACCCAAACAGTAGTGTCTACTTAAACTTTGTTAAAAGACTGCGAAAATGGAAACATATGCATACAGAATTAGATGATCTGTTCCCTTGTGTTGAGTGTTAAAATATATAATAATGCGATATAATGCTTAATTACATGAGTGAATATTTTGTTCCATGGTTGGATGTGTTCCCATATGGAGCATAAGTAAGGTTTGAATGTGGGACTTTGGGATTCTCTTGAGCTAAAGAAATACCTGACAGCAGCACTGGGCTGCTGCTTTCGGTGTGGAGCAGAGCCCTTGGGCTGTTACGGTGCACAGTTTTACACGCAGTACGTGGTTTGTACGTCGGCAGCCGGGAGCTGCAGCACTCTTGAACAAGGCACCGGCTCCAAGAACAAGCGCTGGTTGTCACTGGTGTGGCGCAGACTGTCCTGCCCCGAGTCCCACCACTGCTGCTGATGCGCCTCTCGCAGGCGTTTCTTTGCCGAGTCGCACCGTTGTGCGTGTGGAGCACACGTGTAGTGGACCTGCTCCATCCTCCTGCACGTGCTTTGTGCGCCCACAGCCCTCCGCCTCCCACCACGCACGTCCACCCGTGCGCCTCTTCTGCTGGGCTGTGCTGAGTTTGGCTGGCAGGTACGGCCCTTGCGGCCAACTTTTGTTACCTTTGTGAGATCTCCTGTGCCCCTGATGCTCTCTCCTCTCACACCACCCTCCAGTGATCCAAACGGTCTCAACGCGGGGTTCTGCTAGCCCATCACTACTCACTTCTCCTGCAAACTCTTTGGGTCAGTTTCTTCCCAGAATCTGTGTGGTGACTGATGTTTCCATAAGAGAACAGAAAATAGATTACAGCAAATCTGTAATCAAGCGGATTTAGCTTGATGAGCTGAAGCAAACCGTACAGGTTGTGGCAGCTGCAGTGTACCCTTCTCATAGGAACCAAAACCAGAGGCTGTCTCACAGCTGCTCCAAATGTCATCTTACTGCACAAAGATATTTTTAATTGGCATCTGGACTCAGATCTTAGTTCCAAAAATACTTGTGGCAGACTAATTTAAGGACTTTTTTTCCCCTTCCTCCCTAGAAACATAATAGCTGAACTCTCCCCTGCATCTGTGGCGTTTCAGCCACCCCTCGCAGCGGGACGGTATGGTCCAGAGACCGCTCTGGGGGATCCAGGACTGGAAGAGAAAAATGCGGAAAGGTTCTGCTTAAGGATGACTGAGGGACATCTGTGTTCGTTCTGCGTGTTGTTGGGGGGTTAGGTCTGCACCTAAACTTGTCCATTTTGCTCCTCGAATTCCTGGACCTCCTGAGGGCATGCTGCGGAGCCAGGGAGCAGGGGGGACGTGCCGCTCTCGCCTCCCCGAGCTCACAGTGCAGAAGGAAACTTCTGTTCTGTGTTCCTGAGAGCGTGCACCCTGTGCGACCGAATCCTGCAACCCCAAGGCCGAGGCTGAGCTTTTCTGCGCCTTTCGGGTAGCTCTGCTCTTCAAAAGTTCTCCTTCAGGTCGAAAGGAAATGGAAATATGTGGGACTGAGGAAGAGGAGGAAGGCAAGAAGGTACATCAGGTTTGAGGAGTCTGGCATAATAAATTAACAGATAAACAGGCTATCGATTTGATTCTCTAGAACTTGCCCCGTGTCAATGAGCACAAAGCGTGTTTGCTCATTAAGCCCAAGCCACGGTCATGATTATTTTTCAAAGTATTTTCAGGAAAGTAATAATCTTTAAACTTTGTGCAAGTGCTGCTCACCCTGAGATTTCCTTTTGGAGTAGCTGTGCGTTCCAGCTCCCCAGCCACGCTTCAGCTCCCTGTTCCTCACATGCAAAATGCATTATTAAAATGCACTTAAGCAAAACAGAGCAAATGGCGTCTCTTCTCAGATGGAGCAGAGCTGGCTGCCTCTGCTTGTACCAACGGCAGTTAGCTGCTGAAAGAAGAGAAATGATGAAGTATGAGGTTATTTAAGGCTCAGTCCGCCTTGGCGGAATGTGCTTAAAATGAAGATGTTGCTGATGAATAGAAAAAGAAAGAGGGAAGAGTAGAAGGCCCAGGGCCAAGGGAACTTGGCAACGTGGAGGTATTATTTGAAGAACTATTTAGCCGGTGACTAAATGGAGTCTGGCACCTCATTCGAAAGTTTCAGGGTCGGAGAGGGCAGGACGTTGTAACGTAAGACTGAGGGGGTCCCATGGCACAAAGAGTTACGGGTCACTGTTTTGCTGTATTCAATCTAAACATACAGGAAATTACTACTCAGGATTATTTAAATAAAATTAGGGCTGTTCTCTGGGTTTGCTGACAGTCTTGTCATCACAAGAGGACGTTTTTGCAAAAACATTGCTGTCTTAGGGGTCCGCCCTGCATTCAGCTGGCAATCGTAAGGGATTTCCTAATCGTGAAAACAAAGCTTCAGCAACGTCTGCCTGTGGCCTTGCACCCTGTAGGAAAGGTGAGCTTGCTGTTCTGTTCTTCCTTGCCCCACGCACCATCAAATACCTATAAAGAAGCATAAGTTATTCCATAATGGAAATTAATAACCCATATTCTCTTTGATGTTATGTCCTGTTAGTAAATGAGTGCTACATGTGCTGCGTATCCCAGGGCAGCTCTTACGAGCTGATAAATGGTGACACATTTCTGTTTGCTTTGCTTTCCCTGGGGGATGCTGCAGTGCTGGTGGAGATGCTCTAATCCCGTTGTGCTTCGGTCGCAGCATCCGGGATCTCATCTGCCCCAAGGGCAGTTCTCGGAGCCATGCCGTGAAGCACACGCCTCTGCAGCGTACGGTGCTGGCAGTCGCAATGCACTCGCTCCCTTCTCCAGAAAAAGGAACACAGCAGACGGACAGTTTTTCCTGCGCTCGGAGTCAGTTGTCTGTTTCAATTCCAGCTGAGAAACCAGGGCAAGGAATATACATCTACACCATACAGACACTTTCTAAATCACCACAATCAAGCTTAAATTATTTTTATTCTTCACTGTAAACCTGTCCTAAAGTAGGTTAGTGGATCAGAGCAGATCTGCTGTATATTATTCATAGGTTGTTTCCTTTTGGTTCTTGCTGCTTGGCTGGATCCTGCTGAAGAGGACTCCATGTTCCAGCAGTCTTCCTCTTTGCTGCAGCTTTAAAACTTTCTATTTTTGTCTGCAGGAATCCCATCTCCCCAGCTCCCTTCCCTGCTAAAATCAGCACGCTGGCAACGCTGAAAGTCTTTCATCACATGCCGTGCCAAGATCTGAATACGATGAAAAATGCTGTGCCACTTTGTTAGCGGGTGAGCACGGGCATTCGCCTGCCCTGCTGCCAGGGCCAGCGTCCTTCAGGGGACGCGTTCAGGGAAAGCAGCTTTCCTCCGCCAAAAGGATGCTTTGGCCGGGGTGTTGCTGCACGAGCGCTGTCACCCCTTTGAGCCCGATGAGCATTCAGGAGCACTCGCAGCAAAAGCAGCAATTGTCTTTGGCTACGAGGACGTTTGAATTCAGCAGGGCCCAGCAACCCAACGCAGGGCTGTCCTCTTGGCAGCGCGGGGCAGGAGCCCTCATAATTTTCAAGGAGCCAAGGAGCTCTCATAGTTTAAAACCACTGTCAGGTGAAGAGACTCTACGCAGCAACCCAATGTGATAGGCAGGGTAGGGCTGCATAATTTATGAAAGTGCATTTCTTTTTGATGAGATTTTGAGTCTAAAAGCTCTGGGAAGGGTGTGCTATTTTTTATTGCATCTCTGAACTCATATTATGTCAGATTCNTAATTTTTAATCATTAAAAAAAAAAAAAAAAAAAGAAAAGAAGAAAATAAAGAAGTGCAGCCTTGAATGGCTCTGGCTGCATGAGCACTCCTGGTCCAGCTCAATGCAAAGTAAAACAGCTCCTTCCAAATCTCTGCCGAGAGCTCCCAAGGATTAGTCTCTCAGTATCCAGAGGGAGCGTGGGCTTTAGCAGCGTGCCAGGGATTATACGCACATCCCCAGCAGTCAAGTGCCGGTCCTGCTCAGCCGCAGGACGCCGGGGGAGCCGGTTTGTTCCCAGGTGCTCTCTGCTGTATCCAGAATTACAAGGTCCAACTGTGTGTGCTTTTAAATGCCTTGGCTTGGATTACCCTTGTGTTCAGTATCTCTCCGTCCCAGGCCCCTGTTTTGTGTATTGCATGATCTGGCCGGCCCTCGGGTCCAGCACTGATCTGTAAATGCTGCCCAAAGCAGCAGCCGAGATCTTCCTTCCAGGCGTTGCATGGCCCCGGCTTGTACAGCAGCGTGACACGCTCATCACAGGTTAATTCCCAGCCGCACCGTAACCTCTGAAAGGATGGAAATTCATAGAATCATAGAATTGTCCAGGTTGGACGGGACTTTGAAGATCATCAAGTCCAACCATCAACCCAACGCTGCCAAACCCACCACTAACCCGTGTCCCTCAGCACCACGGCTGCCCGTCTGTTAAACACCCCCAGGGATGGCGACTCCACCACTGCCCTGGGCAGCCTGTTCCAGTGCTTGACAGCCCTTTCAGGGAAGAATTTTTTCCTAATATCCAATCTAAACGTCCCCTGGCGCAACTTGAGGATCTTGTCCCATTGCCTGTTCCCTGGGAGCAGAGACCGACCCCCCCTCGCTACCCCCTCCTTTCAGGGAGCTGTAGAGAACGAGAAGGTCTCCCCTCAGCCTCCTCTTCTCCAGGCTGAACACCCCCAGGTCCCTCAGCCGCTCCTCATAGACTTGTGCTCCAGACCCCTCACCAGCTCCGCTGCCCTTCTCTGGACACTGTCAGCTCTTCTGTCTGCTGAAGGTCGTTGCGTGAAAGGAGTGTGGACAGTCATTGCTTCGAGTAAGTATCAGCGCATCAGCCCAACAAATTCTGTTTTCACTGCAAAGATGAGTGCCTGATGTTCGGAGCGTTGGAGGTAGAAAGGTTTTGGTTCAAGGGTCCCCTTATTGAGTGGAGTATTCCGAGTAAATATTGCAGGCTTGAGGTCGGAGAGGCTGATATCACCAGCTGTGCTAATGTGTAAGGATTTGGGAGACATACTGATATTTTCTGGAGATAAACCGCTAGAAATCGAGAAAATGTTATAAAACTGTGGTCCAAGTTCCTGTTCCCTTATCTCTGCATGAGTGTTATCAAGAGTTTAAAATATGTCTGTGATAAAGCACTTCATGGAGCAGTTGCAGTGATGATATGTCCTGGAAAGCATCTCCACCCTCCTCGGGGACGGGTGAGCGCAGGGGCGCAGTGCCACTGGGACGGGAAACGCTGCTTTTGGTCAGACTGGTGGTGGAACACGGGGTGCTCTGGATACTGGTCATCAAGAATCAAGACCTTTTATAACGTATATTTTTAATGGCAAGCTGGGAGAGAGGGAGAAAATTGGAAAGTTGTTTCTTCATCCTGTAGGTGTTTGGGTTTTGGGTTGTTTTTAAGATATCGTTAGAGGCAGTCGTGGGTCATCAGTGTTTCTCTTAATGTGCTGAGGTCAAGAAGCAAAAAAGATGTTTGCATAAAAATGATTGAATAGAACGAAGTCTATGGTAATACCGTCCCATAGCTCGGCGGTGCAGCCTGGTCTGATGTGCTGTGGGTGACACGGGACGGTCCCGTTCCGCGGGGGTGGATGGGAGTTTGAGGGGGGCAGCAGAGACCACTCCCTGGAAAGGTCCTGTGTACAGAGAACTGAAAAGATTAGTATTAACTGACTAAGGAAAGGGAAAAGATGTCATACAAATACTGTGTAAGATGAGGAATTGTTCCCAAAACTGTGGAGAAGACGCTTCTGTCCTTTTTATCTTATAATGCTGAATAAGGGGACAATGGATTTTACTAAAGAGCAACAAAGACAAAATCTGATTTAAGGAGAGAAGATACTGTGAAACTGCTGCGAGATGTCATTCGGTTCTTGAATACAGTAAACTCAAAAATGGAATGAAAATACGCGTGGAGTGTGACAACATCCAGGGACGTGACAAGCCACCTTGTTAGGGGTCCTGCCAGGGGGATGGCAATCCTTGGACCTGAGACTGGCCTCACTTTTGGGGCCGCTTGGGGCTTTTGGTCAGTGTTCCCCCTGTGTGACCTCCCCCCCTCGCATGCCACGGCACTTCCTTGGCTCCGTCGATGAATTTCCCCCCGTCTCAGGTCCAGCCCACTGCCGTCCATCACTTCGTGTTTAGTTGAGTTCGCCTGTGATTATCTTTTTTTTATTAAAAAAAGTAAGCTGTGTAAGCTATGATTTTGTGTTGGTTTTATGTGTTTTTTTTTTATTTGTGACAATGCATCCTCTAAGGTCTTTCTAATGTCATTTGGGATTATTTGTGACTTCCAAGGTGTGAGCTCAAGCTGCCTCATTGAGGCCGCCTGTTACCCTGAGCAGCGGTTGGAGGATAAGGGCTTTCTGATCTGATGGCTTTTGGTTATCTAGCAGGGGGGTAATACCTAATACCCAAAAAAAAGCCTAAATCTGGACCATGAAAAGGAATGAGTTCTCTCTAAAGTGCTTCAGTGTTGAGACACATCTAAATCAAATTATTGGGCGAGGGGTGGGTTTCTGGCAGCTTCCCTCGAACACTAACTGCGTGCGATGCCTGAGCTGAATACCCTTCAGAGCTGCTTAAGAGCTTCTCTCTTCCATTTTGGTGATATCTTTCTAAATTATACATTAAACTTAGCAGGGTGAGTAATGCATCACAGCTTCCCCATGTCAGACTTAATGTTACTTACTCAGCTGTAGCTTTGTGTTTGCCTTTCCCTTCCGTTTATCTTCAGGCGCTGTGTGAGGACGGAGCAGACCCTGGGTCTTCCTTACCAAAATCTGTCTGGCACCGAGATGCTGCGTAGGGAACCAGAACAGGACTCTGGTCCGAGCGCTCTGGGGAGGCGGAGTGCTGCCCCAAACCAAGGCAGCGCTGGTTCACGGGAGCACGATGTGCCGCGCTGCAATTTCTGTGAAAGGTCCCTGGGAAATGCTGTATTTGATTGAACCCGTCCCGCTGTTCTGTGGGATGCAGGTGCTTTGCTGCAGGCTGGCTTTGGGAGTACGTAAGACAAACCATCCAAAGAATCTGAGCCGCTGACCCAAAAGACAATGCATGGGAAAAGGATCACGGCAACGTACCAGCTCTGTGAGCGCTGATTTTGGGTAACGAGGGACCGATAAGATCGCTGTTGTAGTTTTAGGTGCTACAGGAGAAACAAGTAATTTGCTGCTTTTCCATGCCAAGATGTCTAAGACAGATAGTATTTGGTTAAGTGCAGCTCTAAAAATGAAACCCAAGCAATTTTCTCCCAGTGGCTTTTCAGAACGTTTTGCAGCAAGATGCAGCTGAGAAGAAATGCGTCTCTCTGTTTTAAGTGCTGGGTATTAATGCTGGTTCCTTTTGTGAGATTACCAGGCTCTGCTGAAGTTCTGCACCCATTTGCCTCTCATAGAAATCGTATCTCCTCTTTAGGCGCTGACAACAAACGTGTTTATAGAGCTGCTACAGCTTCGTCTGAAATGTTGATGCTGCCCGAGGATGACAAAGGAGGAATTCCTAATTTTAGGGGGTTTTGCCTCTAGCAGTCCCCTTGTGTTGCGATGCCCTTTGTATTTCTTCTACTAGCTGTTAAACCATTCGCTCCCAGGAAAGCACCTGGAGTTCCCTCTCTTCCCGTGCAGCCTCTCTCTTTAGCTCCCTCTGCCAGACTCTGCTTGAGCTACCTGGTTCTTCAGCCGCATCAGGCACGTTAATATGCAGATGCTCTGCAGGACTGGTGCTGTTTCAAGCGGTCCTTTTATATTGTTCCAGTTCATTTTATTGTCATGTGTATATATAAATAATTGGATGCCTTTAGTAGGGTGCGACTATACTCCTGAGTCACACTTCCACCATTTTTCCTCTGCGTTTTTTGCAGAAATCAGTAGGCAGACGGGGGAACTGCCACTGCTCTTTCAATAAATGCCGTCACTCAAATGTCTTTTGCACCTGAGTGGGGTTTTTTTCTGAACAGCAGTCAGCTTTTGATATTTGTATCGCCCTTTCACCTTATTATGTTTACATTTCTATAGCAAAACACTGTATGTTTTCAGCAAAATTAATCAGTATAATTACATGTGATTTCCAATGTCAGGTTCAGCTGAAACACTGATTTAGGGTGGTGATTAGCCTTATCAGAAGCAACGAGGATGGAGAGCTAATCTGTGCCTGAAACTGTTATTTTGAAAGATGCCGTTTATACTCTATTCATAAATTCAATATTTCCTCTGACCCCCCCCAACCGATTTGAATAGAAAATGTATTTATACTAGATGGCAGTGCACCTCGTTTGTTTTGGATTGCCACTTTGCTGCTGTTTGCAGAGGCTGCCGTTCCTCAGACAGAAGGGGGTTGAGCTGGGTGTGGGTATTTATTAACAGCACCGCTGCACCTTTGTAATGTGGCTGAGGTTATACCAAATGAAATTATTTAAATCTGCAGAGTCTTTATCATCTCTGATCCCAAAAAGAAATAGTGAAATAAAAGGTCCTGTGAATATTATTTACAAATAGTGCAGCAAGAGTAGGCGTGTCTTGAAACTGCGTTGTTCCCATGTAAAGTACCGGCCGGTGGCTGCTGCCTCGGTGCATCCCTCGGTGCATCAAGGACACGGAAAAGTCCTTGAACCCTTCCAAGGTTCGTGAGACAGGTTCAGGGTTCGTTACAAACATGAACGAGCCATGGGAGCGTGGATTTATTCTTCACTTCAACCATGCAGCCTTTCAGAATAAGGAGCATTTTAAAGATTGCGAGCTCCAAGAGTGATTAATTTGCTATTTTAATCCTTTAGAAAGTGCAATTATATAGAAACGAACTTCCCGCATCGTAAAAAAGTTCAGATCAATTAAAACAATTTACTTTGTTGCTAATGATTTCAGACCATTGTAATTTATTGGTAAATAAGTGACTTCGAAAGCGCATTCATTCAGTGAGGGCGCAGAGGAAATGTTAACAGGTTCTTACATAAATGAAGTCTGGAATTTGGGAACAGACTCTTGCTGCAAACCATTTTGGGCCGGGTCGGCCCACAGCTTGAAGGATTCCAAGTTTTGGAGACCAGCTAAAGCTTCTGGTGGGTTTTCAGTGTCCCAACAAACGCAGGTGCGGAGGGAGCGCTGGTGGGCAGGACGGGGAGCCGCCGCGGTGCCGCAGCCTGCCGGGCTCCCGCGGCGGAGGCGCTGCTCTCCCCCAGGCGCCGCTGGGCGATGCGCCCCGTCCCACCGCGCTGCTGCCGGCCGGCCGTGCCAACGGGCTACCCAGAGCCTGGGGGGGTTCTCCTTCAGCGCTGTGGCCAGACCTGAGCCCCGTCGCGTCAATACAGCAAAGGGCGTGTGGGCGTCTCCCCTCCAGCCCCTGACACCGCACAGGGCTTAACTCCCCGATGATGTCTGCAACTTCAAAGCGCAGCTCTTCCACTCTGTATTTATTTTGAAAACCTGTTTAGTTTGGTTTTCCCTGATTATTTCAGTTACAAATAAATTCAGGGTTTTTTCCATATGTGGACGAGCAATATGAACAAGATGAGGTGTATCCCTTCAGCAGCCGTGAACAAGTGACGGGAGTTAGAGAACAGGCTGGGTCCACGCTCTGGTGTTCAGCAGAGGCGAGAAGTTAACCAGCAATTATTGAGCAGCTGTTATATCAGCTGTGAATATATTCTGCAAAATCTTTTGAATGGTCTTTCAAAATGGACCTTTTTTTAGTAGAACTGAATAGCATTAAAAAACTAGGAGTCGGTGCCGGTTTTGTCAGGGTCTCACTTATCCTGTGGACAAGTCTGCTGCAGCTTCAATTTGCCGGGTTGGTAAAATAGGCTGTCACATGCCAGGGACAGCCAGATCTGTCAAGCTCCACACAGTTTTCCTTTATTAGTTCTATTGGTTTTATTGCCTTTCTTACGCTCTGAGGGATGATGGTTGTTTAGTGACAAGAACCTGGAAAATCATTCAAGTTGACAGTGCTTTTTAGATTTCATTTTTTCCTTGTGTCTCTATCTATAAAAAAGAATGACTTGATGGCACACTGAACTTAGCGGGGAGTTTGCGGTATTGCTCAGAACTTGCCTTCAACTTCTGGGATTGGCTTTTATTGCCATCCCCACATCACCACACTGCGGAGGTGTACGGACTCCTACCTGGCATTCTGGAAACCCCGGTGGGTGCCTCACAGCTTTTTGTATGGCAGGGATGTGCTCCGCTTTTCAGCAAACAGTGACAATCTGGCTTTAATTTCCGTAGGCATGGCGGTTGTTCTGGTCATTTCCAAATTGCATGTGCAAGTCAGGAGAGAAGATTTTTGTGGCGTCTTTCAGTTTCTTGCAATACTGAGCCGGATGAAATGTTTCTGACATAACACCAAAACATCGGGAAACCTGGAGAACACAAAATTCAAACTAGCTGCGAGGGAGGATCTCCTCTGGCTGTGCACAGGTTTTCGTCGTGAAACGTTCTCTGCCTAAAGAGAGGGATGCCGTGTTCCTCAGAGCGCGCTCCTAATTCAGAGCCAAAAGGGGACTCTGCGGGGAATCGGTGCCTTCGCCCACGCTGGTGTTGCTGCTTGTAGTCTCATTACACATTCCTCTGCAGGTTTCTTCAGCGCTCCCTGTTGTGGCGGGCAGACACGCGTACCGCGGGCAATGCCTGCCCTTCAGGCTGGCAGAGCAGGACACCGTCTCCTCGTGTGCTGGCGTCGCAGCGTCCTCCGTAGCCCTGGGGTGGGCAGCGCTGCTTCTCCAGCCCCAGCGCACGGGAGTAACGCAATCAGCTTTTTGCATATGCAACGAGAACAGGATCCCCTCTGCTCTTCTGCGGTTCAGTGTCTGGTGCTGAAGGTGCGGTGGAGGCAGCAGTGGTGGTGGCGGTGCCGGCGTAACCGCTCCAGCGGGGTGGTGGGTGCAGAGCTGAGCGCAGCCGCTCCTGTGCGGGGCATTTGCTGCCTCAGATGTCTCTTTCTGCCAACGAGTAGGCGATCACACGGGAAATCCCGGTGAGTTGAATTTCTGCTGTAGCTGACGTTTCTGCTGGTTCTCGCGCTCCACAGCCGCGGCAGGTGACAGAAACGCTCCTGATGGCAGTAGAATTGTTCCTGATGGGCGGGAGAGAGCAGCCACAGCTCCTGTGTCTCTGCCAAGATGAAAGTCTTTCCCGTTGAGCTGTTTGCCAGGAGGCACGACTGCAGTCGCCCCAAATCACGCTGCTGCTGAGTCAGCACCAAGTCTCCATTCCAGCAGTATTAGAGAGTAATGGTCTGCGGCTGCATGAGAGGAGACACTCGTATCCAGCAACAAACAGGAGGCGTCTGGGCAGGGTCTCTGGCTCAGAAAGGCAGTCTTTGCTGGCGAAAGAAAAATGTTCCCAGGCAGAAAACCTGTGCAGGGTATGTACAAATGCTAAAATGCTAAATATTGGCATTTTCTGGCAAAGCACAGCACTGTATATTTGCTCAAGGCAGATCATGCTATGAAGATAGCTTTGCAAAAAGCATTTTGATGGATTCCGTCCCGTAAGGTAAGGGATATATTTGTGCCCTTAAGCTGGAGCGTAGTGGAGTTGAACTGGTACAAGGGAACTAGAATTTGTCCCAGTGAAAGGGAACGGGAGCAAAAGAGAAAAAGATACGCTCTACCGTGAGTGTCCAGTAACAGCCAGGAGGCAGAGGAGAACGTCAGTGTTCCTCTCAAAAATAATCTTATCTGCGGTAATGTGTGACACACTTAACAACAGAAGCTCAGATCAATTCTCTTGGCTTTATCTTTTCTTGAGGCGCTGCGTGGTGAAAAGTGACCTATATACGTGGGTGATGAATAGCCAGAAACTCGCTGCAGCCGCTCTCACCTGACGATCTCCAGCGATCAGCGCTGGCGCGGGGCACACCCCCGGTCAGAGCCCTCAAGTCGTTGGGGGCTTCGGCGACCGTCCCCAGGGCCACGCAGCCCGCGGCAGCAAACGTCCTTCACTGGGAGGGAGCAGCAACTTTCCTTACGGAGACACCAAATCACGTTTCTTCTCTTTCTTTCTCCTCCGTGTCCCACACCTGCAGGGGTGGCATTTCTAGCTATTAATGCTAATTAACAATACTAATAATTAGAATATAATACTTCTTTGTACCATTGGAAGGGTTGTAACTATGTGAGAAACGCTGTCTGATGATGAAGGTCAAGACGTGAGATGTGCAAGCTGAAGAAGAAAAACCGGTCTACTGTTTCTTAAAGGACAGTGAGACAAGGGTCTCCATTCCTCTTCTATGTTCCGTGCAGCCAGGAAAAACATTAAAAAGCAGTAAATTTGGAAGGTCTGGATAGTGGAGAATATTGCTACTTCTGGGATTTCAAGGACTCTTTCCATAAGCTGTTCATTCCTCGGAGTTACCTATTTCTTAGATGCTACTTTAGCTGCATCGATGCCTAAGCTGAAAAAAGCCCTTTGATCTGCGCTCACTTTCCCTTGCATTTACAAACTTAAAAGTGCGCGTGTTAAACTTTAATTATTCCTGTGTCTGGCACTGGATGTTCCAACTGCTGCTGCTTTTTTGGGATGTCTCAGAAGATACCAGTATACGTAGCTGGGTTAAGTAGCTGATGGGTAAAATGAAAAATTACTTGCCGTGTGTAAGAGTCTGTGTCTGTTATTGAAATTTAGCAGCTTTTCATACGTTGTAAAGTGTACAATGTTGTTGGCATTGTCTGTTCTTTTCTCTTGCTAATGTAAGTGTACACCACAGGCAGCAGCACTCAATTTATAAAATATCTCCACTTCATAGACACTTTTGGTGAGTAAATATAAAAAAAAAAAAGGAAAAAAAAAGAAAAAAGAAAGTGGGAATTTCTGCGTATAACAGCAAATGCATTGCTATTTATTCTTCAGAAGGCATTGCCAAAGCATCACTATTGTTGTTAGAGCATACTGTGAAATAAAAAGATCAGGAGACTCTCCAAAGGGAGAAGGTGAGACAGCCATGGAGTTACCAAAGAAGTTGGTAGCTCTTGTGCCACGTCTCCAAGTGCTCACCTGATAAATTTGCTCTCACTGCTTTAAAAATCTAATTGGATGTAGCATCGGCATCTGTCATCCGCTCAGCCTGAGCCCGAGGGCTAAACAAAGCTCACCTTCTTCTGCTTAAATAACACAGCTTTTGAGGTTATCGGTGCGCTGTCACCTGCCAGGACGTTACCGGGCTGCCCCGTGCCGTGCGTCTGAGACTGATGGATGAGGCTGAAGGGCAGTGGGCTTTGCCGTAGCCAGGTTGTAGCACCCCTTCTGCTCATGGCAAATAATTGTATCTCCGGTTAGCAGCCAGGTTGCTTGTTCTGCCTTGGGAGTTTGAGGCAGGACAGGCTCACTCCAGTTTACCGGTCCCTTCTCTCGGAGTATGAGAGACAGCTGGGAAAGAGAGACCTGATCTGGGGCAAAAAGGAGCCCGGAAGGAATGTGTGCTCCTCCTTCTAATTCCGAGTTGTGTCAGTGCCACCCAGAGCTGTTTGTCCATCCTGGGAGTGGTGCTGTGTTTGCTCTTACGTGAAATAGAGAACAAAATCTGACTGTCAGATGGTATGAGAAGATCTCCCTAAAAGAAACCTGAATACCCACACGGCTGGAAAGGGCTCGGAGTCCTCGGGAAGGTCTGATAAGGAGGTAACTCTGCTCTCAGCGGCAGGTCGGAGAGGCCCCTCGGGGCCACACGGCAGCGCTGGTGGGGTTCACGTTCCCTTTTAAGATCTCAAGGCATCCACTTGGGAGTCTACAAATGCACACACCGGAGGCCCCGAGAGCAGGGCTCAATCGAGCACAGCCTGCAGCGGGAGCTCTCAGATGCTAATCTCTGTTTGTTAATCTCCTCTGTCTGGGGAAATTTGAGGCTTCTGAGTGATAGTTAAGAAGAAAGAAGGGTGTCTAATAATCTTTTCTTGCA
Organism: Himantopus leucocephalus; assembly: GCA_003993805.1. NCBI lineage: Eukaryota > Metazoa > Chordata > Aves > Charadriiformes > Recurvirostridae > Himantopus > Himantopus leucocephalus. Next base: position 1,079,435 of record RSEF01000021.1, on the reverse strand, counting down.
ATTCGGAAGAAATTCAAGTCTGATACTTTTTTTTGCCTTAGGATTCGATGTTTCCAGTCTAAAGTGCTGCATCAGTTCCCAGCTGGCTGCTGTGAGTCCTCTTTAGGACACCAAGCCTAACGAGTAAAAGCCAGAAACTGTAGTGAAAATGGAGGAGTGTCCTTGACGTGGCAGTTTGTCGTGTCCCGGGTGCCTGCCCGTCTCTGCCGCTGGGGACAGCCCCGGTGCTGCTGGCCTCCCCGCGCATCTTTAGTTTGGACTCTCGCATCTCTATGAGCCCTCATGTCCAAGGCAGAGCAAAGCTCCAAAATATGTACCACAGGAGAACTTTGGATTCCCTGGCACGGGGGTTACTCTTGTCGGGAAAGGTCATCCAGGCACAACACAACCTTCAAGGAATAACCTATATGCTGTTTAGCAGTGTCATAATGGTTATGCCATAGGAACAAAAATCTTGCAAGACTATCAAAGCCAACATTATGAAAGTGTTTTGAACATTATTGATGTTTGTCCTCTGGGAATTGTATTAACAGTCACTGGTATCAAAAGTAACAAATCTAAAAAACCTGTTAATGACAAAGACCTCAGAGCCAGACCAAAGAGTGAAAATATGAAGGACTCGTTGGCTTACCGCGTACCATATAAGCTGTGTGGAACATTAAATAGCATTTCTCTCCCGTTCCTCCAGGCAGGCACCAAGGTCACGCTTGTACCCTCCGCAGGCAGCGGGAGCGCCGTGTCTCTGCCCTGGCTGTGCCGTGCAGGTGTACGGGAAGGGGCCGGCGCTGGTGCGCATCGTGTCCTGGTCAGGGAAGGAGCAACACGGCAAGGCTGCGAGGGCAGCACACCCCCCTCAGGCTTGTCAAAGCCATTCGCCTGAGCCAGACGCCATCCAGAAGTAACGGGTGGGCACATGATGGCAGAGCACGGCTGCACGGAGACCTTGTCATGCCTAACGAGAGATGGTGGGCAGTCCTGCATCCTCCTGGCTGCGCGTGGCCATGGGAAGCCGCGGCAGAGCCGGCTGCTCGGCACAGCTCCGGCCCCCAGGATGCTGCGGGAGCTGCCATCACCTTACAGTGCTGCAGAAGGTCCTTTTCTGGTTGGCGCAGGTGGGCTGTGCAGGGCTGGGAGTCCACGGCACCCTGTGAAACGCCGAGGTGCTGGTCTTCTCCATCTCACACGTGTGCAAACCTTTGGACGTGTCCTTAGTCCTGCATCCTCCACTCCTGCATGCTGATGCTCACGTGCTGCTGCTGTGGGGAACGTAACATTTTTGAGGGGCAATCAGCTTCCAAATGTTTTTAACGCATTTGCATACGTACAAAAATAGCTTAGAGCTTGATGAAGCTTTAGGAGCAGCACTGAGGGACAGCATGTCTCTGGAGGGAAAGCTTATTGTGAGCTCTGGGTACGTTCTCCTGGAGTTTTCTTGTTTGGTATTTGGAAATGTCAGCTTCCTATTGCTTGGTCTGTCTACAACAATACCAATTTAAAAAATAAAAAGTGATGTATCTTCAGGTACACGTTGAACTGTTCTTAATTCACAGAAATATATTAATATTTAAAAGTTAATAGTGTTATTGAGGCAAACTAGGCCATCAGCACATGAGAGAAAAAATTTGCACCATCTGCATTCAAACCAGGATTTGAAGCAGTGCATTCTGTTGGTATAAACTTTGAAAGCACTTGGTGAATGTCAGCAGAGCTTTGAAATTAAAATTTCTTATTTCAGACCCACTATTGTTGCATCTCTGGCTTGGGTGAGCTGGGAAAGGATAGAAGCCACTCGGGGCACGCTTTATAACGCTGGCATTTCTGGATGGTGATGAAGATGGAAGTGTTTTGAGCTTAGCTCTGTCTGAGCCCGTTTGAAATGCAATGACAGAATTCCCATGTAAAGGTTGCGATAAAAACAGAAAGAGGGAGAAGAGATTCTGTGCTTCAGAATGAAGAAAATAAGAAGTCCTCACAAATGTCAGCTGAGGGATGTCTGGCTCAGACTTGTTGGGGGAAAATAGTCTGAATGCGGTAGCAAATCTCTAACAGAGTAACAGGCTGCGACGGGGCTGGCACCGTTACATCGTATTCAGTACCTCGATATTTACGTTCGTGTGTGCTAATTTGACATGGCTTTGTTCATGCTTGCATGGGTGGCAGAATGGGGTTTGCAGGGCAGAACTCTGCATCTGTGGCTTTGGTGGCCGTGATGTTCCCGCTGACACTTTGCGTGCTATCAAGCGTTTGCTTTGTCTTACCCTAGAAAGAGCTGTGTATTAAATCAAGTAATCCTGGTATATAACTTTGGCTGTATGGGTTAGCAAATCCTTTGAGATGTTCTGAAAATGAAAAGCACAATTCAAGTGTAGGACACCGCAGTATAAGATGGCTTTGATTGTCTCCTCTGCACCACTTTACATGCAGAAGAAATTACACTCTTCTGGAAATGGTTGCAATATGCAGGTTTAATATAAGAAAACATAGAGGCATTGTTTAAGTGTCAGTCTTCAAAGGCGGAGAGTTGGGGTAGCAGTATATGCACAGTATAGCAAGAAATTTGTATGTCTGTGAGAAGCCTCATTTGTCAGGAAAAGTACCTCGTAGGAATTCAAACCCAAAGAAACCTTTGCTTTGCCCTCAGAGTTATTGTTTGAAGAACCTCAAGTCTTTTGCAGAATGAGTTGTAAAACCTTGGACAACTGGAGGGAGCAAGTGACAGAAAGGAGGAGGAGATGCTCTGATGCCTTCCATGGCAAATTTGTCTCCTTTAAAAGGCAATCGATACTAGATGCAGCAGCTGGGTTAAACCCATCCATTGCCATTATTACGTGATTTTCATGAGCAGGGTGTGTGTTAAGAAATAATATCTCTAAGCAAGCCGAAGCAGGGTGAGTTGCTATCCATAAATTTTCTCTGCACGCTTTTATCATGGTTATGTTTTTATACGTGAGCATTGGCATAGCTTTAGAAGGTTATTAAACCGACCCCAACAGCTGCCCGGGCACCTCCTGTGACCCACTGCTCAGCGGCGACTGAAGTCTCAGGCTGCTCTTTCAAGAACCCGGCTGTACTGCCATGAAGGATTGAGTGGAAAACAGTAAAAACCATGGTTTTGAAAGAGGCAAGAGCAGCTTTTGCTCCTCCAGGTCCTCTGCCCTGCTCTGTGGTTTGAAGTCCAGAGCCCGCGGCCGTTCTCCAGAAGACCCCTTTGTGGGTTGGACCGAGCCCTGCAGCGGTGGCAGTGCTGCGGCAGAGGGATGCACTGCTGTTCCGCACTCCGCGAGCAGGGTATGCCAACCCGCCAGCGTCCGCGTGCCGAGGACGTGGGTCTGCTCGCCCTTCCCAGGAGAACGCTCTCGTGGTCTCCAGTGGGTTTGTTGCTCTGGAGCAATAAGCAGGACAGGAGATGTCCCTGCCGCACTCCTGTCCACGGGCACCAGGACACAGGACTTTGCGTCAGCACCGCTGGCTCTGCTGGGTGTTTCTAGATACACAAAAGCAGTCCCAGCTCACAGCAGAATTACCTTTCCCTGTCGGCTGCCCGTGTGAGTTAGCGCTTCCAGCTGGGAGTGGAGACACAGATGAAAAGAAATTTCCATTGTTCGGAAGAGTAATACCTGTGTGAGAAAGAGAAATGCCTTTTGTTTCATTTTGCTGCATGCTTCTAGTTGCGCGGGATCGTCCTTCTCTTATGCCTTTTACGAGTACAAGAGGCATTGCTATGAAAGATAATAAGCAACTCGGAAATCAATTTCTTCTTGGAACTTCGGAGGCCAGAAATTACAGCGCTGTATTTTTCTGTATCTTTCAAAGCACATCTTAAATAGAACGCGATCCCCAGGAGTATTCAGAGGCAGCTCTTTGTATATAAAATACCTTCAAATATATCACATTTGATGATGTATTAATAAGTGTTTGGTATTTGTTCTATATTAAGGCTCTCGTACTTTGCTGCTTGCACGATTTGAATACTGCCTGATGATGATGGGGCCGGTCCCTGTGCTGTTCGTCACCCCACGGGATTGCTGCCAGGCGCACTGCACAGAAAAGCTGATTCAGTCATCTCCCGACTTTCCCCTGGACAGGACTCTCCTTGTTTCTGGGGTTGGCTTGGGGCAATTCAAATCAAACCACCTGTATTGCTAAATCCTGAACGCCACCCTGCACCTTTCTTTTATGGGGAAGAAAAAGACTTCAGGACTGTTTCTTCTCCCTTACTGCCTTCTCCCGAGACTGTCGGGCAGGATCCTCTGCGTTCGGCTCTGCTGGAGCTCTGCCACGGGCGATGCTTCTGCACGGCTCGAGGAGAAGGTGCTCGGGACAGGGCTCTCGCTCCTGTTTGTATTCAGGTGTCGCCACCAGCGACAAATCAGCATTTTGGCCGAGGATGCTCTTTGCAGGCTGGCTGTTAGGGACCCGAGAGCTCCCGAGGAGCAACAGGGATTTGCCTGGGCCGTTGGTGCTGTAGGGATGGGACAGGCACAGTTTGTTACTGGGAGAAACGTACGGGTTATCAGGGGATGCCAGGAGCAGCCAGGGGAAGAAGAAAGATAAAGAGGGATTAAAAAAGAAAAGAACAAAAGGAGCACCTGTATTTTTCTAATCCAAACCCTGCCCTGCGGTGGCTGTGTACCCCCTAGTCATTCTTTTGAGACGTGAAATGTAGAACAGAGTGCAATTGCTTTCCTGATTACACTCTATCTTCCCTTACCAGGGTATTGAAGAGGAGCTGGGGAGCACATTATAAAGCATACAGCCCTATTAAATCTTGATTCCCTTTAAAACAATTGCAGGAAATCTCACTCTTACAATTACATGAGGGTCAAAATAATTTTTTAGCTTCCCAAGCCCTTCACGATTTGTCATTCCCTTGTTTGCGGTACGCAGAGCAGTATCGGCTTGTCACCAGCCTCTTGTCTCAAAAATTAGTGGATTTAAACAAAAAACCTCAAAAGGCTTTGGGCTAAAAAAACTGGCAAAATGACTCAGTTTTGGAGTTGTGGGCTGACGGACCCTTGGAGACACCTGTGGTATCCATAGGGTGTAAATCCTATGCTTCCAGACACGGCCAGCATGCAGTGATGGAGGGGATGGCCACCGAGATGGAGGGGGCGGCCACCGCCCCAGAGGGGACATGATGCTCCTGTGCCCAGCAAGGACGATGGACATCCAGCAACCGCTCCTGAGCTGGTGCGTGTCAGGATGCTGCTTTCACGGAATCACGGAATCACGGAATTTTCAGAGTTGGA
>RSEF01000021.1:1007330-1074086 GCA_003993805.1 Himantopus leucocephalus | reverse complement strand
TCTCCTCAGAACTACTTCCCAGCAGGTCTACCCCTAACCTATTTAACCAGGTTTAAAACCAAATACGCACCGATGGCGCTCTGCCCGGCCGACCCCAGGTGTCCTCTCCCCCTGAGGAAGCTTCTGAAGAGACGTGAGTTCCACCAGCTCTCTCATGCAGCAGGGGGCATAGGGTCTAAGGTTAATTCAAGGAGCTGTACAGGCGAAAATGGATTTCCCAGCAAAAGGGGTCCTGCTCTGCAGCGCGAGTTCTGCTGCTGCGTCTGCCTCTGGGGTCCCCCTCTCTTCCAGGTGCTCCGGTGCTTCAGCTCTCAGGTGCCAGGGCTGTGCTATGTGTCTCTTAATTGGCTCGTTCTTCCTAATTAAACGTGCCCAGCTCAAGATAACTTAGGGCAATGGTTTGTGTGTTTAAAGTCAATGTTAGATATTTTGGTTTTCGCTGCTAGTGTGAAGGATTAATATATTCTAACGCATCAGCCACCAGGTTGCCTTCCATAGCATGACCTCAATTAGAAATTATTTCAAGGATAAATTGCTGGGATTCAAACCAATAATCTTGTCCAAAGCTAGCATTTAGTTTACTTCTGTGTCTGTGTTGTGTTTGTGCCTTGTACTTCAGCTGTCCCAGGCTCTGCTCTCAAACCATTAAAAACCCAAAGGAAACCCTCCCGATAGACACTGCTATAAATAGCAGAAGAGTCTATCATCCGCACCTCCGTATGCCTTGGAATGGTTTAATTCCTTGGGTTTGTTTTTAAATAATATATAGATGGTACATGGAAACTCCCAGTACCTGTCTCAAGTTACCTGTGGGTGCTGCAGCATCATGTAACGGCAGCCTCCCAAAACCGCGGAAACCTTTTTGTGTTATCTTTTTCTGGGGGATAATCTGTTAGGTACTAATCCGGTCACCCCACAGCGATGGATGTAAATTACGTTCCCAGAAAGCTGAGATTCCTTTTCAACCTTTTGGATGGTTTGAGGAATACAAAGTAAACCTCATGAACAAATAGCCATTAGAAAAGAAAAAACCCTTTTATAAAGGGGAGGGAGGGGGGCATCCCTGCATCCCCCTGCCGCGCTCCTCTGCTCCTTCTGCCCGGTTGCTTAGTGGTTTAGCTGTTAGGTCTGGTAAAAGGCTGGTTTCACCTTCTGTGTTTTTAATAATGCAGAGTACTTTGCGAGTTCGACACAGGAGAAGCGAGGTGGGTACCCAGCGAAGGGCACGGCGACGGGCCGCACGGCGGAGCGGAGCCCGTGGCTGCTGCTCCTGGGGCCCAGCGCTGCATTTGGGGTGATTTCCTTGCGACGTGGCTGGGATTAAATTCACTGATGCTCATCGTCCCCGAGGATGCTTTATTTCCTTTCATCCTTCCAGCAGGGAGTACAAATGCAAAATTTTCAGCTCGGAGGTATTTTTCCAAATAAAATACCTTCAGCTGTGGTCATCGGTGATTTGGACACCGCTGCCAGTGAGAATTAGCCTTGAGCTGACTGCCATCGCTGAGCAGCTGAAGAGCAGCTGAAAGCTGGCCAGAAATGGGGTTTGATTTTTGCTTTTTTAAATAATAATAAAAAAAAAGAACAGAACAAAAAAGCATGCTTTGGGATGGGGACAGCAAGAAGGGAGAGGTTTTTTCTGCCTTGCCCAAGAAGGGAGACTTCCCCTTGCGTGGGGACTGACTTTGGGTCATAAGGAGCATGCAGAAGGCGGGTGCTGAGATGAGAGAACGGTTTCTCCTCCACAGCCCTGCTGGCTTGGAGCGCTGGCGGTACCCGCGGTTCCCTCGTCCCGGCATCGATCAGCCCTTCGCGCGCTGCCCGTGCGCTGCTCTGCATCTCTGCCCTCCCCGCCTGCCGGCAGTGGGGAGCTGGAGCCGCCCCGCTTGTCTCAGCCTCGTGTGTCTGCTAATGCGAAGGATACAGACATGGAGGGGGCTGGTGGAACAAACAATAGCTGATTTACTTGGTTAATTTAAATAGTGGGTAGCACAGGGAGGCTGCATCGCTGCTCCAGCAGTCGTGCTGGGAGGGAGGTCTGCGGCGCCATTATGTGCTATTATTACTTTCTGGATAATGTATACACTTTCACTATCACATAGTTTTTCTCCTTCATTTTTCATGAGAACTGGCACTAGATTAATGGTTAAGCCACGGAAGAAACGTAACGCCATGCCAGTCTGATTTATTGACCACTTAGTGCTGATGAAGCTGCAAACAAGAGTCAGACAGATGTTGCAGCTGCATTTTTCTTTATCAAAACTAACAGCTTTTTGTGTGTGTTTAACCACTTCTTGCGCCGTCTCCTGCCTACCCTACAGCACCGGGGCACTGCAACAAATCCCTCCAGGCCCTGTAAGGAGGCTCCGCAGAGCGGGGGACAGGGGCTGCCGCTGGTGCCGAGGAGCCTTGCGCGGGCCAGGGACGGGGGGCAGTGCCTTTGACGGGGGTGCGTGGGCAGCGGAGCAGCCCTGATGATGCTCTGGGCACTGAATCTGCGGTGGTTTTCCGACGGGCACGTTTCCAGAGCCGTCTGCAGCCCGCTTCAGGGCTCCCCGTAGGACCTCCCCGCTGCCCGGGGGAAGGGCTTCTCCCACGGCATGGCCACTGTCCTGGCACCTTTTCCACCTGGAAGTTACATCTGCAATTTTTCTTTTTCTTTTCCTCTCTTTCTCCTTTCTTTTCTTCTCCTTTTCTTCTCTCTCTCACAACTCCCTTGTTCTACTGGTAGGTCTCCACGAAGGAGTAGTGATTCTCTGCCGATTTCGAGTTTTCCAAAACATACATATTCTCTTAATTTGTGTCAGAACATTACAGTTTAGATGGTAAATTGGCATTCATGAGACTTGCCAATCTGAGGTCAACTTTTAGATGTAGACATAAGGAACAAACCTGTTGGGTTTGTGTTTATTTTATATGCTTTTACAGATGAAAAGTATAAACTCTAGTGCAAACCCACTGCTGAGGTCCACTTGCTTCTGCTGCAGTGAAGCCGGGAAGCCCCGTCGTCTTGACTTGCCTGGTGACAAACTGACACTATCGGGCTGTGAAAAACGCAGTTTATCTAAAACGAAGGAAGAAGCATCTGCAGAAGTGCCAAATTGCCCAACACTGCAGCGGCAGCGTGTCCTTGCTCTCTCTTCTTTGAAACTTCTCCGAGAGCAAGAGGTGTCTTTACACAAAATCTCTGAAGCATATTACTTTTTATTACTTCATCATCTAAATCACTAATTATGTTAAATTAGCTGATGGAGACTATTTGGGTGTGTAGGTAATCATTTTTATTATCTGAATCTTTTCTGAATAATGCATGAGGACTGTAATGTTTCAGACCTCCCCTTCATCACCTCCCTAGTCCTGAGCAGCGCCGTCCGCTCCTCTTGGAAGCGTCTCAGCCGCCCCGTCAATTCCCGGGAGCCCCGGCTGTCACCTCTGTCACCTTTAAAGGGTAAGACAGGAAGGCTGAAAGGAAAAAGTGGCTGTGTTTTGTGCGGTGACCTGAGGATTTGCACTGCGGTGTGGAAGGACATGATACGGTGTTTTAACGTGTCCTTCGCTGGCCGTCTCTCATCGGGGGCAGGTGTGCCCTGTGAAACAGAAGGTTTTGAATGTGTGAAAATTGAACATAAAGGGTCCAATTGTTTGTCTCCAGCAGAATCTCAGGAATAGAAGAGCCAACAGTTTTCTTTGCTTTAGCACTTTCCCAAACTGCTCCGAAATAAGATGTTAACAGTTCCTTACTGGGTTTCCTTGCCTCTTCCCTGTGCAGTGCAACTCTCTTTAACACAGGCTGCAAGAATTTGATACTGCAATCTAGCAGAATCTTCACTGAAAATCCCCCACTTGGAGTTTTCGTCAATGGAAGGAAAAAAATGCAAGTTCCTGCTTGCGTGTCTTCCTAACTTGAAAGAGAGCTTCTCCGGACAGAGGGACGCACCTGCTGACTGGAGCCCTGCTGGGTACCAGCGCCCAAGGGGGTGCAGACGGAGGGAGGGCGCGCTCTGTGGGGCTGCTGTGCCCGACACGCTGCTGTACGCGGTCACCACGTGAAGGGGTGGCCTTTCAGCTGCCAGCACTGCCTTGGCAAGCCTCAAGGATCCGGGAGACGAGACCAGCTGCCCCCTCATCTCGGGGACGTGCAGGACGCTCCCCACATGCGGGGTGCACGGTCAGCCCCACACCCAGCAGCGCTGAGCCCTGCCCTGGGCCGGCTCCAGGAGCGGCTGCCCCGCATGCCGTGCATCGCCTCAGCGCCGTGTTTTGCCCGTCAGAAGTGATCTTCCACTGGTCTTTCCTTGGTGCGGGTGTCCACGTACTGCTCCAGCTCTCTGCGGGTTTCATAAGCAAGTGCTCCCATTAGCACAACCTTTGCAAACGAATGATGGCTTCTGCTGCCTCTCCCACTCAGAACAGGGCTCTAACAGCATTAATGAAACATTAGAGTTTTAATTACACCATTATCCTATTTATTTTTATAAATAATTCCAAAGCAGTCATTAAAGTTTGTGAACTTAGGAGTAAATTACTTAAGGGAAAGAAATCAGCTTCTCAATCTTGTTATTATGTATTGTACAATCTCCCTGGGATGCTGTTGGGAAACTAGCGGAGTTGTTTCTGTTGCTGTTGTTAAGATGATTCATTTACTCGCAGGGTGGTAACACGCTGCTCAGCTCCCTACTTGAAGCGCCTGTGTCAGTGGGACGGCGCTGCAGTGCGTCAGAGCGGTGCTGCATCCCCTCTCTCGGCCCCCGTGAGGTGCCCGGGGAGAGAGAGGAGCATTAAGCGGCCCTGCGGGAGCGAGCACCTTGCGGCTGTTCTGCAGCAGTTCTGCAAAGGACGTGGTCTCTTCCAGCCCCGACCTTCTGCAGTTCGCTGTGTTCATCGCAAAGCTGCAAGATCTTCAAAAGACAAGAAATTTCGGGCTTGTCTGACAAGAGCCTGTCCTTGGGGCACTCTGTAATGCTGTTTGTGAGCCTCCTTGGCTCTTCCCTCCCTCTTTCTGCCGCCGTACAGAAAGCGTGGCTGTTACTGATGTTCTCAGGTGAATTTCCGTGTATCCGAAATAGCCCAATGTGGACCAGAACTGGTGAAAGCACTGGATCAAACAGACCGCAGGTCAGCAAATTACTGGGTGTTTGCTGCGGCTGGTGTTGGCAGGACTCTTGCAAGTGTTCGATGTTGTATGGGTTGGAAAAAAGGCTCTCCCTGAGCCAAAAGGGGAGCAGGAGAGGTGCAAGCAGAGGGCGCTCCGGGCAGGGGCAGCTGCGTGCAGGCTCTGTCGTGCCTCGTCTTTTGGCACGTCTCTTAAAGAACAGCTCTGATCTCGGGGAAAACTGGTACATACTGGGATCTAGTTATGATGCTTTCTGTCATAGTTTTCATGAGAAGGTAAATGCAGAGAGCCCTGAGCGGAGGGAAGAGGCCCAACAACGTAACTTTTGCTCTGCTCTCTCTGCAGAACCCAGACATCGTGTTGGTGCACTACCTGAACGTCCCCGCCATCGAGGACTGCGGGAAACCGTGCGGCCCCATCTTGTGCTCAATAAACACAGACAAGAAGGAATGGGCAAAGTGGACAAAAGAGGAACTCATCGGACAGCTCAAACCGATGTGTGAGTATCTGGAGGCTTTTTTGCTCTGTTGCTTTACAAAGGGTTAATTTAGATAACGATGTCCAACCTTCCCTGCGAAGGAGTCATTTGTCACCGTCAAACTCAGCTTACATCTGCGTGCATTTCTTTCTTCCCACAATTCAACACTTGTGGGATGCATAGTGTGAGAGCTGCCCAGACTGTCTCCAAAAAGGACATATCCCCAAAAAGGTCCCCTCCGCGCCCTGGGAAAAAATTGTACCAATGGTCATGCCTTTTCAAGCGTCGTTTGTTGGCACCTACTTGGTTGCAAAGAGCCTTTGCAGTATTGGCAGGTGGGTTTCCCCCGAGGGCCCCCCGTGTTTGTGTGGTTCACTATCAGATCGGAATGGGTTGCTCTTGTTTACAGATGGACTCCGTGGAGCTGAGTGTGCCAGGGTGGGTATCCTTTACTACTGTTCTAGACTTTGCAGTCTCAAGAGAAGGCTGCTGAGGTTCGCAGCGTGGTCGGGAGGTTTGCTCTGCAAACCGGCAGCTCTGCGGAGTTCTCTGCATCTGCCCTGGAGTACATTTTCTTTCACATCCCAGTTTTATTGTATGTCTTCCTCTGGAGACCATGTCCCAGTGTGCACACAAACATCTTTTTGCAATGAAAGAAAGATTAGGCATAACGCGGGTCCCTAAGCAAGAGAAAATTAACCGCCATAATACTACATCTAGGTGCTTGCATCTGAGTCAGCAAACACCAGGTCTGCTTTCCTGCCTCACCCCTGCCCCCAGTTGGATGCTGGTGTCACGCCCAGCTCTCCATAATTAGAGGTCACAGCCACAGAGTATAATCTGGTGTGTCTCAACCATCAGTGGAAGATCAGTCTTGCGCTGACCGTAGCATTAGTAATCTAGGTTTGCACCGCTCGTTTGCTGCATCCCGAGCTCTGCAGGCCCACGTGTTCCTTTGCCACGCAGAGGTGGAGGGCAGAAGAGAAGAGAGAAAATGACGCATTTGCCAAACAGAATATTGCCCCTGGGACCGATAAGCTTAGACAGAAACCCAAGATGTTGAAGGTGTAGCTGAGACTGGACAAGTACCTTAACATTAAACAGGAGAGGAAGTGGCAGCCTGTTAAAAAATCTGCAGTGCATCAAGAAAATTATGTGAAAACTACAACAAACTCGCTGTAAATTTAATAACACTTGGCTCTTTTATGTCTCAGGAGGGAAGAGTGAAATTCTGCACAATTATTCAGAGTATATATGCATGTACACGTCTCTGTTTATGGGTACATATCCTGGGAAACGCATCCTTAGAAATGTAGCTAAAATAAAAGCTTTAGATTCTGATCAGACCTAGGAAACAGAGGACAGAGATAACCGTGTTCGGGGAACACAGTGGGGCACTGCTCGCCAAGAAGCCATCAGATTTGGTTCCAGTATTGGGTGTGCCATGAAATTCTGGAGCCAAGCACGTTAGTTTCATCACATTTTTGCATTAATCACATTCTTTCACAGACTTCACAGTTTGATTGCCTGATGTTTCCAAATTTCTGTGCCCTAAAGCAGGTTTGTCAATGACTTAATCAAAGCGTTGTGTCGCTGGTGAAGTGACAGTCTCGGCCTTTTACCTGTTGCGTGTTGTGGTTCATCTAGTTTTATTTCTCTGGACTTGGGAGCTGTGTGAGGTTTTTGTTGATTCTTTTGTTTTCTTGGTTGCCATTTTTCACAGGAATTTCACGTTTAAGACAAGTTAGTGATGATACAGCCAGGGTGTGCATGGAGGTCCAGGGCCAAATGCTGTACCCGCAGGAAGGGTTTTGCATCCCGTTTCAGACCATTGATGTCATTCAGAATTAGGAGGAGAAGCTGATACTAGTTCTGCCTTTGGGGAAAATGCCTCCTCCTGGTCAGAGGGTGGTGGCAGCGTCCAGTTCTTGACTCGCTGAGAACAAGTGCTGTTTGTTCAAGTCCTGCTCAGCCCAGACCGGAGCCAGGTATTAAAGCTGTTGACCTCTGACAGGTATTAAAGCCTTTATAGCAGAATCTAGGATAGCAGAGAGTCAGTGGTGTGGCAGCCAAAGGCTGGGAGCATGTTCTCTTGGCTGTGTGTGCCTGGAGAACTAAAAGTGATGTGGCAGATGGCTGGCAGGGAGAGAGGCATCGGTCTGAGAGTCCGAGCCAGACAAATACATCAAACTGTTTTTCCTGAAATGCAGAGAGACCCTGACTGGGATGAGCAGGGAGTTTGCTCACGTTTCTTGCATCCATAATTCACTCAGGTCTCGCTCCCTTCCCCACTGCATCACCCCAAAGTCAGTCCAGGCTGCAGCAAGTGTTCGGCAGGCGTCCGGCACAGGCGCCTGGTACCAGACTGCATCCCCTCCGCAAGCAGTGCCGTGCACGGAGGTCTGAGCTGCTGAGAGGTGCCTCCTCCTGTCCTGGTCTTGAAGACCTCTGCGAACCCAGAGCTTCTTGACTGGCTTCAGAGGTGGTTTTTCCTAATGCTGTGACTGTGCTTGTACTGGTGATTATGGGTGAAAAAAATACCTTTTCAGGGTGGCCTACAGCTCTGAGAGCTTTATGGAAACACCATTATCTTGTTCTAACATAGCGGATCTGTGAACTAATTAAGAGACTGAAATTAACCCATCTGAACATCCATGAAAGGTAAATACTCACGGCAGATGCTCTGAGGATTTGGGGGGTTTTCAACAGCTCCAACTGAATTGAGACCATAAATAATTAATTGATCAGCCTGACTTGAGTTTTCATGGCTTTCGATTTTTGGTTTAGTTCTGATATATTTGTCACCTGCCTTCATGCTGGGACATCCGCGACCTCCCGATTGTCCTGTCTGTAACATCACTGTTGGCTTGTCAGACCTCAGCTTGGCAGTGGCGGAGGCTGAAGCAGAGAAGCCTGAAAGGGCTGGATACACTATTCACGACCCCCAGCAGGATGATTCCTCTCTCCGTCCAGGCTAGGAGATGGGGCGCCATGTCTTTGAGGTGTAAGCGGGGTCAGGGAGCACAGGGAGGGCTGCAGAGCCTCTACTGAAACATCCCGCTGCTGATGGCAGACCTGCGATTATCTGACTGCCAGCAGCGCCCTGACTGGTTCTCTGAATCAGAAGGGTCGTCACGTGTGTTGCTTCTGTATGAATGCAACCTTTCGGGACATTCGTGCAAAATGAATAGCGGTAATACATGAAAATTCTGCGGGAATGTTGTCTGAGACACCTGTAAGTCATTTCAGGATGCCTGGTATGAAGAATGGGCTTCAGTTTGGCATCGCTTTTAATTTTTCCCCCCTCTTGTGCCCCGTTATAGTCTTGCTTTGAGATTTCTCTGAACAGATTAGCAGATGTCCTTAGAGGCATCTGGTGGTAAAAGCAAAATGCAGTGGCAGAATCCAGCACAGCAGAATTCTGTATATAAACTCCATATGATCAGCAAATTGTGGGCCAGCTCATGTTGGGGGTTTCTCCAAATCATCCCCTTTTGGCTTTCTCATCCCTCAGCTGGCAAAGTATGAGTTACAAGCTCACAGCTGGTGCTACGTTGCAATCCTTGTTTCAGGTCCACTATAATTAAGAGCTATCTTTCTTCTGGAAAAAAGCTTTTTTCATTCCTCTGCTGCTTGGAAACTGATTGCTGCTGCTCATGCCGCCTGCACACAGCCGCAGCGGGGGAAACGGGAGGTTTCACGTGGCACCCGTCAGACTTAATACCTTTGGGCAAAGGCAGCTCTTGCCTCTCCCTGGAGTCACCAATTCTTCTCTCTTCCGTCTGTGTAAATGAAATGATCGGCGGCTCTTGGAGGTGACCTGAAACCGCATCCCTGTGTTGTCGCCACTGGAGAGGGTATTAAATGCTTGTAGCCCAGAACAAAGTTTAAATAGCATTAATTGGCATTTAAAAGGTTTGAAGAATTGAGTTGTTGGGTATTTTTATCTTCACTTAAGTTTATATTCAATGTCAATAATTGTGTTTAAGGGGGCTTTTTGTATTTAATCCTAAAAGGTCAGTTGTACAAAAATGCCATATGGGATGATTTTTACCATTCCCCAACCGGTTTGTCAGAACTACAAAATGACCCTCAATGGAAACAGAAGCTTGCCAGCTTAATTCCAACTGACCTCCACATAAAGAGTAACTTAGATTCTTTAAGGTTTGGGTTTAGTAGAGTGTATGTCCAGTTTTGCTGGAATAGTACGTGCATGTTACTATAATGGGCTGTGTTTTTTTCTTAAAAAGAGAACACAAGAGTAGTGCTAGACAGGTTCTTACATCCCACGGGCCGCTCGGACTTTGAGCACCTCCCGTTCGTGTCGGCTGCACCGCCGGGATGAGCCCTCTGCTCCGTTTCTCACCTTCTCGCCAAGACGCATCCCGTAACCCGTTCGTTACTGCCGGTGCGCGGCTCTAAGCACGGGTCACATGCAAGAGTTGCACCTTTCCTCACCCCCTGAGATCTGTGGTGGCCTGTACGTCCCGCAGCAGCTTTGTTCCCGTGCCTTTGTGGGCCGCTCCTTTGGGAGCGTGGTTTCCCTCGTGGGCGAGTTTTACCTACTGTAGAAAGTTCCACTTTGCCAAAAGACGGGAATTAGCAACCGTTTTTCACCCGGTGCCCTGTGCAGCCTTTCGGCTGCGTCTGGCGATGCCGCAGCGAAGCGGTCCCGCCGGCTGCAACGGGGCGGCGGCGGGAGGGGGCGGTGGGTGACGGACGGGGACGGGGCAGCTGCGCCCGAGCGCCCGTGTGCCGCTGCCGGGCGGGTGCTGCACCGCCCGCCGCAGCGAGCGCGCCTCCCCGGAGGCCGCGGGCCTTCACTCGCGGCTCTCCCGCCGCGGGCACCGCCGGACCCGGTACCGCCGCGTCCGCGCTCGGGGCGGTTCCCGCGGCGCGCGGTGCCCGCAGCGACGGTGACGGCCCCTGCGGTGGGACGGGGCGGGACGGCGCCTGGGCCGGGCGAGGAACGGGGGGAGAGGGCGGGGGGGGAGAAAAGACAGAAAAAAAAAGCATTAAACCGGGCGACGGGCCGGGCCGCCCCCCCGCCCCCGCCCCCGCCTGCGCGCGCCCGCCGCCGCCCGTTCCTGATGCGCTGGCGCCACCTGGCGGCGCGGGCGCGCGCCCGGCGCGGCGCGGTGCGGTGCGGGCGGAGGCCCAAACCCGGCCCGGGAGGGGGAGGGGGCTCCCGCCGCCGCCGCCGCCGCCCCCCCGCGGCCAGGCCCGGCCCGGGACAGGCGCTGCTCCCGCTGCGGCCGCCGCCAGCGCCTGCGGCAGCGCGGGGCCGCCCGACGGGCCTCGCCCGGGGCAGGAGCGCCTGGCGCCGTCCGCGCCCCGCCGCCGGAGGGCGCCGCGCCGGGGGTCAGGGGGCGGGCGGGCGGGGCGGGCACTGCGCTCTGGCGCGGGGAAGCCCCGAGCTTCGGGTGGCGGTCGGTGAAAAGGGGCTTTAGCCGTAAATGAGCGCCGCAGGAGCCGCGCGCCGACGGCCTCAGGAGAGCCGCGGCCTCTGTGGGGACCGGGAACCGCCCGCGCCTCCCGCCCGGCCGAGCGCCCCGCGGCGCCTGAGCACACCTTCAGGGGGAGCTCTCGGCCGGGAGGAAAGGCTTCTCTGCAGAGAACGGCCACGCGTGGCGCATCCGCGCGAGTCCTTACAGAGACGCGGAAGTTCAGGAAGAGCCGCGAAGACGCAGCGCTGTGCGCGGCGATCGCCCCCACCCGCGTCCCCGCAGCCAGGCGCGGGAAATCTTTCCTTCGTAACCCGTAACGAGTGGAAGTTCAGGGCTGGAAGATCAAAGCTGAGTTGTGTGGGGGCGTCTGGATGCAACAGGATAAATCTAACGAAAATCTCCTCCAGCCACACTGAGAAATCGGAGTGAGGCCTTTACGTCTGTCAACACCAACGCGGTGAAAATTGAAGGGGCAGTGCTGCCATTGCCGATTGACCATCACCATGGAAACGGCCTCCCGGTGTCGACAGTTGGCAGAGTGGGATATAGGAAGCGAGGCGGGCGTTTGTTCCCATCACCAGGGCGGGGGGACAAAGGACCCGCTCACACTACGGTCAGCACTTGTAGGATTTTTAAAGCATTTTGTGTCGGTTGGGAGCAGCAGAGGGCAGGACTGTGACAGGAGGGTTTGCAGTGCACCATCCGAGATACATCAAGAGGGAGATGCAAACAGAACCCTGACCTTGACTATTCTAAATATTCCAGCTCTGTCAGTCTGTCCAACTTACCTGTTTCATGTGTGAGATGTCATCGTCATTCAAAAAACAAGATGGGCCCTCCTGTCAAAACGGGGCAAAGGAGCAGCACGTAGGGTGTAGGGAACGGCATCATTGCGTAGCGTACATATATCTGTAAGCTGTCGCGTACGTATGGGATACAGAAGAGCAAGAGCTTTGGAGTAGAAACAGGAAGCATAAAATGGATGAAGTGGCAAAGAGGAACATCTGAGAGCATTCTGAGAGAAAGGGTGAAATGGTCAGATTTAGATGTGGGAAGGTATTTTAGCAAAAAGTTTTGCTTAGTGTGGAGGAAACCACAGAGAGGGAAGGGGTCGGGGTTTCAGCCATTGGCGGTGTTCGGTCTGGAGCGAAGGTGAGACAGCAAGGCAGGCTTGAGGTGATGGCAAGGAGGAAGATACCTGCGTGACTGAAGGGCTGCAGGCCGGGTAATTGTGGAGGACTGAGTACCACCAGCAGCGAAAGAAGGCAGAAATAGCCAGCGTGTTGTAAGAAACCTGGACAATCATATTTTTTTGTGTGCGAGTTTCCTGTGGCTTCTAAGCTGCCTTGCTGGTAATCTAGATCACTTTTCTTCCCTTTGCTCGTGATGGTCAGACAAAGTCCTGACAGCACTAATGAACGAGGAGCCGCTGGGCCAATACTGGAAGGTCATTTTTATTGTCTTTTCTTCACAAGGGGAGAAAGAGAAGAAAGGTGTGAGCCCGTTCTCACAAAAAGAGGTTGGAGGCATCTCTCCTAGGAGCAGCATTACCACTCTGAATTGCGGACCCTCCTCCAGCCTCACTTCTCTTCTTCAAGCACCCAGTGAAATACCGGCAATTCTCCCCGGCTGCGCTGCCTCGGTGTGACAGGCGCTGTGCAGAGGGTGCGCAGCAAGGAATGTGTTGCTGCTGTAACACAGCAGCATTTAGACCCATTCGTGGTATCGCTGGAAAGTGTTGGAGCAGTTCACGGCTTTCATTTTAAATCATAAGGAAATGCAGGAGGAGTCTGAACAGAAACCCAGATTAAAATACTTTCCAGAATTTCTGTTAAGCTTCAATCTTTTTATTCTTTTTTTTGGTGTTTCTACACTACGACTATATTTAATAAAATGTAGTTTTACAGTGGTTTCCATTTTTGAACCACTAAGAAACAGGAAGAGCGTGTGTGTGCACGCGCGCTTTTTATTAACCTTCTTTTCATAATGCACTTTCTTCCCTATAGAAACCTCCTTTCCTGCTGATTCATTATGTGTCAGGAAGCCAAGCGTGACATGTAAAAGCCATCTTGATAGTATTTGGTATTCAGCAGTAACAACTCACCAGCTCACAGGAGTTTTTCTTTAAAAGGGGGAGGGAGAAAATCTGCATATTGGATGTGCCAAGATAGTGCATAATTTGCATTAAGCATCCAGACATTCTTTTTTTGCAATCTGTCACCCTTCACTGGCTTTTTATTTTATAACCTTCATAGCATACAGGCAGCAAGAGCACTAAAAAAAGTTGCAGCACGTGGACTGAAGCTGGAGCCGGAGCCCTGTAGATCAGCTGGAGCAAGGCTAGAGAAGGACCTTTCCTCAGCAGCAACAGATCCACGATGGGACTTTGTTATATTGGAAGGACCTGAAAATAATAGGCGTGCTACTATAAGTACCCAGCTGTAAAGCTGTCCGTTATTTCTTAGCTTCCAGCTCACAGCTTGATTCAGACTTAAGAACCATCATCATGAATACACAAACCATGAGACGTGATTCACTTACCAGCCTTGCCCCCTGTAATACACTGCTCATCCCGGGATTTAGCAGCGGTAGGGAGCAAACTCTGACATACTGCTGTGAAATAGACTTTCTATATCTAGCAACGTGTATCTGAGCTCGCTTCTTCAGCAGAGCATTTCTGAAATAACTGCAAATAACTTAATGCAAAGTTTCTCAGTAATAATTACAGTTTGGTAACTTTATATAGTATAGCCGAAAGTGTTCCAAATACATTACTCCCTTTTAATCTCACTGTCAATGTATTTTTTGCAAAACTGCTGTTTGAACATCACTTATTAGGCATAACATCACATGTGACAGAATAATGTACGTAGAATAATAAAATGAATGTGAGTGGAGGTACTGAAGCGGTAAGCGTATATACACTTAAACTTAGACAAAATAACAGATACTGAGTGTTAAAAGGAAATTCAAAATCGTGAACGTACTAGAAAGCAAAATCTGTTGGGTACAATAACAATAAATGTGGTTGTCAAGCAGGCATAGAGGGACTCATTACGAAACTAACTGCAGCACTTTAAATAGTGATATGAGGAAGAATACTTGTAAACCTTATTTACAATATTTCTGCAAGTTATCAGGCCCAGCCAATAAAAATACAAATTCTGTAATATAAAACTAGACCAAGATGAGATGCTGTTAGGCAAAGTGGCGTCAGCGGGTGATGAGGCAACACAGCAACAGGTGATAAAAAAAGCAGTAAAAGTGCTTCCCAGAGCAGATCAGGCACTCTGTTCCACCGGCTGCTTAGGGCATCACTAAATAAGCAGCATCAAAGAGGAGAACAGGAGATTCATGCCATACCCTGCCTCTTTGCCAGTGGTCATTAGCTGCCGTAAACGTGCCCTCATTTGCTTCTGGTCTTCTCGCACGAAGCAGCTCGCAGCTTGTTGCTCCAGAGTCTGCGGGTACTTCTGGCTGTGCAGTGATGATCAGCCCGACGTGCAGTTGCCAGCGTTTCACAGAGTCCCGTCGAGGCCCTTCACCGCACAGGGATCTGTGTATTTAGAGCTTAGTCCTACAAAGTTGTAGTCTGTGGGCCTTTTAACTTTGATTCTGTATATTCTGGTTAAGGAGTTTAGAATACAACGTGCAAGGAACGTGCTCTGCTAGAGTATGACGAAGGCGCTCCTGAAGAGAAGCAGCACGTCAGGCCTGAGCTGTCAGGCGCGGGGACATCTTGGAAATGATGTTGCCATCAACCAGCACTTCCCAAAATCTGCAAGTGAGCTGTAGTGCACACAAAGGATAAATAAATAATATGCACATATAAATTGCTTCAAGAGACATTAAAGGAGACAGAAGATGCTTTGAGTTAGTTGTTATGGAGAAATATTTTATAAATGCTATTTCCATTGTAAGTCAGGTTGAGAACATCACTGTTATGTGAAAATCTGCATCTAAAAAATTCTGAGAGGGAGCCTTTATTCAAATAATTTATATGCATGCAGGTTAGCATTCTTACTTAAATAGCTAGTAGGCCAAGAGAGTCCCCGAGAAAAGAGACCTTCAGTTTGCAGCACGTTCTGCAACGTCACCCTCCTGTCCATTTTCCCAAATTACAAAAAAATTGTCCAAGTCTGAGGAGGAACTCATACAGTGTCTGTTAGTGACTTCCAAAAAATCAGTCAGTCTTCACTGCTGCCAACCAGGATCTGACAATGAAGACCTGGCAAAAGGTTTGTATTTGCTGTTATACTGGCGTATTGTTGGCTGCTGATTATAAAACTAACTAATTTTGTTTTCATACTAGACAGAAAAAGAATCTAAAATGCTCCTTGGAATTGTACTGTTTCACTTCAGTGAAACACAGGTAGTTTGTTGCTTTCAGGTTTTTAATGAAGGTTACATGCACTATTCAGATAGTCCTTAGAATTTTTCAGCTTAAAGAGCCATTAACAGAAAACTGAAATAGAGAACGATATTCTACTGAGGTTTTTGTCCTCTGTACGTACCTAATCCAGGAATTGCACTTGGACACCTGTGGATATCAGGGAGCAGAGAACAGTAAAACAATAACCATTACTGTTGCATTGTATGGGTCTCCGTCAGTTCTGATAAAAAAGCTGCAGGAGTGGGTTTCTGCTGTTCCTTTGGGGTGGCTTTTGATGGTTTCTGGTGTGTTTTTGAAGCTTCTGATGGGAGGTTTTACTGTTCTCTTCACAGTTCATGGCATTAAGTGGACATGCAGCAATGGAAACAGCAGTTCAGGGTTCTCGGTGGAACAGCTCGTGCAGCAGATCCTCGATAGTCACCAGACCAAACCGCAGCCTCGGACACACAACTGTCTCTGCACTGGTACCTTGGGTGAGTTCCTTGGGAGGGCACAAAATGATCACAGCTTACTCCAGATTTGGAGAAGCGTTTGTAGTACTGAAGGGCTGAAAGTGCTGTATCATGAAACGTTGAGACACAATGAATTCAGAGGTGACACAAGAAGTCTTGAGCATAAAAAGATGCAACTGGAACTTCTGGAAAAAACGTCAACACTTTGTAACATGCAAGTTCTAATAAATGTTCTCTGTATGTGGCCTGCTCAAAAGGGCATATTGTCTTCTACATGCTCAGTTTTGTTACCAAAGCCTCAAAATTTGATGTTCTTCCAACTTCATGCTCTGAACTCCTTGCCCTGCAGCCCACTTTGCCGAAGAAAATGGGCTCAGGTAGTTAATTACAAGGTATCACTGGAATAAGACAGGTTTTATTTAGGTATCATGAAAATACAGGAGATATCTTTCCTGTTAAAGAAGATGGCTTTGTTTTGAGTGAAACTACGATGGCAAGAAACAGCATCCTTAGTATTAGCATTTTATATAGAGAGTGGGAAGCTGAGTGAATCACTTTTCCAACTCATCTGCTTTATAGCCACCCTTTCCTAGTACTTTGGTCAAGTAAAATATGTGCCGCATTATTTAGTCTTTAGCGAAATTTATAAAGGAAAGCTGTCAATGCTTCAAAGGGTTTATTTTTTGTCTTTTTTGGGCAGTTGCATTATACAATCAAGATTTAAGTAAGAACGATGACCTCTGAAATACCTGAGTTTGGATTAAAATTCAACCCTTAAGGCTCAGCGTTTGATCCAGGCTTGCAGATCTGAACATGAATCCTTTTATTCTTCCCTTTGATGTTTTGTCTTGTGCTAAGTCTACTGCATGCTTTTTAACATAACGGTATGGCTTTGTTTTGTAACGGCTTGCACATAGACACATACATTCCCAATTCCTTACTGTCATCTGCAAAGACGGCAGTGTGAAAGCCTCTCCCTTGTTCCTGTTCATCTCTATTCCTAGGAGAATAGAGAGATTTAATATTGTATTTAATCTCAAAAGCACTCCGCTGAACTACTTTAAGTGACCTGATTCAAATCTTGGGCACATAATAGAGAAGTTCCCCTTCAAGGGCAAGGAACAAAAGATTTAGCAAATTGCAGCGGCTACACGGAGGCTTTATGCTACCCAGAAGATGGCATTTATAATGGCAGCCATTAGCTATAAGGAGGAGGTTTCTTCCCCCCTTTAGTCATTATACAGTACCATAATTAATGTTCTTACCTCATTCTAGGGAAAATGAATCAATTAAGGAGAGAAACATCAAAAATCCACGGGCTGTTCTTTAATCAACAAAAGCAGTCCCTGCACCAAGAGTTTCTGGCCAAGATGCCTTTGCAGACAGAATTGTTCACTTCATCCTACCTGATTTCCAAGCTCCCAGGAACTCGGGTGATGTTCATCTTCTGTTGGGCCATAAAGGCACCAGCTGGCTGAACTCCGTGGAGGTTTGTCTTCTGGTGACCTTTGCTTGAGCGGTTTTCAGCTGCTCCGATACTAATCGTGCGCTCTGCGTGCGACCTCTCAAAATACAAAATGTTTATCTGTCAGCATGTGAATGGCTTAGAACAAGAGAAACACATCACCATCCTTATGGGAGGGAAAGCTTTCTTTGTTCTGGCTAATGTACTAGTTTAATAATTTGATTGGCAGCCGTAATAGGCAAAATGATGACAAGAAGATAAGGGTTGCAATGTAGGTGGCAGGGTGATGCTAGGGACAGGAGCATGATAGGCATCTGTCACCTCCAGATTACCAGTCAGCATCCAGCCCACGAGAGCAGTTGTCAAACGACCGGACATCAGCCAGCGTGAAGAGCCGAGCATCTGTGCCACAGGGGGCTGAGGTCTTGTCTGTGGTGCAGATGAAGCAGGGCCTGCGAGGCAGAAACCCTCTGCCACAGCTGACAGCAACAGCCCTCGCTTTGCAGACTTTGCACTGAGATGTGCACATTTAAATAACTCTGAAACTTGTCATAAACGCCCATTCCTCTCCTCCTCATGTGTTGTCTGATGGGGCAGGAGGGAGGGGGGTAGGTGCTATGTGGGGTGAGGGGAAGGGTGCGCACGCGCCTGTTTTGAGGTTGCTGTCGTTGCACGCAGTGGATGTATCTATTAGACGGAAAGGGAGCTGTAAATCTGACACTGGCAAGAAATTAATTTTATTTCCAAGGTCTCTCTTGCTGTCTCGTATGTGCGCGCTGTCTCACACACACGTGCGTAAGCACAGCTGTCTTTTGCTACAGCCATAAGACACGCGACTAGCCGCATCTTAATTTTGTATTTACTGAATGGCAAATGTTGTTTTCTGGCACAGGGGCAGGAAGCAGTGTGCATCACAAGTGTAACAGTGCCAAACACCGCATCATATCACCAAAGGTCGAACCAAGGACAGGTGGGTACAGCACTCATTCAGAGGTACAAAATAATGATGTCTCTGAAGGCAAGAACGAGCACAGTCATGGCAAGGCCTCCAGCCGAGAGAAGAGGAACGGCAAAGTGGCGAAACCGGTGTTGCTCCATCAAAACAGCACTGAGGTTTCTTCCACCAACCAGGTGGAGGTCCCTGACACGACCCAGAATTCTCCCGTGTCCATCAGCAGTGGATTAAATAGTGACCCGGATATGGCAGACAGCCCGGCTGTCACTGGTGTGTCCAGTATGGCTGTAGCATCAGTTATGGGAAGCTTGTCACAAAGTGCCACCGTATTTATGTCAGAAGTCACCAGTGAAGCTGTGTATACCATGTCACCCACCTCCGGCCCAAATCAACACCTTCTGTCCTCAGATGCAGCTGCACAAGGACTGGTACTTGCTGTGAGTTCAGATGGACACAAATTTGCTTTTCCAACAACCGGCAGTTCAGAGAGCTTGTCGATGCTACCCAGCACTGTCTCTGAGGAACTTGTGCTCTCCACAACTTTAGATGGAAATAGAAAAATTCCAGAAACCACCATGAATTTTGACCCAGACTGTTTTCTTAACAACCCCAAGCAAGGGCAGACTTATGGTGGAGGAGGTATGAAAAGCGACAGCATCAGTACCAACATAAGGCAGTCACCTACAACGGAACGTAGCTTCAACTTCAATACAACCCTCACAAAAGAAATTAAAACTGAGGACACATCTTTTGAACAACAGATGTCCAAAGAAGCATTTTCCTCCACTTCTGCATCTAACACTCTCACCCTCACTACTGGTTCAGGTTTGCTTCCATCTGGAGGAGGTCTGAGCCCAAGTACCACCCTGGAGCAGATGGACTTCAGTGCCATTGACTCCAACAAGGACTATTCTTCCAGCTTCAATCAGACCGTCCAGAGCCCTCACGTTCATCAGACCCCTTCCCCCAGCTTCTTTCTGCAGGATGCCAGCAAACCTCTTCCCCTTGAGCAAAACACTCACAACAATTTGAATGACACAAGTGGCTCATTTGTGAACACGTTAGGAATCCCCAGTGTGAAAACAGAGTCCTCTTCCCAAACTACTTCCAACTGTAATGGCACAGTGGAAACCAGAATAGAGTCCACCTCTTCTCTCCAGCTCATGCAGTTCCAAGCAAACTTCCAGGCTATGACTGCAGAAGCTGAAGTTCCCATGGAGACCTCCCAGCAGGCAGAGGGGAACGAAAATCTACTTAAATCAGGGGATCTTCAAGCCTGCAGCACAGAACACTACTTGCAGCCCGAGGCCAACGGGGGTATCAGGAATGGGAACAATCTCCCTATTCTCCAAGGAAACATGGTACAAGGACTCTATCCTGTGGCCCATCCCAGCTTAAATAACTCCTCCAACATGGAGCTTAACTTGGACCACTTTGACATCTCCTTCAGCAACCAGTTTTCTGATCTAATTAACGATTTCATATCGGTAGAAGGTGGGAGCAACGCTCTCTATGGACACCAGCTGGTGTCAGGTGACAGTGCCGGACTGTCTCAGCCTGAAGACAGTAACAGAGCAACCTACAACCAGGCTGAAATGTGCATTCCTTGCTGCAGTCCTCAGCAAGCCAACATGCAGCTCAGCAGCACAGAGAACGGAGCCAGTACGATGGCGTACATGCATGTGGCTGAGGTGGTCTCAGCAGCTGCGGCACAAGGCACTTTGGGGTTGCTGCAGCAGAGCGGGCGCTTGTTCATGGTGACAGACTATTCGCCAGAATGGTCTTACCCTGAGGTGAGTCTTTTACTCATTTACCTTTACTGCTTTGTCTTTCATTGCATTGTTAGTAAGGGCTCCCAAGAACTGTTTTGTTACAGCTTTGACAAGGCTTTTAAAATATTTCTCTTGGAAGTCAAAGCATCCAAGGCCATTTGCATGTCTGAGTGTACTTTTAATTAAGCACTTCATTACCCTGACAGGGCCCTTTCTTCACTTAGGAAGCATGGGAACAGAAATGTTTTGTTTCATTGAAAAGCAAAGTATTTCCCACACATTGCTTCATGGTGCTACCTAGCCCCATTACAGCAACAGAGTTTGCAAACTGGAGCTAATCCTTAAATCTGGCTCTGATGTTCTTAGTAGAATAATTCCTGACCTGCATTGCCTTTACCTCAGCATTTACCTCCATCCCACAGACTATCCAAAATCAGTCGCGTGCACCGCAAGGTAAAAATGCCAGCAGCACAGAGCTTCCTGCCGTGAAGGAACGCTAGAGGAAAGAGGCTGCTCTGAGCCAGCAATGGAGAGGCAGGGTGTTTAGAATTAAAAAAAAACGGTCCTTTGTGTTTGTGTAAGCCCAGCCTTGGAACACTATTGTATCTGTTACCTTACGGAGGTGTATAATAATTGCTCAGGAAAAGCTCTCTCTATTCCCGTTGACTAGCGCTGTCTGATTTTCAGCCCTGTAATACCACCCCCAGTAAGTGCACCTCTGACACCGCTGGATGGCGAGTTTGCTAGCGGATGAGGCAGCAGAAATACACAATAATAAGCACACGAGGTGGCTTAACCTTCAGCTGAATGAATGGTCCTGTGACAGCACCAGGAGCAGGGGATGAGTTGGTATCCAGTGGCTCTGCAATATGGGACTTGGTGTGAAAACATGGGTGTTCACCCCGCAGATGGAAAGAAACTGAGGTTGCCAGCACGCAGGAGTGGCCGATGGGCACTGATGAAAAGCCTCCTTGAGCAGTTTCTGCCTTCCATTTAGTTGCTCTCTCTCCAGACAAGTCCATCGTGGCCAGCAGGGTGGCGGTGCAGGCTCGGGCGCAGCGGGCAGTTGAAGGCATCCCGCCGCTCATTACAGCCTCACCCACTGTCAGCACGGTCTGCAGCTGACAGGGCACTCGGGGACCGTCCAGGGCAGGAGATGCCCAGCGGCCTCACCTCTGTCTGCGGCCAAATCCAGAGTCCACTCTGAGACACAAGGTGGTCGCTGATCATTGACCACTCACCACCAGCTGGAGTTTACCTTCTCTCGGTCGTGGTGTACAGTTGGGTGGGAATGCCGGTCCTCTGCTTCCCTGGAGGATGACACAAGTGAAGTGTCAGCGCTGTGGTGGTCCCTCCTAGCGTTGCCTGACTGGCTGGTGAACACAGAACAGTAATGCCGTGGTGGTCCGTTAGTGACTGAACCCAGCCAGGCTTCGCTTGCAAGAGGCACAGTATTTCGGGGCATTTGGCTGTGTTGGGCACAGACGCTGGTTCTGCCGTACCTGCTGTCCGGACGGCCAGTCTGACCCTTGCTTGAGTAGAAGGTCCCCAAAATCAACAAAAAGACCCTAACAGCAAACCTCCAGCCTTTCTGGTGCAAATCTTTGTTGCCGCTACCATGGAAACCCCCCCCTTTTTTTTTTTTGGTTATCCATTGCTACACTAAGAGCTGTCGACTCCCTGTACGTGTTTCACACAGACCACAGGGCCTAAAGCACCCGCACAGCCTCGCGACGACGTCGTTCCGAGCGGCGCAGCCCGGCGCCGCGGTACGGTGCCGCGGGTTCGCACCGGGACCTTCGGGCGGGGGTCGGGCAGCGGCTCGGGGCAGCCCCCGCGCTCCGCCCGGACGCCGTTCGCGCCGGTGCCGGCGGGGGCCGGGCGGGCCCCGGGCAGGAGCGCTCGTCTCCAGCCGCGCCCCGCCGCAGCTGCCCGGGGCTCCGCGCTCCCGGCGCCTTCCCGCTGCCGCCGCCTCCCGGCCGCGGCGGGTCCGGCCGCACAGGCCGCGCTCCCGCCGGCGGCCGCCCGAGGGCAGCACGGCCGCGGGGACGGGCGGGGCGGGGAGCGGAGGGGGCGCCCGGCGGGGGGGGCAGAGGCCCCGCAGCCCTGGGGCGGCCCCGCCGCGCTCCGCCGACCCCGGGAAGGGGCGGCAGGCGGAGGGGCGGCGGTCGGGGCGGCCGCGGGGCCCCGGCGGGGGAAGGGGCCGGGCCGGGGGCGCCGCGCCGCCCTCAGGCGTCCGCCCGCAGCCGAGCGCCCCGCGGCCGCCCTGTGCGAGTGCCGCTCTCAGCTGAGGCGGTCCTACGCGGCGGTCCGTCGCAGCCGTGGCCCGGCTCCTCTCGTGCTTCCCGTTGCCACCGTGGCGGCGGCGTGGGGCCTTTTGTGCCCTTTCCACACCAGCAGCTTTCCAGCCGCGTCGGCGGGGCCGGGGCGGTGGCGGCGAGCGTGTGGCACGCTCGCCGTGATTGACCGGTGGCGGTTCCAGTGGCAAGGGCCGAACGCGGGCCCTGCGCGGGAGCGGCGAGGGGTGATGGCGGGCACGAGGCGCGATGCGGTGCCCAGCCGGTACCGCGAGGTGCCTGGCGGAGGGGTGTCCGGCTGGCAGCACGGAGGAGGTTGGCCATCGCTGGCCTGGGAGCTGGCAAGTGCCCAAAAGCCAGGCAGGCGGTCCGCGGCGAGGGTCACGCGGGCAAAGCACAGGGCTTGAGCGTATGGGCAGGAGTGGGGAACAGAGCGAGTGAGGAGAAACAAAGGTGCGCTACCGGGGGATGCTGTTTGCATTTCTCCCACAGTGCAGGAAGACTGCGGCACTGGTGTTGACTGGTGCCAAGGATCCACGTTAGCTTGGCACTTCTCTGAGCCCTCATGATGCCGTGTGCCATTCGGCCATTTCAGTGCGTGGTCCTCTCTGGGTATGGCTGCTTCTGTAATGTCTTTTTTCCTCCTCCTCTTTTCTTCACAGGGAGGAGTAAAAGTCCTAATTACTGGTCCATGGCAGGAAGCCAGCAATAATTACAGCTGTCTGTTTGATCAGATCTCAGTGCCTGCATCTTTAATTCAGCCAGGGGTACTGCGCTGCTACTGCCCAGGTAAGGAACACCCCTCTCCTAGAGCTTGTGGTTTCAGAGCAACTTCTTAGCCTAAGAGTGTCGTTTATATGTCTTGACTAAACTCATCCACCCATTGCGAAAGGTAGTGTGTAAACACTGAGCAGCTTTCCCTTTTTCCTTGACCTGTTTCACACTAGTGAAACAGCAATTTAGGATCTTGATACATCACAACAGATCCCAACAAATATTATTTAGAAGCTCTGAATTAGCTTGAAAAGAATTATTTGAAATAATTCTAAGCATTTCTGTAGTTTTGAAATAGCAGGTTAAAGAGCAACTGTTATTCAGAGACGCACTCACTGCTCTGCTGACCCTTAATTTGCCAATATGCTGCACTTTGTCCTCGTTACTTACAGGATGAGAACGCCTCCAGCCTCCCTGCAGAGATTTTCAGTAGTGCTGGCCCTCAGTATATGGCTTCAAGTGTATGCAGAATAACGTAGCTTCATTGTTAGGCCTCAGCTTCCCACTGGAAATGCAGTGAGGCTGGTTAATCTTTAGGAACAGATGTGATTCTGCCTCCTGCCAAAACAACCCATTAGATGACTCTTAAGCTTACAACCTTCATGTTTGACAATACAGATTGGCATTTTGGACTCTTTAGTTGTCTAGTCACAAAAATATTGTCAAACGCCCCCTCTCCTCTCATTGCATCTGCTCTCAGCCTGCCACTTGGCACGTGGGGAGATCAACGGGATAATACCTAGCCGTGCGTTTCTGCGGGGACGTCTGTGTCTTACCATGTGCTCTTTCCTTTTAGCTCATGACACTGGGCTCGTGACTTTGCAAGTTGCCTTCAACAATCAGATCATCTCCAATTCTGTGGTGTTTGAATACAAAGCCAGAGCTCTGCCAACCCTGCCTTCCTCCCAGCATGACTGGCTGTCCTTGGATGGTAAGAAGCATGCGATACTCTTTAACAAAGCTCACCCAGTGGTAGGGCTGTGAATGAAAGGAGCAGGTCCTGGCGTGGCGGAGGCATGTAGAGGGGCAAGTTTGTGCTGTGGGGAAGGTCTGTTGCACAATTAATCAAAGACCTCTTGCTGAAATTTCTTATTAATTCTTTTGATGTAAACAAAGTGTGGCAGCATTTGATGGGAAGGAGACAAAGGGGTGTTTTCTTTGTCTGAATAGAAAGCCGATTGTTTCCCCAAAACAGGGACTAGCCAGTCCCCAGCAGGAGAGGAGCATCTACCCTGCAGTTGTCTTCCCTGAGAACTCTAAAACTTGAGATCATCTAGAAAAATGTGTATTATATAAGCAGAAAGTGGGAAGGGAGTGAGACATTTTAAGGAATGGGGAGACTTTACAGTCAGCCACTGCTATGATGTCCATCCCGCCTTGTTAGCTAGGAGTCGACAAATGGGGCAGAGAGAGATTCTGTCAAACACTTTGGGAGTCTCAGTGCCAGAGCAGTCTGTGCTAATGGCAAGCCAGGCATGCTCTGGCACATAACAGCCACAATCAGCCTTTTTAGACTCGTAAGAGCATCCCTTGTGCCTTGCAGGGATGAGATGGACACCCTAATAGCATTAGCTCTTAGCCAAGCAGTTGGCAGAAGAATCCATGACTGATCAGAACAGATCTCTGGTACCTAAATGTCGCACCGAGGGGTGGGAACGCAGGCTCTGGATTTGTATGGCAACTCTGCCCCTGCAAGTTTTAGGTTCAGGTAACCCTATGCCCCCAAAATGCATTTTATAAAGGAGCAAGGTGAGAAGGATAGGAGGGGAACTTTGGAGCCTGAAATGTTCATTGCCCTTCCTGAGTGCAGTTGCTAGAGCGATGCAGCTTCCAACTCAGACCAAGGAGATGCAGGGAAAGAGTTGGTTTTTATGACGGGCTGGGAAAAGGCCAGTAATACTGCCTTCATCTTCTTCATCAGAGAGAGTCAGCTGCTGGGGCACCGCATTTTCTGCAGTCTTAGCAAAGTCCCAACACTGCTGCTTGGTGATCCATTTGCCAAGTGTCTATTTTCTCTGCTAAATACAGGAGACAACTATGGTGAAGTCAAATCCTTAGTCTTCAGAGATTTCATAGCTGAGAAATTAATGTTACAAAGCGTTACACAAAAGAAGTCACAGGCATAGTTGTTTGCACAGGGCCAGAGAAATAATGAGCTAATATACTGGTGCGGTTTGTTCCTCCATCAGTTAACCTCATCCTATTTTGTCTGTCAGCTGCAAACATGGTAACTGTAATACAACACATGCTTTGGGAAATCTGCCAGGGATATTACTTTTGATACCAGTTTAATGCCTTTAAAATATTGCTGTCATTACAAAGATTTGAAGCATGTGTTACTGTGTTGTTATTTTACAGCTTTGTTGAACATGGCAAATACTTAGAACTGGTTTACTTTAACTGGAGAAACATTGAAAAGTTTTAAGCTTAATTCAGGCTAGCTACATGTCAGTGTAGGCAGGCAGTGTTTGAAAGGCTTTTGGTGGGCTCCCTCGTTCTGTCGGGGAAGCCCTGACAGGAAAAGCTTTCTTCATTAAAGCATTCATTACAAGCTTTCTCTGTACCATTAGCAGGTGTGGGACTAGCCATGTGGGTCAAATCTCAGCACCCTGACACGGCTGATCAGAGTATCCGCAGTTCGTCTGTAAAACGTGAGCGCCAGGGGCAGGTGAGGAGGAGCCACTTCTAGCAGGATTCTGGCAGAGCGGTGTGTGTACATGTGCAGAGTCTGAGCTGATGCTTTTGGAGGCAGTTGTGGGGAAATAATAAAAAAACAGAGTTTCCTTCAAAGTAGCATCAGGCACGATTTCAGTGGCATAGTACCTGTATCTTCAGCTGTTGCAGGTTACGCATTAATATTAGCAGCAGACTGATGTATCCTTCCCTGCCTGTCCCCCTCCCTGTAATGTCACAGCACACAAACAGTTAGTTGTCTCCGCTTTCTGACCTGTAGCTGTTGTGTTTCTCGTGCCACGTACAAGAGGGACGTTTCAAGGACATCAGGAGGGCACTGCTTAGGACATTTGTAGGCACGAGTGGAACAGAGACAAATCACGGCGGGGTTTGCAGGAGTGAAGAGAGGCTTGTGACTTGGCTGTAGAGGCATACTTGCAAACAGAAATGGAAATAGCTCTTGAAGAGGAAGCGCGCATAGTCTTATGTTCAGCATCAAAAGTGGGTTTGCTTGAGTTCTGAGTATTGGAAGAGTCTGCAGGTGCTTTTCATCTGCTACTGAGGCTGCACCTGGCACATGAAGTACAGCCAATACTGATGTGATGGAGATTGATATTCAGCTGTTAGCAATCTCTCCGGTGTGGCACGCAAAGTGGATAGGTTTCAAAACCCTTGTTTGACAATTCCCTCAGCGCTGGTGAATTTGGAGGTGCTGCCGAAGGTGTCTGTGAGTGCTGTCTGTGGTGTTCCTGCAGTTTGTCTGGGAGCTCCTGGTTAGCGGGCAAGCTCTCAATTAGAGATTGTTATGATGTGGTGATGGTGGAAGGGAGGGGGACTGCAGCAGTGAACAAACTAGGGCATTGCTAACAGGGAGGGAAAAAAAAAAGGAAAAGGACCGCTGCATTGCAGAGGCCCTTCAGGGAAAAAGACTGAATAATTATACTAACCGTGACTTATCAGAAGCCTCTGCCTTGATGCACAGTGCTCCAAAGGGAGCAACTTACACTCTTATTTAAAGGACCAGCAACATCTTCCCGTTTACTCTTAGAGAACAAATGTTAGCTTAGCTAGCTAAGGTATAAGCTAATGTGAGTTGGTTCTATCAATAGAATAAATAACCAAATCCCTATCTTCTCTGTTTACTTTAATTGACCTGCTTCAAATCCTTGCCCTACTGCCTGTTATGTAGTCTTGAGGGAAGGATTTCGAAGAATATTTGTAGTCCCAAGATATTGACTAGAATTTTAAAATTCTTTTTAATTAACTCAATGGAACACTTTGAGTTCCTTTGCACTACGCTGTTAAAACACAGTTAATGATTCCAGCTAGTGTGACCACTGCCAGAGAGGCACGGTTAACAGTCAGCCATACCCCAGGAATAGTGTAGTAAAAGGATAAGCAATTCCACCTTACATAAGTTTAGGTAAACTGTTGTCTTCCACAAATGTCTTTAAAGTAAAGACAAAGACATCCTGTTTGTGAACTGTATATTTTCAGTTACATTAAGGCAAAAATTAATCTGCCGCCTTTGTTCAGCGCTGCAGATACCTGAAAGTGTTTAGCCTCTTTCTTAAGGGGGCGAGTCTTCAGCCACCTGACCGTGCCCAGCTCACAGTGTAGTGACTTTGGTTTCTCTGCAAGCTCCTCTTGAGAATTGTGTAGTTTTTGTATGCCTTTGCAGTGGTAGGCTGTGCTATGCGGGCTGTAGCACGGCTCCAGATGTGAAAGGACAGACAGTGGTAGCTCAATCATGAAAGGGTGTGGTATAAACAAAGCCAATAAATGAGATAGATACATAAATAAAATTGTTGCTCTCGGGTATGGAGGGCTCCCAGTTAATGCTAAGATAGTAGGCACACCTGGAGTCACACCTCTGTAGAAATTTCCAGATTTCAACAAAGATGGGTTAGCAAAGAAGCATCTGAAACCAAGCATGCAAAACCAGAGTTCCGCGGCAACCAGCAGGAAAAAGCGAGCACGAACTTTTTTGCATGCTGAGCAGCTCTCGGTGCAGGCTCAGAACAGAGATGCTGCTCGCTGGGGACGTTGCTGTACCTTCTGTCACAGAGGAATGCCATGCGATACACGCTTGTGCCTGTGCAGCATCTTGGCAGGATCTGCTTCCACCTGGCTACTGCAGTAGCGGAGAGCAGCAGTAGTATGACATATTGTACTTCCTTCTTTTAAGCGCTTACAGTAATTTTTGGTTTAAGTTTTTTTTAAAGACAGGTAATTCTTATCATTATTCAGGGAACATTTAACCAGTGCCTGTAGGGCTTGGGGTCTGGGAGAGATACGATGAACAGGAGGGCGTTTTGAGTGAACAATGGGAATTGTGTTTCCCAAAGAAAAACATTTCATTAAATAATTTCCTGGTTTATAGTAATTGCTACTTTTGGAAGTAGTGAGCTTGGGACAAGGATAAAATCCCACCATTTTGAGCACAGAGCAAGTATTGGCCATTGGGATCAGGGACCAGTACTGCAAATGACTGGAAAGTGTTGTGAGACCGTATCCCTGAACGCCTCCTGTTTACAGGACTGTTTCAAGCCAGGTGAAGCAACGTGCAGAGGAGTTTTGAGGGGTGGCACGTTGGGTGGCCATCCTCGCAAGGGCTTCGTCCTTTTCCAGCATCTATGCTGTGCTGTAAAGGATAGTGCACCCTGTTCCGAACTATACACAGCCACCCTTGTTGTGTTCTGAGTTTTCCTTGTTTTACCCCACAGATGAGTTAGATCTTTTACAAATGGACACCAGCTGCTGATGTTCTTGCATTTTTTCTAGTTAATTAGAATACTGATGTTCTTCCTTTTCAAAGAAAGCCTTTCTTCTTCTCATAAAGGAAGCACTCCCGTGTGATCCTGATCTCCTCTGATAAACTTGGTAGCCTCTTCTTTTTTCTCAAGGAAACTGACAGTTTTCAGAAGCCATCGTGTGCTTCTGTAGCCATTTGACCTCGCTTTTCATTCACGCTCTGTAGGGAGGTTCTCTTAAGTAAGAGAAAACAAAAAGTGAACAAGACCCCTTCTGAACTGGAGGACAGAGATCTTCTAATGGCAGATGCGTAACAAATTAGAAAGGCTTTTTAGCACAGATTTCCAGTGGAAAGCACGTATGTTTGCCCTCTGCTGAAGCCTTTACTGCTTTCAAAAAGTGTCTGTAGAGATGACGTTTCCTTGGCATGGAACATGACCAGAAATTCCAGGGCAACTGGTATGAGTGCTCCTTGGCATTATGCTTATGCAGCTACAGGAAGGAGGTTGGGGAGGAGTTAATTGCTGCCACAGGGAACCCAAACAGAACTTAAAAATCTGGGCAGGCAATGTGTGAACTGATGAGTCAAGAGTGTATGGGATGGACGAGGGTGTGACTGGTACTGAATGTAAATGGTACTGACGCAAGAGAGCATAATAGGCAGCCTTTCGGCTCCTGTTGGATTCCCAGTTTAGGATTTGGCTGCCTTTCCCAGCTGGAAAACAAAAAGGACTGGGGGGTTTAGTGGCTCGCTTGTGTTAGTGTGACGTGGCCATACCTGCGGCACCCAAACTCTCGTTTCGGCACGCAGAAGGTGGATAGGATCACATGCAATTCAAGTTATCTGTGACAGTACGGCGTGTGTGTGCTACCCGTGGCATTTCACAGTTTGGCAGGTACGGGATTTCTGCAATGTGGTCTAAGTGCGCAAGATGGTAGCTGTTCGTCACCAGAATCCACGGAGGATGTCTGTTCACCGGGACCAGATGCCCTTTCTTGCCTGCAGATGTAATGCGATGCAGACAACACAGTCTTGTAGGAGAGATGTGCTCAGGATCGGTGAGGTCCTTAGAAATGTTGTTTCACAGCTGTAAGAGACTTTTGATAGAAAAAAGTCCACGTCCATGAACAGCACCACTGTTTATCACTCCTTCGTCCATCTGGGTAGAGGTGACTGGGTGTTTAACTTTACATCTCGGATTTTACCAGAAAAGATGATTTCTTTTGATGGGTTGTCTTCAGGAAGAGGGATGAACGCTTTGTGCTGCGTTAGGGGGCGGTGGGCGCAGCGCGAGTGTTGCCACGGGACATGGATGCCTTCTTCCTTACGAGGGACTGCACTGTTTCTGTTCATCCTCCTCTCTTCTTCGCTGACTCCTGCTCAGTGTGGAGGCTTCCTCTGTTTTGTTGATATCCCCGTTGAGATTTGGTGGTTGGTTTTTTCCTCTTGCACGCGATCTAAGGACGGGCTGCTGTTGCCACGGTTGTTTCGGAAAGCTTGTCTCCTGCTGCTTCGGCTGCGTTTCCCGGAGCGTCCTTTTCTGTTTGGGTGCAGTGTGACTGGATTGGGGTGAGGAGCGTTCCACTTGCTGTTCTGGGTGTAGTGTTTTGAGCCGGCCTGACCTCGCGGCCGGACGCCGGCTCCTGCGGAGAGGCCGTGTTTTCTCTCAGGGCGATGGCGGCAGGCGCTGGGGTGGGTCAGTGCCGGGGTCCGCAGCGCCTCTTCGGACACAGTAACTGCACAGACACTCTCTGGGATTTTACGTCGGGTTTCGGGCTCTGCAAACGGGCCTCACTGGGGCGATGGGCGTTAGTGTAACCGCGGTGCGGGCGGCAGTCTGCGGGCCCGGCGGTGACGCGTTGTTCCGCCCGCTCCGGGCGCTGCACACGCGCGTTTCCCGCAGGNGGGGGGGGGGGGGGTGTCGGGCCCCGCACCGGCCGTTACCCGCTCCCGCCGAGCGCGCGCGCCGTACACGCGGCGGCGGCCGGTGACGTCACCGCCCGGGGCGGGGAGCGGGGCGGGGCCGCCCGCGCCGGCACAGACAATGGGAGGCGGCGGCCGCAGCCGTTCGCCGCTGAGCGCGGGGCGGGGCGGGGCGGCCGTCGGACGGGGCTGCAGTCCCGCTATGGCGGCGCCGGGCGGCCCCGGCGTGGGCTGAGGGCGGCGGCGGGACCCCCGCTCCCCGCAGAGGCGGCCTGAGCCGCAGCGCCCGGCCGCGGGGTCTCGGGGCTGCCCTACCCACCCCCCCCCGCCGGGGCGGGCGCCAGAGGGTGTCGGGCGCGGCGATGGGCCCCGGGGCGCGCCCGGGGTAACCGGGGCCGCCGGCTCCCTGACCCGCCGCCCGGGACACCGGCGCCTTTGCCCGCCGCCCGCGGACCTTGCCGCGGGCTCGTCCGCAGGCCCCGACGCGCGGCGCGGCGGTGGGCGGGCGGCAGCCGCGGACCCGCCCGTGAGCCGCCCGGCGGGGGAGAGGCGCGGCTCCCACATGCCGGACCGCGCCGCGGGGACGGCCGCTGACGGGCGCCCCCCGCTCCCGCGGCGCCGCCCCCCGGCTCCGGCGTTCGGGCGGCCCCGCGCCCCGCCATGCCCCCCGCCGCCGGACGGCGCTCGGCGTCCTCCTCCGCCGCGGGCCGCGGGCCCCTCCCGTGCGCGGAGCGCGCCGGCGGGCGCTAGCCCCTGCCCCGCGGTGGCGGAGGTGCGGGGCGGGCGCGGGTGAGGCTCCCGCGGCGCCGCGGGCAGGCGGAGGAGCCCCGGCCGGCGGCGAGGATGCGACAGGCGACAGCCGCGCCCGGGGGAGCCCGCGCTGTCCGCCCCTGCCGCGGGGTCTGCACCGGGCGCCGGCCGGAGCCGCCGCCGATGCCGTTGTAGACCGCCGGGGCGGTCCTGTGGTGCCGGCTGCCGGTTTGTTTACCTGGGAGCAGGCGGAGGCACTACGGAGGGGTCTGCGGCCCCCGCCCCGAGCAGGTGGATGTGCAGACGCGACAAAGCACTGCTCCCGGTAAGTATTACAGCGTGGTGTGTCGTGCGGTGTGTGCTTGGGTGTAGACGTGCGTGCCCCTGAGTTGTCCGGCACTCTGCCGTACCTACAGGGTGAACGGGCGCGCTCCAAGCTCGCCGTTCCTCCCCCTGCTTCTCCCCGTGCCCCCAGCTGTGGGACGCGGTGGCGTTTCCCTCCCGCCTTGGTGATGTTACGATGCGGGCTCGGAGTTGCGACAGCACTTTTATTGTAGCATCGCGCCTGCAGAAGGACGGATAGCATCCTAACAGCTCTCGGTCGCAGCCCCGCGTCCTGGGGTGGGACGGTGTGGGGTGAGGTCAGTAGCCCAGAGCTTCCCTGGGGAGGTCGGGGATGGCTGAAGCACACGCCTGCTCCCTGCCAGGTTATCGCAGAACTCGTTTTGCAGGGCGCTTTGTCAGGAAGGGTAGGACTGGGAAGGGGAATTCAGAAGACTGTGTAGGCCACTCCCAGTTTAGAGATGGGGTAATGTGACGGATGTCTGACTGCCTGAAAGCTTCCAGTGAAGGAGATCTCAATCTCTTTTGCTGACCTGTTCTGGTGTTTCACAGTTTTGTAGCTTGCAGCAGTTGCTATTTATCTAATTTTGCAGCAAACAGAGGCCATTTTGTATCATTCTGCTCATCAGTCTAGTGATTTCTGGGTGAAAATTTTGTTTCTTGAGTTTGCAATTTCTATGAGAGAAAACTTGGGTCAGAATTCTTGCTGTACTTACAGTACCGTAGCACAGATACTGCATAGTGCCCTGTGAGGTGCTTTATCACGGTTGATAGCTCCTTCAGCACATAACCCTTGGAGGAGGGAGTCTCCGTGAGCGGTGGGTAGCACTGTGCAGGTGAGCAGCAGCGCAGCGTGTTCTCCTAGGCTGTTGCTTTTCGCATACATCCACGCACAAAAAACATCTTTCATAGTGTTGGCACCTATGGGAAAGCACAGTCAGTTTCTGACCTGAGATGCAGAATGACCTTAGGCAGCCAACTGTTTTGACACAAAGTACTAAATAGCACAAGTGACATCTCTAGCAGTCTGCCCTACCTCTAAAACGCATCAAGTCCACGTGGCATCTCCCTGGTTTGCTGAAGTAGCTGTTCCTGGATAACGTGAAAATTTTGCCATCCCCAAGCTCTGGGGAAGAGAAGCCTGAAAAAAAAAATAAAGGCAGCAAGGACTTTATTGCTGTTGGTATAGAGACTGACACTTGGGGAAAAAGTAGCCTGAGCCACCCCCTTTCTCCTCTCCCCTAGTAATGGCATGATAAAGAAAAGTAGGGGGAAGTGCCATCTTCTGAGGGAGCACTGGCTGCTGGGGGTGACAGAGAGGAACACAGTGGTCCCAGATGGCATGGGAGTAATAGCTAAAGTCCTACGGCATTGGAAGAACTTGGGGAAAGTGTCGCCAGAAAGAAGTCTTGCCCTGGTAGGTGCGTTAATGGCTTAAAATCAACGACAATGCCTGTAGGTGCAGGTCTGGATTACTTCGTTATTCCTGCCCATGCCCAGCAGTGTTTATTTCTGCTGTGAAAGCACGGGCTTCCTTCAGCTGTCGCTTGGGCTCAGTGTAAATACGGTATTTTCCTCGTCTTGTGCCTCAGTAGTTGTGGCATTTCTCACTAATCAAAAGGCCTGGAAGTGACTTGCCTCGCCAGCACAGATACGCGTTTGTCTTAGAATATTAAGTAAGAAATTTGAATGCTTTCATTTGCTGGTAGAGACCGTGACCTGTTAATAGCTTACTGATAAACAGAGCTTTTTGTAAGGTGCATTGAGGATGCTACTGCGGCTTCATTTCAGAAATACGTGTTTCTGCAATGATGACACCTCAGAAATAAGTACTAAACCAAATCAAATTGATGCTGCGATATGGAAGGTGTTCAGGATTTTTCCCATTTAGAAGAATTGAGCAAGATTTCATAGGCAAGTGACAGATGATTTGTAAAATAGGAACAAAGCAGTAGCACTCAGAAGTGATGTGTCCGTAGACTGCTTCCATCCCCACCCACAGCTTGCCTTGGGTGAGAGAATGTGGTGTCTGACTTGCTCTGCAAAACAGAAAAATGTCTTTGCGCTGCATGGTTTTTTACAGTGCTCAGCTGTCGCACTTGCTAAATTCAGTCTGCGTGTGTTCATACAGTGAATGTTGTAACACAGAAACTGCCATTAAAGAAACTGCCCGTGCTAAGGAGCCAGTACCCTCGGAGTTGCTTCTTGCCTCCCGAGTATTTAAGCACAGTACTTGGGAACACGTGCAGATGCAGATCTCGCACAGCAGCGTTAGCTCAGTGGTTAGAAGTCTGCAGAGAAATAATTATATCCTGGGCAGATACAGCCCCAGTGGAACGTGCAGGAGATGATGCGCCCTCATCCTCTAGTCCTTCCAGTCAAATACTCTCCGTCATTTAGGTTGTGCAGTGTGGTGAAAAACCCCAGAGCTCCAGGTGAGAGTGTGAAAAAAGAGCAAGGGGTATAGACACTGCTCAGAACTGCTGATTTGTTTTTCATCAGTGCAAAGCAGTATTTCCTCTGTAATAGCTCTGGCTGCGCTGCCGTGTCATGAGTGGTACAGGCAGTTTCTTGCTGGTTGAAGCTTGCTTGGCAAAAGGACAGAAGAGGACATCCTTTTAGGTATTTACTTGTCCAGTAAAATAGTGTGCAGATTAGGAAAGTGGCTCTGTGCTAATTTCTTAAACTTGGCTTGTCAAGCGAGGGAGACCTTGTCACTTGCTGTATGTTGGTGTCCTCTTAGCTCCATACTTGGACCATTGTGGTGTTTTAGGTACCACACAAACAAAGTTCAAGATCTGAGACTCGATGGCCGCAAACATGTGGCTTCACTACATTTTGTAATAAAGCATGAGCAGGAGGCAGTGGTTTGAGCTGTTGCCCACTCATTGGGAACGCTGCTTGCATAGCTCAAAGCGAGAAATAAAACAGTGTCTGCAGAAGAGGTCTTTGGGCTAGAAGCTGGGGAGGGCTGTGCAGAGGAGTGGGCCACTGCAGGGGGCAGGTGAAGCATTGCACTTGTAAATAAGCTCTGCAGCACAGGCGTTCCCCCAGATTTGGTCCTTGGTTTTCTATACCATTTAGCGTTGGAACTCCACCCTTGTAAGTCTTGAGTGTCTTGTCTCCTGCTAGCAGGACCACGCAGCTGAAGGAGGGAGTGGTAGAGAGTCTTTTGGTAGTTCTGCAGGACTTGTCCCGCGCGGTGTATAATCACAAACATTTCTGGTAGCAACCCACTTGCCTCCTTGCACGGAAAAAACTTGTATGACGTTTGCAAGTGCTGTGTTTTAGCTGCCGTTTCAATATGGGGCACACACAGCCCAGAGCTGTCACGAGCTGCTCACAGGCTTCGTGGGTGCTTCTGCCGTCCCGGGGGAAAGCTCGTGCACCGGCTGTAACTGCAAGTGTACGCGCTGTAGCTCTGTAAAATGCTGATGTAAATAACCATGCATCCTTAAAAGACTCATACCAGAATAGTTTAGCATCTCTAGAAATATTTTGTCCGTAACTTGTGATCGTTACTGTAATCAGTAGTAGGCTTCCTCTGAGTACAAATTAAAAAGAAGCTCGTTCTGCACTGAAATGATGGTTCATGTGAATATGAGGTTCAAACCAATTTCTCAGTACGCGTCAAAATCTGACCAAGCAGCTCTTTGCAGTCCCTCCCTGCGGGGACAGTCGGGCTCCCCTTGGAGCAGCCCGGCCCTGACGTGACACTGGAACAACTGGTTCTCTCAGGAGGACCAGACCCTGCAAATAAACGCTGTGTTTCCTCAGCTCGGTTTTGAGTCCATGGGATAGACACTCCCCTACGAAGGGCTGAGGACAACAGAAGTGGAAATGGCTTTGTGTGTGATGGAACAGGTCCCAAATGAACATGTGGGGCTTGCCGAGCCCCACAGAAGGCGCAGGGCGAGAGGCATGTGGATGTGTGTAGCTCCATCAGATCCCAAAAGCTTCCAAGCTCCCATCAGATGAAAGCAGCAGCTGGTGGAAAAGCTCTGCGAGACCGGGCTGTCTTGCCGCGCCGGGGCTGGGTCTCTTCACAAAACAGGACCCTAGGGCCTAAAGCCACCGCCTCGTCCTGTTATGCCAAGGAATAATGGTGAGAAGTAATCTGGATGTTACATTTTACTGTTAATTTGAAGAATAATAATTTCCAGAAAAGACCCAATGTTCAGAGTGTTTTCAGGGAATTTATGAGGTGTCTCGGACATACAGAAATGCAGTCGTTTTCATCACCTTTGTGGAGGCAGCCTTGAAGAACAGCTTCAGAAACCTTCTTTGTGGTTTCTTAAAGAATATTGTAACATTTCTTCAGATTTATATGTAACAGAAAAACTGAAGAAATGGAAAAATTTGCAAGTCTAATTTTTTGGCTCAAAAAAAAATCTGAACTTTGATCATCAAAAGCAGAGTCCTTGGGTAAAACCTTAAATGCACAGATATGTTTGTATCTTAGTAAGGGTGCTTCCAGTGCAAGACATCTCCTTGTGCTGGGCTGGAGCTGTTTAGGTTTCCTGTATAATGTAGCAGGAGAAGAGCTTATTTTGCCAATTGGATGTATAGGCTGTTGAGCTCTTGTCTTCAGTGCACTGCGAGATAGGTACTTGTCATGAGATCCTGTGTTGAATATAAAAGACAAGAACATGGAACCTGTGTTCCTGTAACTTCGTTGTCTGCTGAGCAGGTGGC
This sequence comes from Himantopus leucocephalus, assembly GCA_003993805.1. NCBI lineage: Eukaryota > Metazoa > Chordata > Aves > Charadriiformes > Recurvirostridae > Himantopus > Himantopus leucocephalus. The sequence goes on along the minus strand of RSEF01000021.1, from coordinate 1,037,802 downwards.
TCTACTCAGACCCTTGAAGTGAGCAAGACAGAAAAGTGCATGACTAGCAGAACAAGAAATAATAAGGGATAAAGGGTCCTGAACTTCGCAGAGTGAAATCTGTAACGTTCAGCCCTATGGCAGTTATAGCCCATCTCTTAGTTATTGCAAGGTAAATGGCATAACTTCAGACAGCTCTTCTGTTTTTTTCATTGGCACTTTATTTCCATCCTGTTTGGGCTTTGCTGACAGCGCTGCTTTGGTAATTAGGGTTTTCACAGGAAAACGCGTTAAGACAGCAGGACTGGATCAGGTTTTATCATGTTTTCTTTACCAGAAACACAGTTTTCTTTTGGGATGAAGCACAGTACTTTGCTTAAAGAATGTGTTGTGGTGCCGACTGATACCTTTATTGTTGAGCTGGAGGGTCTTGTTTCAGACCTCAGTTATGTTTGGTACCTAACACACACAAAAAGCCACCCTTTGTTTCCCAGAATGCGAGAGGTTTTCTTCCTGCCCAGTTCCTCTAAGTTTTACACAGCTGTAGCAGTCATCCTTCTGTATCGGCTGCTGATGCGGATACAGATGCATCGCTTTTAAAGATAAACGGGGTGTATCGCATACGACTCATGGTATGTAAAGCTGACTTTGGTTTGACCCTGTTGAACCCAGGACTATATAAAGGAAAGAAGATGTTTTCATGCCAGTTTCTGTGGTGTAAGTTGTACTTTCGTTTTCAACATTATGCCGCTGTCCTTAGGGCTGAAGCTGGCCAAGTCCCGTTACTGAGAATACAGAAGTGATAATGTTTTGATACAAACTGGCAAACTTGGGACTTGCAGAATATTGATTCCTAAGAGGTCACTTAAAGACTTACCCTTTAATAGGCCCCTGCAAAATCTAAGTTTTTAAGGTACAAGATCATCTTTATTCTTTGTAGCTTAATTTTAACAGGGTGGGACCAGTGCAGCCTGGTAAAATAGTTTGGAAATTCACCCACCTGTGGACAGTTGATTTTTAAAATGATCCTGAGAGATAATGCAGGAGCGCACCAAGAGGAGCGTGTGTAGAAATCGATATTTGTGGTTTACTTTTGGGAGCCTAACGGAAAGCAGGCATGTTCCCTGGCCCTGCTGCAAGTGAGGAGGGAAGGAAATGTGCTGGGGGGGGGGAGTTGGATGACCGGGGAGGGCTTCCACACAAACAGTGACGTGCGGTGCCCTCGCTGCACACCGGGCACCTCTTGGCTAGCGGCAGTGTGGGAACTGTGCCGACCGCGCGCCAAGTGCCATTAATCGCCCATGCGCCCAGGCCTCCGTGTGGACGAAGAGGAGCCTTTTGTCTCATTGCTGAGTCCAGGGGGAACTTCTGGGGAAGATGTCCTTCCCTCTGGCTGTTCCTCTGTGCTTAGGTGTCCTTGTTTTGTTTTGATAAGGACATACTCTTGCAGCACAGCTAGTTGCTGTCTTCCCTCTTATGTTCTCGCTTGCTCTCTGCCCCCTGTTTTTTTAATTTTCTTTTTTTTTTTTTGGTAGATAGTGCAGCACATGCACTTCAAGTGACCGGTTGCTTTTGAAGGCGACACCTCAGTGTACTTGATATCACAGAATTTATTATGGAGACACTATACATAAATAATTTTGGAAGTGCCATCAGTTGTGGCTTTATTCTAGCTGCTTAGGTAGCAAGTTTAATCACCTGGAAACGGGCAGCATAGCGATATTTTCCATGCAGTGCAGCTTCACTTACCTTATTTGCAGCCTGGAGCTTTCCAATCCGAGGGTGCACCCTGCTGCGGGGCAAATGCCGGCAGTTTCTGCTAGGCATTGAAGGGCTCCCTTTGCTCTGTGCTGCCGCTCCAGAATGTTTGTTTGCTCTTCCCATTTTACTAACGGAAGCAAATTTCTGACCTGCCTGTAGACTGAGCAGCGGTTTACAACTGTCTATGAAAAACACAGTTGTCTTGGTAAGATGGTGCAGGGTTAAAGGTTACCGTGATGAGTTTATGTCTGTCCTTCAGATGCCTGTTAAGTCAAACTGGTACCCTCGCTCCCTAAAAATCCAGTAGTCCTGCCCTAAATACTTCCCAGGAGCACTATCCAGGTGTCTGAATAGGAATAGGTTGGAGTGCTAGTTGCTGTTTGAAATTCTGTTTCCTAAGAAAAGTTCCTTGCTTTTCTTTGTTTTGGTGTTCCCGTCAGGGGACAGTGGTGGTGACAGATGTCCCTTTAGTAACTTCAGTCTTCTGACGAAAAGTGCCAGGAAGTGCTCGGTGTCAGGAAGGGTGGAGGCGTCACTCATTAGAGATCACAGAGCCTAGAGAGAAGAGCCTGGAAAATGGACGCAAACATGGGGCCCTCCATTTCTGTTCCACAATGGTTTCAGCTTGAAAAAAAAAGGGGGAAAAAATAGTAATCTGCACAGTGTACTTCTGCATCTCACTGGAATCATTTTCTCCTGCTGTTTCTGTCTGTACAGAGTAATTAGTGTCTTTTGACAGCTAAATGGGTAGGAGCAGCCCTGGGTTTGTTGTTCTATAACACCAGTTCAAGCCAAATTTCTTCTTTTAAAAGGATTCTACTTTTGCCTGTACGAGGTTGAAGGCTCAGGTACGATATCAGGTGTGTGTTGCTGCTTTTGGCTCTAATAACATGCAAGTGCTGGCCATGCGACTAGAGTGGCATTAAACATCCAGAATGGAGCCGTTAGCCCGCGTGGCAAACACGGTCCCTTTTTCTGGTGCCCGAGTTGTAGTGGCTCCGTTTGACACAGGGTTCTGGTGAGAGGGGTGGCTCAGCGGTGCCAGGTCTCCGTCAGTCTCTGCAGTGTACGTGCTCTGCCTGGTGATGGGGGAGGAGGAGACAGCGGCACGGACTGCACTGCAGCACACTGCAGCACTCGCAGAACAAAGACTTGCTGGGAAAACACAACTTGTGTCGCTGCTGTGGGCTGACCGCAGTTCAGAGACGGGGCCCTGGGACCGCGTCTGCCTTGTGAATATTTCCTCATGTAACTGGCAGTCGCTCTCCCGGCGGTTTTGCAATTAACAGGACAACTGAATTACTAATAAGGCACTGATAATAAGTAATAGTGTTTTGGAGTAGGTGAGAAAAGACTGTAGTGAGCTGCCCTCTGCAGTGAGGCTGGGCGGGTGCTGGCCGCGCTCCTTTGTCCCCGGCTGGTGAGCAGCCAGGGTGGGACACTGCATTAGGGCCCCTTGGAGCTGGCCAGAAGGGAGCAGAGCTCTTGTCTGCTGTCAAACCACAGCAGCCTCCTGGGGAGAGGGGGGGTGCCAGTGGACTTGAGCTGTCTCTTACCAGTAGTCTGCAACGTGGTCTTCAGTGCCGTACAGCAGAGAGATGGGATCTCTCCGTACCCTCTAGTGAGAGCTGTGCTTTGCAGAGTGTAGTCTACGAGTACTCCTGCAGCCTTCCAGGGAGGATTCTGCATGTAACCAGGTCACTCGCAGAACACTTTCTCTTTTAAAACCTCATCAGAGCTCATTCATTTTGATGCACACATTCCTGTCACTGTCGGTGGGCTTTGTTCTGGGGTAATCAGTGCTGTGCACCACCACATCATCACTGTGGATGCATGAAACCAAACAGCATGAGGGTTGTCTTTTCTCCACAGTGTATGATATACGCTGTTAGCATGATAGCAAGATTCATTAAATGTTCCCTATCCACAAAATTATCCTGCCCAGCTTCACATGAGCTGAATGAAGCTTCTCCCTTACGGGTCGCAAGACAGAAGGAGCTCTCTGTGTTTGCAGCGAGTTGAGCTGCACTGACTGGCCCTAGACACAAAAAGATTGCTTGAGTTGATCTCCACAGCATCAGGTTTAGCAATGTCCTATTAATCTATCTAGATCTCCCTGCTCCGCTGTTCAAACATTAGTAGCTGTATCATAGTGTTCGGTTACCACACAAGGAGGAGGAAATAACTAATGTAGCCTTTAGACTTCTGCATAGACCAGAGGGCTCAAGTGTTACGCTGCTTTTCAGAATGATGTAACTGGATTATCAGTGCCCGTACTCTCTGTTTTCTGGTAGTTCTGTTTCTGGCACTTGGCTGAAGCTGTTTTCCAAGAAAGGGAGCCTGTCAGGGAAGGAGCAAGTGCCTTTTTAAAGGCTCCTTTTTCTCAGCGTGGAAGGAAGCAGAGGAGTCTTTCCTCCAGGTACCGTTATCGCATGGTTTCAGGAGACAAGCCAAGCTGAGTTCAGGACTCTCGTAAAGTAGGGGGATTGACTCTATAAACGGCGAGTATTTTGACAGGTATGATCCTACTGAAGTGCTGACTGAATGGTTGTGTTTGCTTAGGGTTTATTTGTGTTTTCAAAGAAATTGCATTACCCCAATCCTTTATTGTGTGGATACAGCTAGAATCACAAGGGAAGGGATCCATCTTCTGCCTGTGTTTTTAATTTTTCTGTTTTCTTTAAGGAATTTCTCTGGAATTGCAGTCAAAGGGCTGCTGCAGGAACTTGAAGAGCTAGGATGCTGCAGGGCAAATGTCCCTGTGTGTTGCCAAGCAGAGCAAATCTCCCCTGTGACTTCTAGGATAGTTGTTTGCAGCTTCCTGCAGTAGGCTGCCAAAACCTGAGCTTTCTTTCCATGGAAATATCCTTATTCTGGCTTTCTCCAACCTAGATAACCAGTTCAGGATGTCAATATTGGAGCGACTTGAGCAGATGGAGAGGAGAATGGCTGAAATGACAGGCTCCCAGCAGCACAAACAAGGAGTAGGAGGCGGGAGCAATGGGAGTGGGAACGGAGGAACGCAGGTGCAGGTACGAACCCTGCTGTGTCCAGACACAGCAACTTAATGTTTTCTTACCAGAGTTTGGTTTTGGGGTGGTTGGAAAGGATTATAGTTTTTCTTAAACAACAAGTCTGGTTTGTGGGTGTCTTTAACAACAGTTGGGTTCGCTCGCGTTTGCCACTGTCTCAGTACTTCTAGAAGTGGGAGACTGCCTATTCAGGGCAGGTTGCAGCTCCCCTCAGTGGTTAAACTGGGATGTGTGTGGTGTTTCAGTGCGTTTCTGGGACTGGGACACTGGGCAGCTGCTTTGAGAGCCGCGTGGTGGTGGTGTGCGAGAAGATGATGAGTCGTGCTTGCTGGGCAAAGTCCAAACACTTGATCCATTCAAAGACTTTCCGAGGAATGACACTGCTCCACCTAGCTGCTGCCCAGGGCTATGCTACACTGATCCAGACCCTCATCAAATGGCGGTAAGACCCAGCCCGTTGGACTCTTGGGTGTCAATACAGGCATGGCAGAAGCATATGTAAGCTCTGCTTGGTCCAGATTTCTGTTCGTCCCTTACAAACAGCCAAGTCCCTGAACTTGTTCCTGACCCCTGATCTGACAGGACCTATCTCTTGAGAGAGAGTCCAGTCACTGGATGTATCATGCTCTTAAAGTCTCTGGTGATGGCACTATCTGTAGTAAATTCGTGTGTCATGGGCATATGCGTGGCCACTTCTTTGTGGTGTGGTGCACTGGGTAAAGCTGTGCATTTAGGCAGTAGTCCTAACAGGGCTACAGAGCATCATTTGTTCTGTCGTTTCCTCTGCAGCAACAAACATGCAGACAGCATCGATCTGGAGCTGGAAGTTGACCCTTTGAATGTGGATCATTTCTCCTGCACTCCTCTGGTAAGAGCACAGCCTGAAACTTCTGAGACAATCTGAGGAGCCTGTAGAGTTCTTCCTGATGTGTTATTTTCCTAATGTGTTTCACACTCTGAAAAGCAGATGTTTCTTGTATATCTGTGCTGTGTAAATGGTAAGACACGGCACTATCAGCTTCCTGGCATTTTGGTGAGAGAGACCACACAGAAAAAAACTTGTCATTGAGTAATATGAGGAAAGGGGACAGACAGGTGGTTCTGGTTTGTGTTTTGCCCAAACTCTAGTCTCCAGTATTGTGCTGGGGAAAGGACTTTACACCTCTTCTTTCAAGTTGTTCTCTTTGACTGATTGACTGTAGAGATTTTAAAGTCATTACAATATCGTGGACATTGGAATCATGAAATTGTGACTGAGAACTTAGACAAGCAAAAAGCCAAAGCAGGTGGAACCAGAAGTGCCAGTTTACAACAGCAGTGTTGATTTTATTGTTCCCGACCTTTAGTCCTGTCTGCATGTTTCTGATCTCAGAGATTCCTTTGCGTGTGAGTCTGTTCTGTCTCTGCAGTGATGCCAGTGTCCAAGAAAAAAAAAGCAAAAGCCAAAAAACATTTATTATTAAACAAGAAACTATCAAACTTCAGCTTCATTTGGCAGGTGGAGGTTTCTCTGTCGTAGAAGAGAACAGCATGGATCTAATCCTCTGTAATGGCCTTTTGTCAGGATAGAACATTTATAAAAGCCAGTTGCTGGAGTTAAAGCATGTTACGGTTTTGCTTATCGCAGTCATTTTTCCGTCAGCTGGGGACCAGACTCCACTGCGTTAGGAAGGAGAAGGCAGGTCGCCCAATGGGTCAATTGTCTTTTCTTTTTTAGATGTGGGCATGCGCCCTGGGCCATATGGATGCAGCCGTTGTGCTATACAAGTGGGACCGCCGAGCCATCTCTATTCCGGACTCCCTTGGGAGACTGCCACTGGCCATTGCCCGGTCTCGAGGCCACGTGAAGTTGGCGGAGTGCTTGGAGCAGCTCCAGCGAGATGAGCAAACTCAGCTTGGGCAAAACCCCAGGGTTCAGTGCCCCTCGAGCACAGACTCCAATACAGAGAACTGGGTGTCCCAGTGGCATAGTGAGCTTATTGCCTCTCAGGAGCCTCAGAAGGGAGTCACTGTGATTTCCAGTACAAACACAGGTAAAAACAACCCGGAGGGCATGTACTCCTTTGCTGACATTTTACATGTGAAAACCTGGGGGCAAGAAGCTCACCTGGGTGGCAGATGCCACCTGTAGCCCTGCTGCCCATGCTTAATTCTTCTCTTGTGGGCTCTGTCGTGTGCTTCGTGCACTTCCATAATTATCAGGAAGAGGAGTGAATGTCTGCTTTAGAAAGACATATGTATCTTGAGAGTGGTTGAGGTAGTATCCTCCCTGGGTGATAGTTACTGCCTTTGCACGTACTCTCGGGTGTCCCAGAGCATGGCACAAACTTCCACCTGCCACTCTGGCAGAAGCTGTTGTAGTTCCTACAGCAATCACGGGTTGCATGTTTTCATTTTGACCACTGATCCGTTTGTTTTCAGAGCTGAGACGACCAAGATCAGAACCTTCTAGTTACTACAGTAGTGAGACACAGAAAGATTACCCTGCACCCAAAAAACATAAGCTGAGCCCTGAATATTTTCAAGCCCGGCAAGAGAAGCTGCTTTCCACTGCGCTGAGCCTGGAACAGCCGAGCATCAGGAAGCAGAACTCCAGCTCCAAGCAATCCGCCACTGAGACAATCAGCCCCAGTGAAGGGATAAGGGACTATGGCCGGGAGCTCTCCCAGCACATCCCAGAAGTTACTGGGTACCGGGGCTCTGGCAGCCAAGCAGGCATCAAATGGAGCCCAAAAGACATTTATATTGGTGTGTCTGCAGTGCAGGTGGCAGGGAGCCAGAAGGGGGCTGCGCTGGGAAAGGACACTGTAGCCCATCGGCTACGCCAGCGAGAGCAGATGAACGTGCTGATGATGGCTGACAGGGAGATGGTGGATGCAGAGCTCTTATCCTATAGGGACAATGCAGGGGATGAGGACTGCTTACACCACATGGATGACTTGCAGGTAAACATACCCATAGCACCAAGATCAGCAGTCTCGGAGAACATGGTGGCTGCACAGAGGAGCCTAACTGAGAAATTTCTATGGAGGCCTTTAGAGACTCTGTGAGGTGGTCATACAGTCAGTGTATACTGTCTTCTGGTTTCAAAGGGTATCCTTTCAACCCACACACAAAGGCTAAGGGTTAGCATTTAGGGTCGTGCGTTGGCGTACGCTTCAACAGTGTACAGAATGCACAAAATTGTTTGCAATTTTGCAAGAAAAAAGGAAGAAGCAGAGCCTCCCGGTCACATCAGTGAATGAGACTAAGGTGGCTCTGTAGTCCTTTGGGAACTGGGAAGCAGTCCCTACAAAGATACGGTGACCTGAGAGAGGCAGTGCTGTATTAAAAATTCCTGGGAACCTTGGCAGGCGGGGGGATATGGTTCAGAAGCATTCCTGATGAAGCTGTGGTGCCAAGGGTTTTAATTTCTCTTGATGTGCCTTTATTGTCCTGTCATGCTCTGCTGCACACCTTGGTGAAAGGGTGGCAAGGTCGCTTTTCCTTTGGGAACAAGACAGTAGTGACAGCTGTCAGCAGCGTACAGCAAAGGTCCAATGACATAAACCTTTCACCACATCTCTTAGGCTCCCCATACACTCAATGAAAAAGTGGTCTGGGGAATATGAAACCCTGCAGTGCTGTGTCAGAAGAGACACAAAAGCAAATGAGCTTTGGTTAATTAATTTCTCTTCAATGCTGAGACAAAGAGTAGACTCCAGCTACCACAAGTTTGGGAAAATGGGGCGGTCTGCTAAAGCTGGGCTGTAGCATACAAGAACAAGGCTCCTGCTACCAGGCAGCAAAAGTTTGCTCTCCTCTCCCCCTTCCCAGGTGAACATGATGACACTTGCGGAGCACATTATTGAAGCTACGCCTGACAGGATCAAGCGGGAGAATTTTGTGCCAATGGAGTCACCGCTGGGGGAGAGAACGGAGAGTGCTGCCATGAGCACCACGATGAGCTGGCTGGCCAGTTACCTTGCTGATGTCGATCATCTGCCAAGTGCCGCACAGATAAGGTCAGTAAGAGCTGCGAAGTCACTTTGGGTTTTGAGTGGCCTGAATGCTGGGCAGCATGCACTGATTCTTTAGCCTGCAGATGCTGTTTCTCAGTGGGACTCAATGCTGGTGTTCCGAGCCCAGCCACGCTCTCACAGGGAAACGTATCGTTGCCAGCACAGCTACAAATTCGTGGAAGAATGGGAGTGCATGCAGGAGGGGAAACTGGCCACAAGCTCTGATTTGCAACTTCTCTTCCAGTGCCAAGTCTGCTTGCAGGCTTGCAGGGCAGGCTCAGGAACGTGGGGTGTTGCTTGGAGAGAGGGAAGGGAAAGCATGAGCTTCTGCCTTGAACTCAGAAATGTTGTAGTCCTTATCTGTGATGCCAGCCCAGGTGCTTTGTGAGCCAATAATTCCTACTGTGATTGGTATTTCAGAAGTCTGTATAGTGAACCCCTGACCCCTTCTTCGAACACCAGCTTGAGCCCTGCAGGCTCACCAATCAGTGAAATAGCTTTTGAGAAACCCAGCCTTCCCTCGGCAGCAGACTGGTCTGAATTTCTGAGTGCATCCACCAGCGAGAAGGTAGAAAATGAGTTTGCACAGTTAACTCTGTCTGATCATGAGCAGAGAGAACTCTATGAAGCTGCCAAACTCGTCCAGACAGTGTTCAGGAAATATAAGGTATGTGGCCAAAACGTCCAATGTCTTCCTTGTTAGGTGTGAGAGAGTATAATTTGTTACAAAACAAAATGTGGGTAATATCCGCCTCTGGGACAGAAGTACAGTGTCTGTCATAATCTTTTCAATGTTCCTACCATTTGCTTGTTGATGTTTACCCAGCAACTACCGTACTGGAGAGAGCATGCCATGCCATAGCGTGCCTTCTCTGCCGGAACAGCGCTCACAAAGCATATCCTCAAAGTATACCCCAGAGGTTCTGGTTAATTGTCTGCTTGGTGTAAAGATAATGTTTGAGGGTTTGTCCCTTGTGTGAATTGACAGTAGAGGTATCTCCAGGAAATGCCTAGACCTGAATTGGACTAGGTAGCGCTGATGGGAGAGATTTAGACGTAGGTGTCCTGCAAGCCGCTGTGAGCCACTTAACATCATCTGTCCTGTTCTGGTGCACTCTGACTACTCATTGCTTCTTTCCTTCTCCACATAGGGTCGTCCTCTCCGGGAACAGCAAGAGGTGGCTGCTGCTGTTATTCAGCGTTGCTACCGAAAATACAAACAGGTAATCAAGGAAGTGAAATTTTATGGAACACACGTAAGTGCCATAAACGCAGTCCTTTGTAATGGGAATTATCCCACTGATCCTCTTGTATGCTTTTCAGCATGCAGTAATGAAATACCCTGCTCAGGCAAAATCGAAAAAAGGAAGAAAATTCTTGTCCTGAATCTTAATTTTGGAGGGAATCCTTGAAAGGATTTCGTTTGCAATACCCGTATTTTTACTATGAGATAGAGGGCAATGATGTATTCCATATGGGCCTTTACGCATGCTGTAGCCTGGTGAGACTATTCTCTGACTAGTTGCTTGCCAAATTTCATTGTGAAATTGAAGTTGGTTTTGCCTTTGATAAAGGTGAAGATGAAAAATAGGTTGTTTTATTTTGCACATACTAAACTTTTAAACTATGTGAAGTCACATGTTTTAGCTTGATGCAAGTTGTTCCAGGACTGAGACTGGTCTCCAGACTCTAGTTGGAGATACGCTTTTAGGCTGAGTTCTCAACCCCAGAAGAAGAAGATANCCCCCCCCCCCCCTTTTTGGTTGGTTTTCTGTTGTGTGGTTTGGGGTTTTTTTGTGGGGGCTGGAGCCCACATCCCTCTTTTCTCTATACCTTGCCAGACTCAAGCTGTCTGCCTGGCGGCATGTTACATAAAGTGAAAGGCGAGATGTCTGTGCTCTTTTACAACCTTCAGAAGCATTTATTTGGGAAGCCTTTCTAGTGTTAGGTGACTGCATCATGATTCACATTCAGCCTGTCACATGACTGTCATTCTGGAGTAATGCTTCCTTTAATAGGGAGGCTTAATTCCGTTCAGAAACTGTGTGACAAACTGCTTTGTCTTGGATCCTGGAATCACTTCTTTTTGAAAGAAGATGGTTTGGGTTTTTTTTTTTTATTTTTTCATTCTTTATTTGCAGAACTAACATTAACTATGTATTTTTCTGTTTCTCCCCAAGCTTACTTGGATAGCCTTGAAGGTAATACAAATACAAACGCTATTTTGGAAACAATTCCCCGTGGGTCACTAACTTTCACATTCAATATAAACCGTGAGAACCTGGCATTTAGAGAAATGCTTTAATAGTATCCACTAATAAATGCCTGTGGTTGAGAAGTCACTGGCAAACCAAACCTCATGGGATATAAGCAGGGACTGCTGTGCCACAGCCTATCAATGTAGTATTACAACTGGGGGGAAGAAAAAAGGTCTCCTGCTTCTACAGGTACTTATAAGCAGTGGGCTGAGGTGCGGGGAAGGTTTTGAAGCCAGTTTTCGGAGGACAAGCTTTCCTTTGTTGCCGCTGATTAGCGGTCACTCAGTGACCTTTGCCTCAGCATTCAGGGAGCACAGGAGAACATTTATCCCACCCGTGCAGCCAATGTCCTCTGCATTCTGCCTGCCAGAGTATTTTGAACGTTCACCTTTGAAACACCTGTGCCCTGAGTTCCTAAGGCCACATCTTGTGTACGTTGCTGCTCATACTGAAGGCACGACTGTTGATGCCAGTCTTAAATTGTTTGTGGCCAATAATTTTTCTGCTGTAAAGATGGACTTCCCAGCTGGGCAACATCTTGCTGTGATCAGATACTAGAATCAGCTGAGCTTCTCTCAGAGCTACCCCGGAGGCAAGGCACGCTCTTCCTGGAGAGAACATGTCCTCAGGGTAACTTTCCATCCACAGCTTCCTCCTGCACCGTGGTTGTGTATCAAAGTAGTGTTCTATCAGCACATGAGAGCTGAGATAGCCAGGGCTGCTGTGCTAGCTGGGGCTTGCTGCTCCGCAGAGGTTAGGTGACTTCTCTGTTTATCCTCTTCCCAGCTCGGGGGAAAAAGAGGAGAGGGAGCAGCTAATCAGCTAAGTGGTTCTTAGAGTTGGATGTAAACATATTGGGGTCTAGCCTGTCCAGTGACTGCTATTTTCTCTTTCACATGCCTTATTCCTCTATTAGGTTACTGTATTGCTGAGATCAGCACAGGCTTATGACTAGATTTGAACAGTCATAGCACACGTCACGGTTTCGTATTTGGACCCTTCTATTCAGGGGTTTGTAACTCAGCCGCAGAAGTCCCATCTGGGCTAAAAATTGGAAGGAAAACCATGACAAGCCCGTGAGTGGACTTATTTAAAATAGCTAATGTAAAACCACAATCTGATCCATTTAATGAAAAAAGTTAAAAATAAAAAAGAAAACAAAAAAAAAAAACCCAGTGGAGATGAATAATGGCAAAATATAACTGCACCTAATGACTGCTTCAATTCCAAAAAGTGAAATTTGGTAAATGGTTGTCTGTGATGATATTGGAGAGGGTTTTTTGCTTTGGGGTGATGTTGGGGGGGTTGTTTGTTTGCTTTTGGGTCTTTTTTTCCCCGATAGCTAGGAAAACTCCGTTGAGATCTATTAGAACATTACCCTATACAGGACAGTGGGTGCTGTTTGTGTCTCATCTGTGGCAGAGGTCATAGCTGATAAAATACCCAGGAACAACAGCCACAAAAGTTTTGAAAGTGTTAAAACTTTCAAAATAAGATCAGTAAACACTGAAAACCTCTGTCATAGTGTTAGTTTAGAGGTATGAGTGCTTCTATATGTTATTCTACATCTCTATCTTAAAAAGGACCTTTTTAAAACATGCATGAATGCATAATGTTTCTGTTAAGTGGCCATCTTACTTGCGTGCTTTAAAAGGAAAAGGATGTAGAATAAAGAAGATTTTCTTCTAGAAATAACATAGTGCTAGAGGGAATTTTGGATGTGTGACTGCATATGTGAATTTGCAAGTTCAGTGGATGCTTATTACAGACTTCTAATGAGATTTAGTTTTGCCTGTGTCTTAGGCTCAATATTAGACTTGCTTAATCAATTGTTGTGGTTTAGGGTTTTTGTTTGGCTTTGGTTTTGGGATTTTTTTTTAAAGTTACAATCGTATGCTATTTCCTTTGAAATGCTTGGGTTTGAATGGATATATAAACAATCAAAACTTTTGCAGTATTGTGCTAACAAGAAATTAGATGTTTAAAAGTTAATTGTTCTAGGAAAGTGGAATACACTTGTGAACAGCAAATTCAGTTCTTAAAAATATCTTTTAAGCAATTTACTTTAAAGACAAAAAAGCATATTTTGGTTTTAGTTAATTTGTTAGCGTTTTGGAATAGACGTTCACACTGCTTTATCCTTATACTCACTTAGTTGGGCGTATTTTGCTGCTGTTATGAGTCTTTACAAACAATGGCTGCTTAGAAATGAGCATCCTGTACTTATTGTAATGAGATTTCCGTATGTTAGGGAAACAAACAATTCCTCTAAGTCTAGTCAGTTGGTTTATCTCTAATGTGGTACAAATATGAAGCAGTGTAAACACGACTCAGGATCAGCTCCAGTTGTTCCAGAGTTGTTTTTAAGTATAGGACAGCTGGATCTGGTCATTGGCATGCACATGTCAAGCCTCTGCTAGCTATGTAGTAAATAAAACCAATCCTGTCAAACTATTGTAGGGGCAGCAAAACAAGTAGTTGCTTTCTTGATGCAGACTTGGTTCTGCACCTAATCTCCCAGTTGTTCCAGTTTGTTGTCACCCTTTTCTCATACAGTTCCCAATCAGTGAACAGATACTCATTTGCTCCTCATCATGTCTTAGTGATGCAAGAGTCTTTTACTGTAGGAACCTGCTTCTTGCTGTTTTTATCGGAATGCCTCAGCTTCTCTTTGTTTCTCTTGTAGTATGCACTTTATAAAAAGATGACGCAAGCTGCCATTCTTATCCAGAGCAAATTCCGAAGTTATTATGAGCAGAAGAAATTCCAGCAAAGCCGACGAGCCGCGATGCTGATCCAGCAGTACTATCGCAGCTACAAAGAATGTGGGAAGAGGAGGCAAAACCGTCGGGCAGCCACCATTGTACAACAGAAACTCAGGTGAGCTCTTTGGATATCAGATGCTACCAGGATCTTTATATATTGTTTTTACACTCATCAGGGCTGTGCTGTAATTTACAGACAAAGGTCAGTGGGAAAAGGACAGTGGTTCATAGGATAATTATTCTTGCATTTAGTGTTAGTCTCCCCAGTTTTGCTTATGCTTCAGTGTAGGATTTTTTGTGTTTTAGAAGCAGTCTGCTTACCAAGAAGCAGGATCAAGCTGCTCGCAAGATTATGCGGTTTTTACGACGCTGCCGCCACAGGTATGGTGCTATCTTTTGGTATCTGTCCTTCATTAGAGCAATGCAACAATATTGAAGTGTGTCAGCAATGAGTGCAGTGTAGAAGATAACAGAATCAGCTCACTACAGATCTTTTAATCAAATAACAAAGCCCAGCTGCTTCCAAGATAGACTGACAAAAATGAAATCTCTAACTTAAGAGTGTCGCTGAAAGAGAATCATGTTCAGCTCTGTTGCTGATATGGTAAAGCAGCCCAGGTTGTGTTGGGCAGACACAGAATAAGGAAACTTTGAGCAAAGCAAGGCACATGACTTTAAAAGTTGGACTTGAGGAAGTCTGAAAAAAAGCTTACTGAATCATGGCTACAGGTTGTAAGTGCTGCACAAAGCATTCGTGGTATGTGGGAAAGTGCAAAATGTGACAACATCTGGTGTATGCTGGAAATGCCTTTAGTTTGGTCACAGGATCATTTGGCAAACTCTCATCAAGTACGGGTTCTTTTTAATGTGGATAAGTGGAATGTGCCAACAGAGCAGCAGACAAGTTCACGTCAGCCACTCCACACATACCTCAGTGAGCTGGGAGTACAGGCACAGACATGAAGATGAATCATCTCCTGACAGTGTGGGAACCTGCGCAGGCTTGCCAAAGTGCTCACGTGTGGCAGCTGGCGCTACCATACCAGTACTCTGCTACATGCAGGGCATTTGTTTTGATTTTTCAATGAAAGGATCCCATATATGATCCCATATTTGCCTATACAAAAGTGAATTCAGATGTTTCTGACTCTGCTCCCTCCATTCTCACCACACATGCATTTCATCCACTCAGGAGCTGGTCAGACCTGATGCATTTGGAAGCGTGTCTAGTTCAGCCCAGTGATGTTGAACAAGGAGAGCTCTGAGAGGCAGAGAGGCATGCGATAAACTTGATTTTTAGAAACAGACTCGGTCATTTTTGTAGGATTTCAGAGCTGCAGTTTGCAGGAGGTCAGCGTGGCTCATGTTGTGGAAGGACATCTTACTTGCAGGTTCAGTGGGGAGTAACATGCGTGGACAAGAAAGAGGGCTTTATAGTTTCCAGGCCAATTCCAAATGCACTTGAAACAGCCACAGTTCTTCATGAAGAAGCACAAGTGGCTTCTTGCTCTCAGCAAGGCATGTGGAAGAGACCGAGAGGTTTGTTTTGTTGTTTGTTGGGCAGCGTGTCCCACTGAAGCAGGCGGCGGCTTGGAAATTCTGTGTCCTCTCAGATGTGCTTGAGATCCAGGCAGTCCCTGGGGAAGCCAAGCCACATGCCCGTTTCCATCCGTGGAGGCTCTGGGGTCAACCTGGCAGAGGCTTTTACGGCTGACTCTCACGCCCGAGCCCAGAGAATACCGCACAACTGGCTGTATCGCTGCGTTTCCCACCAATGTCCAGGGCGCGCCATGCACTTCAGCCACACTCGGTTACGTCTCCAGCTGTCGAGTAACCTGGACTCTCCAGGGCTTAAACTGCACACAATTCCAGCAGTTTTTCTTGCCTTCAGCTCATCACCTTCCTTTTTCTCAGTGTCTGCTGTTTCCTTTGTAGAGCAAGACTCTACTCATTCACATCCCTGAAGTTTGCAGGCAAGTCCCTCCCCTTTGCCTGTAGTCGGTCTCCTCTCTCTTCAGCAGCGTGGTCGCTGCTGCTGTGTCTCTGGGAGACAGGTTTAGGTCTTGGGTATTTATAGACAGGAAATAAAAAGAGGCAGCAGAGGGGGGAATCCATCGTCAGTAAGCTCCCTTTGGCTTATGCCACACTGCGCAGTACTTGAATTTCTGCAACAGTGCCGTCCTGTCTGTCCCCGTAGGCGCTTTGTTAGCAGCTGTGGTTACTTAGGAATTTGTCCATGGTTCTTGGCTAGGATGCAACAAAAGAAAAAAGTAACTTATTTCCACTGAAGGTGTTAACTGTGCTTCAAAAGTGCCTTGCTTTTCCTTCCAAAGTAAAAACAATCACACATTCGTAGCCATGTACTTTCTCCAAGCAACCATAAGGGTTTAAAACTGTAACTAATATTAATAATTGACACAAATTTTAACCATGAGCACTCTGGCATTGGCAAATGCTAAAAATAAAAACAAGGCTTATCAAAATGACAAAACCAGGATTTAGAATCTGCTTGAAAAAGACCTAAATTTACCAGCCTACTAGATTTACAGAACTGTTTAGGAACGTGACAGGTTTGGGCCTCTTTCCCCATATTCCTTCTGCTTGCCGAGAAAGCTCTAGCAAGGAGTTGCGAAGAAAGATGTTTTCCAAAACACTTTGTGCTCTGTGCACTGAGGCTGCGTCCGTGATCCTGGGATCCCACTGCGGGAGTATCTCACAGACGCTCGGACTTTCCTGGCTGATGGTACCACACAGAGAGATCTGGTCTCTGTGCTTGTTTGTGCTCAGTGAAGAAAAGCACAAATCAGGTTCTTAGAGCTTTATTCCCACGCAGGATTTTGTGGACAAACAGATTAAGTCTTTTGCTTGTGTAAACAACTGCAAAGGAAAAGTATAATACTGGAAATCATACAGATCTGCTTATTAAAACAGAGCTTCACTTGCTTCAGCATCTCAGCTGACTGGGGCTGAGCGGTTTGCTTCCTCGCCCCCTGCCTCGAGGGGGAGATCCGCGCGCTTTCCCCAGCACAGCTGTACCCTGGCGAGACCGCCTGCGTTCGTTCCTTCGCAAGCTTGGCTCTGCGACCCCCTTTCTGAGCTGCCCTGTTGGTGGTGCGTGTGCGCTGGGGTACCGGGTGGAACATGAGGGAATTGCTTCCTTCTCGTTTACTCTTCTTCAAGCTTTCTGAATTTTCTTTTCTGTGTCCTAATAATTACATTTATTCCTCACTGCTTGACTTTTCTTGCTTACTTCTTTCTACAGATGGAGTAATAAAACTTAGGACGTTAAGTAAGTTTAAAACCACCTCTATATAAGCCTCTCCATTCAGTCTACTGTGCATCCTGCGTAACGCTCACGCAGGATACAGCTGGTGGTGATGTGACTGGTACTTAGGTTAACAGCTCCACACACTGCTTCAGGAGTACTGCTTGTTGGAATCCCATACCAGGCTCCTTGAAATGCTCAAAATTAGCACACTGCTGCTATAAACAAGAAATTAAGAAAGCCCCAGGCTCCATAAAAAAATATTTCAGCCATCCAAGCTCCCAAACATCCAGGGGCAAGCCATAACAACTAATGGTATTTAATGCTCTGTAGCGTAAAAATGGCACTGTGGAGCCGCTTGTTAAACTTGTATGCCTTGTCAGTACAAGAGATAGAAATGACATATTTTTGGAAAATCTGAGGGAGTAAGAGAAAAGAGAGCATGCACAGCAACATCACAGAAACGAGATCTTGTAGCAGGTTTCTGTCAGCTGATAGAGGTGGGGGAGGAGGCTGTAAAGGCCACTCGCAGTCTGTCATAAGGATAGTGAGCTAAGGCAGTAAATTCTTAAAGTTCAGAAACTTAGCCTTAAAATATGAAACTGTTTAACCTAGGTTTTTTGTCCACAAGCAGATTCTGTTGCTGGGCCAATAGAAGACTCTTATTAAGAGGTTATTCTGTAGCCTTTAGGCAAGATTTACTCAGGCTTTCCCCTGGCAACCATCTGGTTGGTGGTTGTTTTCCTATTTTAAATTGATCAAAGTCTACTTTAAGCCAATTATGAGAACTCTTTCTCTGCTAACATTCAGAACAGTTTAAATGGTCGTCTTGTCCTATTTTGCTTATTAGCTTTTTGGTGCAAAGGCTCAGCAGCGCAAACGTTGATTCCTATCAGCTTGAGGCTCCAGGGTGCGTGTTGGTCTTGTGTTTTCTGATCTCCTGAACTTAGGGCTTGGTGCCTGATCAGACAGTATTTCAGATGTTTAGAGAGAGTTAATGAGAGAGGTTCTGCAGTTGGAGTTCTCTCAGCAATGAATGCATAAACATTGATGAAAATCAGAAAAGAAATGTAAGTTTTGGTTGAATGTATTCTTAGAGAAGATACTGGAGCTCTAGTAGCTGAATATTATCAGGGGTCATGGAGACAAAAGTCATTCATCAGCAACAGTCATTCTGACGGTCAGGCATGTATCGTTTCCTTTTTGACTTTGGGGGAAAAAAAACCACCTGTATTTATCCATCTATTGTCATACACTCAAAAGTCTGGTGAAAAACATGCATCAGCCATAACATGGTATCAACATGACTTGTCACAGAAGTCTTATTTGTTGAAAATGAGAAAGGGGAACTTCCTGACCTCCCAGCAGAGCTTCACCCGTCTTCCTGTGGTGCCCAGACCTGTTGGCTGGCACTTGACTAACTTTCAACCTAAAACTTGCCATTACACCCACTGTGAGTTGAGCTGTCTCCTGGCATGCTGTCCCATGTGAGGCAGAATCAAGGGTTTGCATGCTTAATGATTTTGGGAAGACTCCACCTACTTAGTGATCCCCAGATACAACACATCTAGAGCTGCAAGGGAACCCGAGAGCTCCGAAGTGGGTTTGGGTTTGCTGAGCTGAATCCATATATTGTCCATACAGTCAGCTTTTAGTGGGAAGGTAACCTCCTATTTCCTATTCTTCCTCCGATTCTTAGGAAACTTTTACTCTTCTGAGCGGTATCTACACAGTTGCTAGGCGGTGATTATGATCTGCAGTGTTTTTTATGGAGTAGCATTTGGAATGAGATAGAAAACAGACAGTCGCTGCAAGGGAAGGCAGGATGCAGCTAGAAATGCCATGGGGGTGACAGCATTGGGTTTCTTTTACTTGCTTGTTACTTCTTGCCCTAAAACACCTAAACACAGGACTGCTCTTCCCTGGTAAAGAGGAGGAGTCCAGTAGGCAGGAGTGGGAAGGGTTCTTTCTCTCCAGGCAAGCAGAAGTGTTGTCTCCTCCTCCCTGAAGTGAAGCTCTTGGTAAGGTATGGTTTTTGCCATGTGTGTGCTAATAGCTCTTTGGTATTGTTTTGCAATCTGAAGCCCACTGGTGGACCATAGGCTGTACAAAAGGGTGAGTGTAGCTGCCTGCTAGCCAGTTCCTCTCTTCCATTTTAAATAATTTTGCTTTCTGCTTGCTTGCATGGGGCTGCAGCCGAGATATGCCAGTAAGTTTCACCTCCATTAATGATATAAAACAGAATCCTGTATAAACTAACCCTACTGCAATGACTAACACTGCTGCTTTTATAACAGGACAGAGCTCCGCAGTAGATGTTACCAATGCATGAATGTGTGAAAAAGGACATGTATATTCATCATGGGCATGCTTAGGCGGCGTTGTTGGTGGGACATTTTTTCAGTATCCAAAATGGCTGTTAGTAGATTTTGGAACTCGATGGGGTCTACACTCATGCACACTCAATGAGTAACGGTGTCCTTTGTCATGGGACTGCGACAGCATTCGGGCTAGACTGTAGGGAACTGCAGCACAGATGCAGCCTACTCTAGATGGGTGTTTGTTTCTGCCTGAGCCAGAGAGAAGCAGAAGAGCTCTTCACACTGCTTTTTACTCCCTAAGGTGGTTAAGTACCAATGCTTGTCCTTCTAGAAGTTGGTCTTTGGTAAGTCACGCGTCTGGTTACCTTACTAGGGCCAGCTTTTTGACAATGGCTTCGCTCAGCTCTTAATCTGCATAGTGGGAAGGAAAACAAAAAACCTGAAATGAAGATGAAGATGCTGTAACTGTGTTACAGTAAGCGCCAAGTGAGCTTCTGTCAGGAGTCTCATCCTCAGCCTGAAGAGAGTCCACTCGCCTCTGTGCTCGGTCACTTCAGAGGGCCGGTTTGCTGCCCGACAGCAGGGTGGGAATGCGTGGGAGCGTTCCGTGGCAGCTCACAGTCCCTGTACGAGCAGGGAATGCTGTGGCTTTCAAGACACGTGCCTGAGTTGTCAGCAGGACTGCTCAGTACCATCTCACGTGTGAGAGGCTGTAGAACAGCAGGATTTTTCTTTGTCAAAAACTGCAGTTGGAAATACCACCATTTGTGTGCTTATTACTACTGTTTCAACAAGGGAGGAGAGGCAGAGGGAGGGATGACCTGGACTCCTGCTTCCATATAACATTCAGAAAACAAAACTCAATTGTTGATCATGGAGTTTTAGTGACTTTGAATTGCAGATATTATTTTTATGACTTAGGAGTGAGAGTATGAATCGGGGCTTAAGCCTGCTGGAGGCATCGCTATTTGTTTAACTGTTAAGCGTGAAAAAAAGCAATAGCTAATGACATTTATTTCCAAACTATGACTTTCGGGCTACCACTTTTTGTTGCACATGCTCAGTTTTTTTACAAGTAGCAATTTGGGTTCTTTACTAATGACAAATGAAGTAAGAACTGGATGAAACGGGGACAAAGGCCCAGATGTGCCTTAACTGTTCAAAGTGCTACTTTCATGGCTCTTGCCTTGATGGAGGAAGAGACACACTAATCCTGATTGCAGAGACACCAACACTGTGAAGTTACTTGCTGGAAAACTATAGCTCCAGCTCTTAGCACGTATGGTAATGTGCTTTACAAGTAACGCAGATTAATTTGGCAACTGGGGGGCGAGGGGAGGAAAGCACCACAACTTCTATTCTCGTAATGGTGGACTGACTGGGTGACTTGTTTTTAACTGATCTAATGCTTTGTGTGTAACTAGGGCTGGTAATTTTTGGTCTACACTTGGGTGTCTGATTTCAAAGGCCTCTTGAAGAAAAAACAAGTTTTGTTTTTGAAAAATAAAATTCACTGTAAGTAACTTTGAAAAGAAAAAGTCATTCAGTAAGTGTCTACTTTTATACGAAAAAATGTTAACAAGTTTAACCATCTTCAATCTTGGGGTCAGCTACCATATCCATGGGACAGTAACGAGTGCTGCAGACAAACGACCTTTTATTTAGCAGCCAGTAGAGCAGTGCGCTGCAGGGCAGAGCTGCCTGGGGCCGGGGCCGGGTCAACAGCACACCTTCCCTCCCCGGCAGGCAGTGTCCCAACCTCCTTCCTCCTGCCCCGAGGTGAGCTTGAGCAGGGAGCTGCAGCTCCTCAGCCCTCACGACGCAGCGCGCGCGCCTGTTGCGGCCGGAGCCCCGACCTCTGGTGTGCAAGCGCAGGGCCAACCTTGCAGCCACGCTGCGTCACAGGACAGAGAAGGCTGAGCTGCAGAGGCTGTACCAGCCACAACGCGGGATGCACCCGCTGTCGTTTCTCTGAGCAAAAGCTGAGCGCCACAGTCCTGCCGAGGGTGCGAAGCTTTTTCAAAAGCAGCAGAAGTGGAGGAAACTGGTGCAAGATAGGAGTTGCAGGAAGACAAGAGTCAGAGGGAATGTTTTCCTCCCTGCACTGCCTCAGGCTTCTTCTGCCACAGGGGGCTTCCTGGTGAGACCTGTTCCCTAACGCTACTTGGAGATAACTGGGGGTCTCTCAGTCTTTCCTGGTTTTGTCTGGCTAGCTGCAGACCATGTCCCACAGTGCGTAGGAAAAGGGACTGGCGTGCATGTCTGCAGCTAGATGCTGGGATGCTCAAAATACGTTCCTGCCTCCAGCTACTCCTATTCTCACAGTTTTGGTGTTTTCTTCTTAGTCTTCCTTCTCTCCAGAGAATTCTGCTTAACTGCCTGGGCTGGCTGCGTGCGGGCATGCCGGCACAGCTCCTGCTGCGCTCTGCTCTCGGGCACCTCTGTCTGCCCTGGCGTCCACGGTCTCAGTGCACGCTGCAGCCCTGAGAGTGGCGCAGGCTGGAAGCCATGCATCGCTCCCCGCCAGCAGCGCTGTGTGTAACCTTTGCATGCCAGACAGGAGGGGAGATGGCTTACGATCTTTGTTCTATGAATAGGAAAAATAATTTAAACTTAAAATGTGCATACCAGAGTGAGCTAGTTGGGATCGAAACTGAAAAGAATGGGCAACATACAACTTGAACGTAGAAGAATAAAGCAGTTGTGCTATTATGCCTTTCCATTCAAGGCGAGGATTCCTATTAGGAGAGCAGATGCAGTCTCAAGATACACTAGAACTGACCTGTGTTGCGTGGTCGGCACACTAGTGGAGGGGACTGTACAGAGGAGCAAGTGCAGGATCCAGGCGCACAGCTAGTGCACAGCTCCCTGGACTCGAGGGAAGCCCTGAGGGCACGCTCTGCAGATGCGGGGTGGCGATTCTGCTGTAGGGGCAGCTGCCAGCATGGTCAGCAGTACTGGAGGAGAAAGGGTTGTTGCACGTTAAGGCTTTGGGTGTGTAACACAGAAATAAGCAGGAAGCAGATTCTGGAAGTTTAGTAGCATTTGCAGGTTTTGCCTTTAATGGCAAACGATGTGGGATTGATCAGGAGATCGGGGAGTTCTCTGCTTATCTGGGAAAGGTAAGCTATGAACTATCACAAAACGTATTAGCTGCTGTTCTGTCAAAATAAGTCTGTTACAGCAAATGATTCTTTGCTGCTTTGTGTTCTGATAGCAACCTACGTGCATAGGCTGCTGGCGCGCATGCACGTAAGAAAAATATTTCTGGCCCTTCTGATGTGCACAAGCTGACAGGTCCATATATGCCGAAGGAGTGCATGCAAACATACGTCTGCCTGTAATACACAAATTTGATGTATTCTGTACAGTGACGCTGTGCTTATATAGTCTGCGTGTGCAGATAGACGATCACAGCATTTGCCTCCATGTTTCAGTTTGAAAACCTCTTTTCAAATTGATTTCATTAATTTTTCTGGATTTACTTGGGTTACATTACACCAGGATCAGTAAAGAGGGAGAGGTGGGAGATTTTACTGACCCACTTATGTGAGACAAAACTTGCTGTCTTTCTGCGGTGTAAATTAAAAGACTTTATAGAAAAAAAAAATACAAAACGCTTACTATTGCCTTTAGGTAATAGTTTTCATCTCAGGGGAACCTGTTCCAGTGGACATATTTCAGCTCATCACAGTCCCCGCTTCGCAAATATTTCCCTGCTCTTCGGTTAAACCATCCGCTGTAGCCTTCTGTGAAGGAGACCTTGGCTCAAAGTCCAGATACAAACACACAGCCACTAGAACACGGCGCGCTCTGCCGTGCTCTCGGTAGGCAGGTGATCTGGAGCAGATCACGAGGAGCAAGTCACTTCACATCGTTAGGGTAGCTGATCGCTTTCTGCCCGCAGCGAAACTCCTGTCCTCTCTGGGGCAGAACAAGTGCCTTTGTTGTCTGTGATCATAAGTAATAAATAATGTATTCATATAAAGCATCTTTCATTTAAAAATAGATCCCCTTACCCCCCACCCCATTTCTTAGGTTTGATTAATTGCTGCTCTCCAGTTTGGGGAGTGTGCATGTAACGCCTGAAGTCAGTTCCTCTGGTAAGTACAACTTTATTTCATACCTGAATAAAGAACATCTACTACATTTTGTTGTTCTCTGCATACCCTTCCCTCTTGGCATTTCCGCAACAAACCCTTTCCTATTCCTGTGCACCTAGGACTTGTATTTTTTGTGTGGTTTTAATACGTGCTATGCAGCAGCCATTGCATTTAAGTACCCGGTTTCTTATGTCTCTTAGTAAGATTGAGAATGGGGGAAAATTTTAAGGGATTGAAGTCCTGTTGGTTTGAATTCAGGACGATGTGAGAAAAATGTCATATTGGGATATGCATCACTGTGCCTGCAACAAAAGTTTTCAAAGTAATTTCTTTTTTCATTTACCTCTTGCAGGGGCTGAATGTATTTGGAGCTCAAATGTGTGTGTTAAGTCGCAGACCACATGCTCTGGGGTGTCGTTCTTATTGGGCCTTTCTGTCTTTTTTGTTTTGCTGCCCAAATGAGATATCTGGAAAAAGGCAAGAGCTCCCTTTTCTTAAATGTCCCACAGGCCATTTCAGCTCTCAGAGCAACAGGTAACTCGCCAGACAGCCCTCTCCGGCTCCTGCACCCTGTCCTTTATACTGATCTTCAGCATTCAGATTCATTAAACATTTCCCTGGCTGGGCATTATGGAGAGATTTGATGAAGCAGCTTTGTGTTACGCTTTACCCATGAAGCCATCGTTTGCTGTAACTTTTTCTGAGTCGGCCTAATTCATTTGCTGACACACTCCCATACAAGACTGGGGAGGGCGCGTGGGGAGAGGAGTTGCTGCTGCTTCTGGGGCTGTTGCTTTCTACATCGCTTCAGCACGTAACGATGCAACCTCCTGTATGGTGTCCGAGTGAGTAACACAGTCCGAAGGGCAGAAGCTTTGTCTGGAGCGATCTGGGAACCGGGACGTAGCTCCCCAGTGTCAGGGTTCAAAGCTGATCGTTGAAATCATCTTCTTTTCCCTTTCCGTGCATCAGCACCACAGCTGTGATTCAGACACCTTATCAGTGGTCATCTCGATTGCACGTGCTTTTTCCGTCCATCTGCTCTTCAGCAATTGCTGAGGGAATGACTTTGTCCCTTAGAGGCGCTTACTGTCTAGAGGAAATGTTATTTGAGGAGGTGGTTGTTGAAGGTTTCATCAGTGCAAAACTAAATTTCCAGTCCTTGCAGTTGTGTGCGTGGCTTCAGCAGCTGCTGAAGTAGGATGGTACTTCTTGTTTGGAGTCTCGCAACAGCCAGAGCCTGGTACCCTTTCTGGTGCGCTCCGGCTCGCAGCCGTGCGTCACTTGAACCGTCCTTGCCTCCAGTCCCCGTGAAGCTGGAGGCACTTCCAGAAGTGATCCAAACCAGCACAGCAGTGCCTGTAGACCTCTGGAGAGGTTTGTGCACCATCCATCAGCATGGGCCCTGCTGGTATTACTTGCTCTCAGCACTCTCATTTTTTCTGTTTGTGTTTTGGTATTTAAAAAAAAAAAAGTCTCACTGTAAGTCTACCAAACTGGATTGAAACATCTTCTCTAAGAACATCCTTTCCGCTGTACCATTCTGTAAATTCCAGTAGTGTTCTTTTCCTTAGAGCAGTTTATTAATGCTACACTTGGGCCCTCTTCCCCTGCCTGAATTGAGGAGTGGAAAAATACGAACCAAAGAAGATCACCTTCTAGCATGAAGGCAATGCTATATTGTTCACTTAAAAGCTCTCCTAGCAGCACTTACCCAGTGGATTTCTATTTCCAAGGGTCCTAATTTGTGCAAAATTCTTCACTGGTCAAACTGTATTTTTCCTGCATTTGAAAATTTAGAGGGTTTATTACACCAAGCACTAATGAAGAGGCGATACCAGCCCCACGGTCATGTTGACACTTCATATCATTGTAACAAAATCAAATCAAAGTACCACCGAGTAAGGAACTTATTCAAAAAAGAAAAGTCACGTTAAATGAGGACTGAAAGGACTTTTAAGACACAGGAAAGGCTGCAGTACAGACTACCCAATAAAGAATTAATTGGTTGAAAACAATTAATTTTAGGTTCTCTTGGTAAAGCAATTCAGAGGGTTGTTTAAGAACAGTTATTTTATCCTTTAAAATAAATGGATTACCTTGGTCTGGTATCCGGCTTGATGCGTACGCTGGTTCTGGCACTTCATGTTTAGCCCTGGTTTGGGGGAGAAGGTGGCCGTTCACAACAACACGTCAGCGCTTCCCAAGTGTCGGTCTGGCCGTGGATTTGCTCAGTTGCTGGTAGCAGTTAGAGGTACTTCAGCTCCACTCTGGCTGTGTGATGCTGCAGATCCCACAGCTGAGCGGGGCTGCCTGGAGCGGGGACAACTCTCTGGCCTCTTGGTGCCAGCTCTTCCGAGCGAGGAGATAGTCAGCCACAGACTGCAGGTCTCCATACCTGCCGGGCAGTGTATTGAACGAGTAGAGGACCTGTATTACCTACCTGCGCTCCCATTTTTAATGTAACACATGCACAATTATGAATACTGAACGCATAGGTTAGTTTAATAAAAAAAGTGTGGTAGCTTAATAAATTTGGACGGTCATCATGCTGAAGCTTAAGTTTATAAATGCTGTGGAATGCAGGGTTTGTTTTAAGCCGTTACATACTGTACAGCATCTTTCAGTAACGCATCCGTGACAAATTGCAAAGTCTGCAGCTTTGCTGTAGGCAAATTCTGTACTAGTATGTGCTTGTGTTTCTAAGCAGTAATTATCACTGCACTTGCAACATTTTTATAAGCCTGAAAACCTTTAAGCCAACGTAAAGCACGCTTGGCCAAGGAAAGTGTTGCATATTTCTGAATAGGATCTGTACTAGTGCAAATGTTGAGTGCTGTAGTAATTAACTTTCATTGGCATGTGTGTTCCAGTTAAACAGATCCAGTAGGTCTGCACCAGTACAGATATTGCATGTTGTAGGTTGAAGTTTGCAGCAAAGCATGTCTTGCATTCTTCCAGCAAAAGTGCTTTGTTAGTGTAGCCCTTGCATGTGAAGTGCTAAACGAAGGTATAGCATGTCTCGGTGAAAGAGCCACCAGCTTATCTAATGTGCATGTTCTCAGCAAGAGATCTGTAATAACAGGTTAATTTTACATTACAGTACTGAAGTGCAACATAAAACACTTGGAAGTTGCACCACAAATCATGCATTAATTGATGGTATCTTGAACATAGTTGATCTAAGCCTTAAAAATTGCCTAGTGCACAGAGGCACGCCGCGTTTTTCTAGCACAGCAGGGACCTTGGTTCACCTTCTGCTTCTAAGCGGTGACAGTAACAGGAATATCAGTAATAATTTCAAGGGAGAGGCTGCTTTTCTGCTGCAAGAAAAGAAGGAAAACTAAACATACCAACGAAGATCAGTTTCTCGTTTGTGAGCATTTTCAGTGCGCTCTACTGCTCCTCCTGTGTTTCCTATAATGAACAGCTGAAGTGGACGTACCCAGCAGGTAGCACTGTCATAGGTCATCACCGGCGGGGGGCGAGCAGAGGCTTGCTGCTGCCTTCTGTGCGGTTGAAGCCCCCCCTCCCCTGGTGTCAGCAGAGTCTTTTAGACACCAGCTTGTGTAGAGCCAAAATTTCCCCCTTGAAAATTTCTCTGTAAAGTTGTAGCAGGCATCGAGGCTCAGTGTAGCGCTACCCAGGTGGGAATTCAGAACCAGTGGTGCCGCTTGCCGCCCTGCCCCTCCTCAGCCCAGGGATCAGAGCGCGTCTCGGCGTCCGGGAGAGCCGTACTGAGGACCCCTCTGCCGGACTCGGATTCAGAGGAGTGGCGTGGCCCCTTGGGTGTAGGTCGTCAGGTTCTGAGAACGGCGCGTGCATTTGGACTAGCAGAGCCCTCTGTCTTTCCATACATGATACTCTCAAACAGTTTGGTGGAGTTAAGGTAATTAGCAATGGTCTGACCTGCATATTGTATAGCGTGATTTACTGATTGACTCCTGTTTCCCCCAGTTTCACAAATAAAGAGAAAGCCTCGGAGTGCTAGAGCTTTGAGTCAGCTAAAACAGAGTTAAAAGCAGCCAGCTCCCTTTTGACTGCGATTCTGAGTAATAGTACGTGCAGAAAAATTAATAAATAGAACAGTGAAATGGAGGTGTATTTATAGAGGCCCGTTTATAGCCTTCATCGTATCCTTATGTTAGCAGGCTGGTGCAAGAGCTAAGAGAGGGTGTGCGAGTGGAAGTCCACATGCAGAAGCTTCAAAGGGGCACTGCTGCTGCTTGGCTCTCCCAACAGCTTTTACTGTCTATATTTACTTAGGCTTTGTTAAATTCATTCACTCCTAGTTGGATGCCGTTACACAGACTTGCAGCTCTGACGCAATTCTTTGTACCATACCTTCATTATTTGTCCTTTCAAGTTTTTGCTGCATCAGTTGGACATGTACATGCTTCGCTAAATCACCTTAACTTCGGCCGTGTTCCACTCCTTTCGGGGGGTCCTCCCCTCGCAGTAGCGCAGGAAGGGCACGTGGAGGCAGGCGGCAAAGGGGTCGCACTGCGGAGGGGGGCTCCCTGCGGAAGGAGGCAGAGCCGAGCAGCCCCAAGCTCAGCTGGGCGCCCGCCCCCCGGCTCAGGGGCCGCAGGGGCAGTGCCCGCAGACGTGTTCGGGCTCCTCTGCCGGCGGCCCTCACTGACATGCAGCCGGTTTGTCAGCCGGAGCAGAGGGTTGCTGCTACTCCAGCACCGATGCAGAGTTCTGCTTTACTTGACGGGGTTGAAATGATTCCCTTCTTGTCATCCTTTTAATTTAATTTTTAACTACGTCAGCTTTCAGTGATGATTTAGTTCTTACGCTGACAGGTGCTAGAGGAGGTAACGTATTGCATGCGTTTTGAAGAGCTGAGAACTGAAGCATCAGGCCACATCTGGGGAGAGGGACTCTTCCACATTGTAGGTTCATCTCCCTTGGCACGCAGTGTCCGCCCTGGCTGGGAGAAGAGATGAATCTACTAGCAACGACATGCTACAAAATACATCTGCTAGTAGCTGGAATAAGTGTGAAGTAAATTATCTTTCTTCACACCCATACCAGTTCTTCTGCTCGCACATAAACACTTTCTTAAGTGAGGTTCTGTGTCAGCAGCAAGCTTCCCTTGTAAGTATGACTGACTGATGATCCTCCCTGTGCTGGGCACGACGTCAGGTTGTCCCCACTTCAGCGATGTAAGGAGAAAAGAGAGCAACGCTGAAAAGCCCCTTTGCCGTGACAGCTGCAATAGCAGGCAGCTGCAAAATCAGTTCATGAACAGCAGTCCAAAAAAATCCCAAGCGATTAAATAGGCCAGTACCAAAACAAAGTCCAGCTTTAGCTACAAATACCAGGAAAAAAACAGTAGCTGGAAATAAGTGTATATTTCCAAATGTGTTTTGTCTGGGATTTCTAGCGGCCGTTCTTGCGCTTGCAACTGTCGGTGGTGTCAGGGAGGTGTTACCCTCCTGCCGTTTCTCTGGGAGCTGGCTCTTTTGCATGGGAGGGTAGAGCGAGGAATCATTTTGGTTTTTCTGTCTTGAAAGAGATTTGCGATAGAAGTGTTATATAGCTCCTCTTTGTTTTTTCAGAGTGAAAGAATTGAAAAAGGCCAAGGAACTTGAAGATACGCAGCAGCATCCCGTAGCAATGTGACATTGCTTTTCAGACTGTTTTCATTTTCTGTTTTTAGCAGAGACATGCAACAACAACAAAAATACCCACTGCAGTTCTGGAAATACCAGCTGCAGGATTTTAACAGTAATGTTTTGGTCATTGCATTTGCACTTTCATGGACAACTTTTAATTTGTTCAGCAAGACATCTTGGAACTCAATCTTCTGTTGGATCATGGGGAAAACAAAAGACACCAGGAGGAAATCGTGAGTTGCTTCATTCTCCGAGAAGGAAGAAGCGATTAATTATCCTTTTCATATAGGGCTGTATTAAACAACATGTGGAACTGTACAAATATTATACCAAAAATATTGTTAAGAAAAGGTGGGAATGCACAAGCAACACAAGAATGCTGTTCCTGCACCTGTCGGTCATCTCCAAGAAACTGAAGCTTTGAGAGTCTCAGTGGAGGGGCTTAGATCAGTACATCTTTATTGGGTCCATGCATCCTCATTTCCTTCGCACTTCTGTCCTTTGTGTTTTATTTAAATCTCTACAGCACACTTAATGCAACTTTTTAAATCTGCAGGTTTTTAATACATCCCGTGGGAACTTAGAGAAGGGGTTGGTGTATGAGATAAACGGGTAATGCATGAGGATCGGAGAGAGCAGCTTAAGCAAGTTTTAAAAAGTTTTTTTGGTATTTTTACTAGAACCTGCAAACATATCAATTGTCATGTACTCTCATATTCAGCACTTTATTTTCTAGCCTTACTTTCATGTACGATTATTTTAATTAAGTTCTTAAAATAATTTGTAAAACATGTAGCTTTTTATCTTAAGTACTTGTCAAACGTCTTGTCCTTTTGCAGAGTCACATACATATGTTGCCTGGACATTTTATACCACCTAAAGATCAGAGTGGTGCTGCATTCTGGCCAGTAAATTTCTTATTTTGGCTACTTCATCAAAATCTGGGCAGTTTCTGTATATATAGAAGGTAGAAATGGAAAATGAGAAAAAATATTTGAAAGGGAATATATTGATTAATTACTAAATATTTTATTCACAAAGGGTCAATAACTTGGCAAGATAAAATTATTATTTGTATAGTTTTGTCTGAATGAACGAGAAGAGTGTGGATGTATTGTTTGTACATATTGTATATATTAAAACAAAGAGATATGTGCATGAACTCAAGAAAAAGAAATGAACAAAGCAAAGCATTAGTGGCTATGGTCTGTAAAATGAAACAAAAACTTTATTTCACTATAAGAAACTTTATTTTAAATGTTCTTTAGAAGAACATTTTTGCTAAAGCATGACTAAATGGCAAAAAAGAGCTACTGTATTTAGACTTAGGAAAAAAAGGCAGAGCAACATTACTTTAAAAAAA
>RSEF01000021.1:935182-1007230 GCA_003993805.1 Himantopus leucocephalus | reverse complement strand
CCCTTCCAACCTCAACAATTCTATGGTTCTATGATTCTATGAACCAACCCTCAATAATGCAAATTTTGTACCCGACTACAAGGCGAGGCTAGCAGGGAAAAACAGCTTTACAAAATTAATGATCTGGGCTGTGAAAGACTATGTTAGTGCTATTAGGAGTAAGTTCTTCCAAAACCCAGGACCAAAACAGAGGATGAGATTTCTTTAAGACAGTTTCTTCTGGACTACAGAGCAACAGGTTTAATTATGTTTAAGAATAAATCAGCATATAACTCCCTGATGTGCTCACACATACTTCCCCGATTTTCCATTTTACGTGCCTGTTAATTCCTGGGTTCTCCTTTAGCACTGTGGTGGGTTGACGCTGGCGAGAAAGTAAGCACCTACCAGCTGCTTGCTCATTCCGCCACCTCCCCCCCTTCTCCCCAGCAGCATCGGGGAAGAGAACTGGAAGAGCAAACATGAGAAAAAAATGCCGAGGGTGAGATAAAGACAGTTTAGTAAGTGAAGGCAAAAAAGGAAAAGAACAAAAAATAAGAACAAGTGATGCAAAGGCATTATACATAAGACCAAGTAATGCATCACTCACTGCTTCCCACCAGCTGCTTGATAGCTTGGAAAGACCACCACCACCCCCCAGCTTTACTGGTGAGAATGATGTGACCTGGCATAGAAAGGGGGCCTGTGGGAGAGCGTGGGACGGACTCCTGATCAGGGAGTGTAGCAATAGGACGAGGGGGAATGGTTTGACACTGGAAGAGGGGAGATTGAGATGAGATATGAGGAAGAACTTCTCTCCTGTGCGGGCGGTGATCCCCTGGGGCAGGTTGCCCCGAGAAGCTGTGGCTGCCCCATCCCTGGAGGTGTTCAAGGCCAGGTTGGACGGGGCTTGGAGCACCCTGGGCTGGTGGGAGGTGTCCCTGCCCAGGGCAGGGGGTGGCACTGGGGGGGCTTTAAGGTCTTTCCGACTCTTAACCGTTCTGTGATTCTACACTGCAGTGAACAGCCCTGCGGTCGGTTCGGCACAGCTGTGTCCCCCACCAGCCTCTCACCCACCCCTGCCTGCTCGCTGCGGGGGCAGCACGGGAAACAGCGAAGGCCTTGGTGCCGTGCGCGCATGGGTCAGCAACAGCCACAACATCAGCGTGTTATCAACACTGTTTTGGTCACAAACCGAAAAGACAGCACCACGCAGGCTGTGATGAAAACCACCGACTGCATCGGTCACCGCAGGAGCCCTGCACAGCCAGCCAGAGCGGCAGGACAAACCCACCCACCTCGGCAGGCCCTCGCCCTGCGGCGTCTTCCCCTCGCCCTCAGGCGATGCGAGGCACATGCTCGTATGATTTATAAAAGAAAAAACCCCAAACAAACACGCACACACTTTTCTCACTGTGTAAGCGCAGCACCTCCAAATCACCACACGGACCAGCGCTTCAGGCCAAGCGTTTGCTACCACGGCAGCGCAACCGCACCGCTCCCGAGGGCGCTGCCGCGGCGAGCGGCGGGTCCCGCGCAGAGGCACCACCGAAGCGGACACCGGCCCGGTCCGCACGCAGACGGCGGCCGGAGGGGCGGCGCTGCCCCGCCCAGAAACTGCCTGAGCGCCTGCGGGGGTGGGTCGGGCTGTCCCACGGCACCCCCGGCACGGCACCCCCCGCGCCCGGAGCGCCGCCGCCGCACCACCGCACCGCACCGCAGCGGGGGGAGCCGGGGGGGGGGAGGGGGGAGCCCGTTCCTCAGCCCCCCCCGCGCCTCAGGCCCGCTCCCGCCACCGCCGGCCGCAGCCTGCTCGGGGGCGTGGCCTCCGGGCCCCGCCCCGGCGCGGGGGCGTGGTTCCACGGCACCGCCCCCCCCGGGGGGCGTGGTCTCCAGGCCCCGCCCCGGTATCCCGTCACACCCCGGGCGCCGCGGGGGCAGCGCGCACTTCCTGTCGGAGCCGCCCGGACGCCGCCCGACCCGCCGCCAGGATGTGAGTGCGGGCCCGGTGCGCCTCGGGGGGGGGCCCGGCAGCGGCGGCGGGAACAGGGCCAGGCCCACCGCGCAGCGCGGACGGCCCGGCCCGGCCCGGCGGTACCGGCCGGGTGCCCCGGGGACGGCGCCGCCCGCGGGCGGGGGCTGCCGGGAGCGGGTGTGCGCGGAGCCGCGGGCGGTGGCGGGAGGCCGGGCCGGGCCGTCGCTTGGGCGGCGCCGGGGCTGTCCCGGCCTGGCGGCTCCGGGCGCTCCGCGCGGGGCTCGGCCACCCCCGGGCGGCTCTCCGGAGCGCCGAGGGAGCGCGTTCCGGTGGCTGGTCCGCTGTTGCGCTTGGAACCGCGGCTCTCGGGAAGGGGTTTAACTTCCGAGACGCTTCAGTCTGGGACCGGCGGCGGAACGGCGCGAAGCGGCGGCGCGAGTGTCCGGGCACAGGCGCAGTTATACCGCGGGGCACGGGGAGTGCTGCGGCGCCGCGTCACGGGCCGCGTCACGGGCCGCCCGGTGCGCTGGTGGCGTGCGCGTCCGTTTGTTCCCGGTAAAGGTAACCGGGAGGAGGGCAGCGTGTGGGCGCAGCCCGTGCTCGGCTTCAGCTCTCGGCGGTGTCGGGCGCGCTGAAGTTGCGGTGCGGGAGAAGGGAGAGCACGGCGAGCAGACCGGGAGCGGGTGGCGCCGGAGGCGCGCGGCGGACCCTGGAAAAGGGTGAAGAGGTGTGAGGAGTGTGTACAGAGGCTCTCGGGCCCGTTACACGGGTGCGCGGTGTAGCAGCTGGGGAAGAGGACTCGGCTGCCCGAGGTCATGAGTTCAAAGCTGACCAGAGGTCAATCCTTGTACAGGCTGAACGCTTTTTTCTTTCCTGTGCTTTCTGGTGCTCCATGTCAGCCGTTTCAAAGGAACGGCGGCAGAGGCAGCCACTGGAAGAGCACATAGCTAGAATAACCATTAAGTTTCTGTATTTAACTTTGTGAACTACTGTGGCTTGAAGCTTAGTATCTGTGTTCATACAGGAAAAGAAGAACACCCCTGAGCCCAAACTCTGGAATGTTTGAGCCCTATGAACCGTTGCAGTAGTTGTCACGTGCCTTATTATAAACTATAGTTTTAGCAAGGCGCTGCTGCCTTTTCGCACGTCAGGCGATTTGCTGGCTAGATGTTGGGACACTGCATGACTTACCCCTATTGTCAGCTGTTAAAACATCACTTCTCCAGTAGGAAACTGCCCCATATTTATTGCAAGGATACAAGTTCCCTGTTTTCAGCAATGTCGGATAACTTGTGTACTCTGAACATATCTACTTAAAAACAAAACCACAACCTATCAAAAGCTAAACAGAATAATAATGACTTTCTTTACTGCAGGTCAGCCAGTGCCCCTGGAAGCTCAAATGTGGCTGCTGGCAGTAATCGTCGTCTTCAGCAGACTCAACACCAAGTAGATGAGGTAAAAGTGTAGTTTGATAGCAGTGTAATCGTATTGCTTCAGGAAACATACATAACTAAAGGGATATTCTGGCCAAAGCAGTTTCCCCTTAATTATATGAAGGGGAAGCTTAGTGCCATTCAGCTTGGTTTATTATACTTGTGTCGTCTTAACTCTTTCAAAGGTTAAAAAATAAAATAAATGTCTATTCAGCTGGAGCGGGGAAGTAGAGAGAAGCTACCAGTGACCAAGCTGCAAGCTCAGTGCTTGAGGATTTAGCATAAGTAAAGATAAAAACCTTTGTTCTTGCAGAGAATAAGCTTTTCTGTCACCAGTGACAAAGAAGGCTGACCGCCAAATATGACACGTCCAGATTTCTGGGGAGTCCAAAAGCCAGGCTGGCTACTGACAGTATTTTTTTGGCGCGTGGCTCACTATCATGTTTATATACCTCAACTCCTTCTGAAGCGAATCAGGAATTATTTCCCCAGTTTAAGGGAATGCCAGCACAACTGGCACACTGACGTTTTAAAGTAGGTATCGGGGGCTTCCAGCCACAGGTGGATTTCACAGTTTTGTTTAAGCTTATGACTGGATATACTAAAAGGCAATAGCTCCTACTTCTGCGAAGGGAACATTGAGAGTACCACGTGTTGCTATCTGTTGCCCGCAGTTAAGCTCCATGGTGGGTGATACAACTGGTAACTCACTGTAAGCCTTAAACTGATGTAGGTTGTTGACATCATGAGAGTGAATGTGGACAAGGTATTGGAGCGTGATCAGAAGCTGTCGGAGTTGGATGACCGTGCTGATGCGCTGCAAGCAGGAGCTTCCCAGTTTGAGACCAGCGCAGCCAAGCTGAAAAGGAAGTATTGGTGGAAGAACTGTAAGGTAACCATGGCTTGTATACTTACACTGTGCAGTATTGCCGTTAACACTGTTACAATCAGCATCTCAAAAGGCCAAAGCAAAAGTGACTTTAGCCACTGTTATTTAAGTTATAGCATCTATTTTTTAAAAAAACACGGCATAGTGGTTAGGTGAAGTAACCAAAACCTGGAATACCGGTCATGCTGCTTGGTGCAAGAAGACCTCGTCTAAGGTGGTAGTGGCCAGAGGGAAACACCTCACTCATCAGAGGCTTTGGGGAACAGGAAGAAAAAGGCAAAAAGTGCATAGGTTGAGTTAATGTGCAGAAGTGCTAGAAAGCAGAAGGAGCTCATTCAGACTCCTGTACTCGTGGCTGGTGGCAAAGGTTGGAATCATCTTTGAGCAGCAAAGGCAGTGAAAGGTGTGGTATAGGGTCAGAGCAGAAGCGATGTTTAATAGTTCTTTACTCCTGCTCGTGTCATCACCCAAGACAGGCTTGGCATGGATGCACGGTGGAAAAGAACCTGTTGGTCGGCTCTGCCCGTGTGCGCAGCCCACCGTCTCTGAGTGGTGACGGTGAATCGAGCCTGATTACTGAAGTTTTACTTGCTGTGTCAGATCTAGCACGCGGCGCTTAAGTACCTTGCAGAGGCTGCTTTCCTGTACCCTAAAGGCCAGTTAATGCTGCTGCATGCTCTGTAGTAAGTCTTGTATGGCTTTTTTTACAGATGTGGGCAATATTGATAGCTGTTGTTCTCATTATCATCATCATCATTATTGGTAAGTTTCACCAAAATGGGGATTTCTTGTGGAGTCAGAATAGATGGTGTTAATTCACTGACTGGTACAGTTTAAATAAAGGCAGGGTGCTCAAATGGAAGTAAATACTACATTAATTTGAATCAGCAGTGACTGCTTTAAGGATGGCTGCCTGCAACGAGCGGCAAACTGTGACCGGTGTGGGAGCTGCAGCAGCTGAATCTCAGACACCTGTGCAGAGTGAAACGGGTGAAAGTGGAAACAGCAAAGACTTAGAAATGAGGAACAGCCTCGGTTTTGTACAAATGCGTGTTGCAGAAGTACAAGGAAAAATACCATATGCCTCCCTTGTCTGAGAACTGTCTTTCATCTGCCTCAGCTTCTTGCTCGGTGAATCCTCGCCAGTGCGGCACTGCCCAGTGTGCCGCCGGAGCAGGCAGGCGTCTCTAAAGTAGGAACTGCCGCTGGGTGAAGAGGTGCCAATGTTAGGTCAGGATAGCAAGCCAGGGGACGCATCGTTCAGTCTTCCGCTTGAATTCTCGTGCAGTTCCCCAAGTATTTAATGGGAGGACAGAGTTTAAGTTTGCACTGTAATACAGCAACAAACGCTGCAGTAACCGTTGGTAACAGAGGGGCAGTCCTGGGGGAGGGATGCCAGAGTGCGAAGGAGAGCTCAGCCTAGGAAAACCAACACGGGAAACTCTTGGATCGCTCTGTAGCGCTCTCCAGTACCTTAAATTCTTGAAACGCAGGGTGGTTTTGGTGAGGGGCTGGAGGAGACTGTCCTTTGTCCAACTTCTTTCTTCTCTTTGTAGTCTTGAGCGTGCCTTCATGAGTTACGGGAAGAAGCTCAGACCGGCTGAAGGTGCCCATCTTCAGCCTCGCCGCTGCGAGCCCGCTGTATTCTCAGCCCCTTTACTGCTGTTTAAAGCAAAACTATTTTGATTACTGAAACGTTAGCTAACTTCACCTGGTTGCCTTAAGACACTCCTGTCACAAATTACTAACGAGCACAGCCTTAATTACGCCACTTGCACGGTGCCTTCGCGAGGGGCAGAGCGCTGGCGAGAGGATTCTGCTGCGGAATTCCCGGTGCCGCCGCGGGCGGGGCGGAGGCTTTGGGGCCGATCCCGCCGCCCCGCCCCGCCCCCCCCGCCCCCCCCGCACACCGCCCTGCGCCTGCCCGGGCGCCCCTCCCCCCTCCCCCCGGCCCTGCCGCCCTCCGCGCGGGGGCGGGGCCGCACGTGGCGGCGGGGCAGGCGGGCGCACGGGGGCCGCGTGCGGCGGCGCGTGATGGGCGGGGCGGCGGGCGCTCGCCCCGCCCCGCCGCGCGTGCTTTCCTCCAATAAAGCGCCTCTGACCTTCCCTCCGCCTCCTCCTCTCTGGGCGGGGCGGCGCGCGGCGCGGCGCACGTGGCCGCGGTGTGTGGGAGCGGGGCCGCCGCGTGCGGCCGCCGTTACGTAAGGGCGGGGCGGGGGCGCGGCGGCGGTCCCGGCGGTCGGTGCCCGCCCGCGGCAGGAAGGGCCCGGGGGTCGGCGGGAGAGGCGCGGCCTCCGCAGGGCTCGGGGCGGGGGGGGAGGGAGGCGAAGCGGCGGCCGCCCGGGAGCGGCTGCGGAGCGCCCCTGCGAGCGGAGGGCGCCGCGGGGAGGGGGGGGGGGGGGGGGGGGGGCGGAATCTGGNGCCCGGGGCGGGGGGGCGGCTCGCGCCTCCGCCTCCCCTCGGGGCGGTGCGTGTGTCTCCCGCCGAAGGCCGGCGAGGCCCGCGTCCCCGCCCCGGCGGCCGATGCCCCCCGCGCTGCAGCCCTCTGCGGACCGGAGATGGACGCGGGCGAGCTCCGAGGCGGCGGCTCGGGGCGCGGCGGGAGCCGGCCGCCGGCCGGCGACGAGCGAGAGGAGGCGGCGAGCCCTGCCGGCCCCGGCAGGCGCGGGGCGGAGCGGCGGTGGGGCGCGGGAAGCGGCCCCGGCGGGCAGCGGTGCGACGGGCCGGACCGCGGCGGGACCGATCTCCGCGGGCCGCGGCGCCGCTCAGCTGGAGGTTCCGCGAGGCAGAGCCGAGCCGGCAGGTAACGACCGGCGGCGCGGGGGACCGGCGGCGCGGGGGACCGGCGGCGCTGTCGCCCGGGTCGGTGCGCCGAACTCGGGCTCCGGCGGGAGCCGCCAGCGGGGCGCCCCCCCCGCCCCCCCCCGCCCGCCGCAGGACGGCCCGTAGCGCCCCGCGGTGCCGCGCGCGGATGGGGCGGAGCTGCGCCGCTGCTCGTCGGGAGAGTGCCCCGTCCGTGCGGTGGGTGGTCCGCGCGCGTCACGCGCCCCTCTGGGCCGTGTGCATATACGCAGTCCAGAGACCGCGTTCAGCAGTAATAAAGCAGAAACTACTTAAAAAACATTTTTCCCGAAAGTCCGGAAATTCAGTGAGGTGCTAGCTCCTTTTTTTGTTTTAAATAAATAAATTATTAAAAAAAAAGGCAGTTAAAGAGCTATAATTCATGAAGTGTTGAACTGGCACGTCAAGTTAACGTGCAATACTTGAACTTAATTAGTGATTTATGTAGTAAGGGAATGATACTAGTAAAAATGCCAAATGGGCAGAAGTTATTTAAAATAACAGTGTTCGTATCTCTTCTGTAGGAGCAGAATCAGTCCACGTTTTGAGGATATTGAGTGCTTATTTTTCAGTCAGTGAAATAAGTAAAAGGAAGAAGAGGGAGACTTTGCTTGTCGATAACCTT
Organism: Himantopus leucocephalus; assembly: GCA_003993805.1. NCBI lineage: Eukaryota > Metazoa > Chordata > Aves > Charadriiformes > Recurvirostridae > Himantopus > Himantopus leucocephalus. Next base: position 999,485 of record RSEF01000021.1, on the reverse strand, counting down.
GCAGCCATTGAGGCCAACGGCTCTGTTAAAAGTGTAACAAAGACTCCCGGATCACGGGAGGAGTGAAATCTTTGCATCAGGCGTATTGCGAGGCCCTTGCCTTTCCCTGAAGTGCTTAGAATCAGATGCAGACTTTCGGGCTGGAACAATGTGTATACATAAAGAATCGGCATCTATTAATGATTTTAATACTAGAGAGATGTAGAAAATCTAGAGTAAACATCAGCTGATTTTTAGTTGCTAAGCATCTTAGCAGGCAGATTGGTTATGATGTGACTTTGCCACCCGTGACGTGTCGAAAAGGAGGAAGGTAGAGGAGAAAAGATTAAGTAGCAAGGAAGTGAGAAAGATACAACAGGGAATATAGTGAATGAGCATTAGGACGTTTCCGGGTGTCCTGTGACTCTGTGGCCAAGCCCTTAAAATGTTAATTTAGGGAATAATTTTAATTAGTTGATGGAAAAGAAGCTCCTATACCAGAAGTCTCTGGTAAAAGTTTAACCTCTGTTTTACAGTGAGCAGCTGAGTTGGAGCCAGTCTCACAGAGATCTGATGATGATGATCCAAGAAATGAAAAGATGTTTGCCTGAAGAGAAAAGGAGTACCAGCAAGCCCAGTACCATCAGTGCTCTCAACTATGCCTTGCAGTGTGTCCAGCAGGTCCAAGGTATGCGTGGAAAAAATCTGCAAGCGTAGAAGCTGTACAGCAGCTTAGTTTGAATAGACATGTCTGGCAACAAATAACATAAAACCAAATGAAAGCATTCCAGTTATCCTGCAGACAGTTGACTTTCTGGAGCACTGTGGGTTGTTTTTTTTTTTAAAATAATCGTGTTATCTTTTCTACTGAAATGTCCATCTACCGCTTCTTTTTTCTTCAGAATCCTATAGCTAATAACTTTCTGCGTATATTGAAAAAACAACATTCCCGTCCCACTTCAAAAAATTGTTGGACAGTCTGTGTTTTCCAACAGAACTAAGTAGCTAAAATTGTTCTTTTGCCATCATGTTCTGTTCTTTCTACTTCCTCGTGCTTGTTTTCTGTAACATAATAGGTCAATCCAGTAGTATAATCGGTATTCCTTTTTCCTTTGTCGCTACGCAGAACTTCCTCATCTCACCTTGGACTTCACCAAACAGATGACAAAAGTACAAGGGCTGTAAGAAATACTTCCAAAATACTCTCCTTACTGACTTCCTTGTGTTTGTTTTGCTTTTCCTGTTTTTTTTTTTTTTTCAATTAGCAAACAATGACTTTTTCCAGGCTCTGAATGACCGAAGAGTGTTTCAGACAGATGTGATGACATACAGCATAGAAGAGTTGGTGGCAGTTGCATCTGAACACACTCCAAAAAACACTGTAAGGAATTCGGGTGCACTCAAGGAGTTCATCACTTGCCATTTCACTCTGTATTTAGTTTCGTTACATTGTTTTGTGGCAATAGAGTGTGTAAAATTGAAAAGCCTTGAAGTTTTAGCCTGACAGACCTTTGTGTTTTCAAAGATAGATCAAAACTACTTCTTACCTGTGCTGACTCAGGGTACCCAACAGCAGTAAGTGAAGATGTACATTTTTGCCTTTTTTTCTTTTTTTTTCTTTTTTTGCCAGAAGCAACGCATACCTCTTTGAGAATCTTATCTGAGAATTCATTTACAGAGTAGTGATCTCTTGAGACAGACTTAGCAGAATGTTTTCAAAGTTGTCCATAGTTGTGAGGGACTTTATTTTCTATTTGTACTCCTGGATTTAATTTTTTTTTTTCTTAATTCGCAGAATGTGTCGTGCTTTCTGGCTCTGCTTCAAAAAAAAGAGTGTTTTGTGATATTCAGTACTGTTAGATGTTGTATCAGAAATATTGCAAATGCTTTCTACTTGAAAACTTCTCAGAATATTTTTGTATACGGAATTGTGGTGATTACTCTGAAGTTTGGGGAGAAGTGTGTGGAGTGATAACCAGTCATTCTGGACAATTGCAAGCGTCGCTGTGATCTGTTTCAGTTTTGATATTGCAGTCTTACTAGCATTTGTAAATCACGAGTAAGCTACTATAGCATTGGAGATTGTAGTAGCTCACGCACAACTTTAATTGGACACTGACTTAAGAACACATTTTTGAACCTCTGTCTTAGGTTGTGGTCCGTGGTGGGTTCGGTTTGTTTGTTTTGGGGTTGTTTTTGGTTTGGTTTTTTATCCTCAGAATATTTCCATCATGCGTTGGGGTGGGATCGCATTTAACAATGTTTGTTTTGCAGGACACGTTTGTGGCTGTGTTTTCCTTGCTTTCGGGACGCATGGTGCATATTTCTGAGCAGGCAGCATCCATTCTAAACTGTAAGAAGAAAGTGTTGGACTCCTCCCGGTTTGTAGAGCTGCTTGTCCCTCAGGATGTGAGTGTGTTCTACACGCACACCGACCAGTCCCACCTGCCGCTTTGGAACATGGAAAGTCAAACAGGTGGGACTTGGCAATGCTCCTGCGTGCTTTGTGTGTCTTTCTGTCTTTGCAGAGTGAGGATAGAATAGTTGTTAATTTTAAATGCTTGTGCTAGCGATATATGTAGGCCACACTTGTTCTCTTTCCACTTCCAAAACTTGCGTAGCTGTGCAGGTAGCCCTCGCTAGTCTCCTAGAGGCTCTTGCTTGGGGTAAGTAAAGGGCAGATACTTCGTTGTTTTGTGTACCGTCTTATTCATTGCAAATACTTCTGCTTTTTAAAAAGAAACTAAAGGTCTAATTGTGAGTTTAGAGTTGTTTATCTGCATGTTATGGTTGCTTAGGTGCTTTGTCTTTATGGTCCGCTTGCAGCCTGCTGTGAACATAGCTTACGGGACCCAAGTTTTAAGCTGACTTATTTAGTGCTGGATGTGCCTAAATGATGACTTTTTGAGTCCTACGTTATTTGTGAGCAATTAAAGTGTGTAGCTCGCGTGCCAAGGCCGTGTCTTATGCCCACCTAGCTGTGGGGCTGTTCTGGCATCAGAGCTGGGAAGTGCAAAATCCTTGCTACCAAAGGATGTGAGACATCAGAGGCTGCTAACGCTAGCATGCCGGGGATTCCACAGCTCGTAAGCTGGCCATGTGCCTACCCAGCAGAGCAGTGGCACCCCTATGGAGTTGTTATTTTCTTGCTGTGAACTGTTACTGATTTTTCGTATGCCCCTAACTCTTGGCTGTGTATAATTCTTGGTACCTGGCTCACACAACCAGGAGTTTTTGCCTTTCCTTTCCATAGTGATGCACCGGTGAAAGGAGTTTTTTAGATCGTTTACGTTTCCTCTGAATTTAGTTCCGGGTCAGCCATTTCTCCAAGAGTGAGTGGGCTGGAGAAGAGAGAGAACACTTGAGGTGGGAGCAGGCTGTTGAACAGCTGATTCAGTAGCAAATGAAGAGCAGGTTGTGAGACTTCGGTCTTGCTCAGAAAGCGTGGAGAATGAAGAGTTTAAAATAGTTCTGATAGGTGTGACCTTTTTAAGAATATTAACTGATGCTCTCAATGTGTGTTCTTCTTATTAGCTTCTCTGTATGAATACGCCCAGGTGAAATCCTTTTTCTGCAGAATCAGGCAAGTACATTATTATAGCTTTACGTTTGTGAGGGCTGGGCAAAGGGTACAGTACTCTGCAGAAAGAATGTTCTGTTGTTACAACTGACCAGTGTGAGCTCACGGAACTCCATCACAAAATTGGCTTATTGTGTTTCATATTGGCATCCAGCAGGACGTTTTGTCTATGTTGTCCATAGTGATGCTTAAACTTGCATGGGGAAAGAAGGAAAACTGTTCGTACATATTTCTTTTGGACCTATCAGTTTCCTTCAGTACTATTGTGCAGGAGAAGAATGATCTTGTGAAAAATTGCTGCTCCCCTTTTACAGTTTGAGAGTGGAGGCAAAGGGTGGTTTTGCTTAAGGCTGCTGAAGAGTTTGTGACAGAGGCAGTAACAGAAGCTCAGTCACCTGAGTCCCCGTTTGAGACCTGAATCATGAGATACTACTTGCTGTCGCTATAGATGCAGTTTGTTGCGTTGTGCCTGGCTAATCTTAGTGCTAAAAGAAGAAAAAAAAATTGAGATTGGCCTGTAACCTTCAGTGCAGTTCTGTTTCGGGCTCAGGTGGTGTCTTGATTTCAGTATGAACTGTTTGCTTCTGAGCAGATACAAGACATTCCATCTTGCAGTTGGTCATTGATTCATTCATCTCTGTCTCAAGAACCGGAGTTCTAAAATCACCTTTGTCTCTTGAATTGTGTAAGGGCACTTGGAATAAATATAGCAGGACAGATACCAATTTTAAGTTGGGGGAACTGTTTGTAGGATACATAAACATTTTGCAATGCTTTTTCTTCCCATTTTCATACATCTCTCCTTCCTTTATATAAGAGATCCTTCTGATTATGTGGGCTTCATGAGTAAAAATATTTTTTCACAAGCACACACTAGGCTAAAGTATGAAAATGGTTTTTGTGGGTTAAACTTCTGCTATATCCGATTTCCATTTGTATATTTTTCTTTTCCAAAAGGGGGAGCTGTCAGTTGTAATTTTGACATTAACTTCTCTCTACAAACACTTTACAAAACTTAAGTGTAGAATAAGAAAGTAACTATTAGTGCAAGTGATAATGTCCAAAACTTTATCTCAATTCTTTCTGTCAGAGCTGAGTGAGATACTGCAATTATAACAGGTAAAAAAACACTTGCAACAGATTGCTAATGCAGTTGTTACAAAGGCCTGGTTAAGATCTCGTCTAGGATGTTGTGTGCTGCTACTGCTCACACGTGTTCTAGGAAGACAAATTCTCATGGGAGGAGGACAATCAAAGAACAACAACTATTTGTGAACTGGGGCTGGAGGAGTCTTACTTACGTAGGTCAGTGAAACAATACTTGTGAGAGACAGATAAGGTTTTTTTCGCTCCTCAAAATGGTACAGAATAAACAACAAACAGAAAAAGAACTGTTTAACTTGAGGGAGAGCACAAGACCAAAGGAGTGGTTCTCGTGAATACGTTCGTACTGAGAATTAGAAGGTGGTCTTTAACTGTTAGAGCAACGTCATTTCTAGAACAGCCTCTGAATTCAAGTGTTGGAGGCAAAACACCTGCTTGCTTTTAAGGGGAGTGAGATCAGTATTGCTGAATGTGTTGGCCTTGGATCGTGAGGGAGTGCGTAGGACCTTGGGAGATTGTGATTATCTGGTTCTGTGTGCTCGGCAAGAACTGGCTCGGCTCCGTTCTGTGTGCACTCCTCTGTGCAGGGCTGTCAGCCCTGGAGTAAAGTATGTGAGTCTTGAAACCAGTGCGTTAATCCCTTTTACTTTTTCTCAGGGCTGGTAAAGGTCAGGAACAAGAAACGCGTTGTTACCCCTTCCGAATCACTCCGTACTTGGTCCACGTGTGTACTTCTGTCCATGTGGATGCAGAATCCTGTTGCTTAGCTTTGGCTGAGAAAATTCACTCTGGATATGAAGGCAAGTCAGGAGACACCAGTGGAAAAAAACAAGCCAATAGGAAAATGCAGTGTATGAAAGTCTGTTTCCTTTGTTTAGAACTTGTGCTTGCGTAGTCTCAGCCATGTAACTTCCAGCTTGTGTGTGTGTGTGCGTGCATGTGAATCCAGAGCATCTGTGCCTTCTTCACAAGGCCCCAGAGCATTTGACCTCTTCTCACTATTTTTATTTTTGAGAATTCTATAGCACCTGTTTCTGTGAGTTACTGGTTGGAAAGCAGTGAACAGTTAAAAAGTTGAGGAGCCAATAACTTTCTACCATGAGTAAAAGTAACGGTTAGGTTTTCTGTCTTAGTGCATATTTTGTTTCAGCAAATATTTCTTTTTCTATTAGCTCCTCGAATTCCTACAGATAAAAGAATCTTCACCACGACTCACACCCCTGGATGTGTTTTTCTTGAGATAGATGACAGGTGAGATTTGAATCTCAAAGACCTGGGAGGTGTGTATGGAGAGGTAGCAAAAAATCCTTTGGTGATGCAGCTGGAGACCCAAGTAAACTAGTTGAACTGTGCAGCTGGCAATAGTTGATTAAACAAAGTAGTTTCGTGTTAGTCCACTCATGGAAAAACATCTAGAACGCCACGGATGTAATCTCCTTTGTTGACTTAAAATGTGAATTAAACAGAACTGCAGTCGGTTTTCATTATCCAGGGCAATGGGGACCTGGGGTAACACAGGCAGTGGAAAATCCACATAATGCAGAGCTCTGGGGATCACAGTGTGGAGATACAGCTGTACTGAACTGGGTCAAATAAATTTGGCCAGACTGAAGCTGTCTTCTGCAAAACCACAAGAGTGTTTTTAGAACACACTTTGCAGCATCCATGCCAGATTTCTTACTGACATTTTGTCTGTGACCTGTTTCTTCAAGATCTTTCTCTTTTTTTTTTTTCTTTGCTTATAGACAAGCAGAAAACTGCCTGCAAATGTGAAAATCTGTTAGGTCTCCAGGCACAGAAATGTTTGTCGTTGGTATTTACATGTCTGCATTGGACTGGAGGATTATCAGATGGGCTGGACAATATTCTGTAGCCTTAGTTTATGCCATTGTAGATCGTGCATGGGGACTTCACTGACAAGCAAAGGGTTAAGGATGTAAATACTCAAAACGGTATTACAATCAGTGATAATGTGTTTGGGTTTCAGAGCAGTGCCTTTGTTGGGTTACTTACCACAGGATTTAATTGGAACGTCCATACTGATGTATTTGCACCCAGAAGATCGGCCTTTGATGATCGCTGTTCATCGGAAAAGTAAGTACGGTTGCTTTAAGAGGAATTTCTACTGGTTTTAACATTCTTTCATTATCATTGCTTGATATGTGACTGATCTGCAGTCTAGACAAAAATAAATTAATGAATGAATTAAAGCATCCAGCTTTGAGATCAAAGCAAATTCAAACCCAAAGTTTTAAAGGACCCCCATCATTAGTGTTTGTGCTTGCACTACTGTGTCATAATGTGAGCTAAACCTTGTTTCTCAATTGTGGTTTTTTTTTTTTCAGTCCTGAAATTTGCTGGCCAACCCCCTTTTGAACATTTACCTATTAGATTTTGTACTCAAAATGGGGATTATGTCATTCTGGATACAAGCTGGTCCAGTTTTGTGAATCCTTGGAGCAGGAAAGTAGTGTTCATCATTGGCCGACACAAAGTCCGGACGTAAGTCAGTTGTAGAATTGATCTATTAAAGTGCTTTTCATTTAATACTCTGCAAAACAAAACAGTCTCAGTACTGAACTAGAGACGTAATGTTGCTCCTGCAGTCTGTGACAACTCCCTAGCATCTGGCTTGCAGCCCATTCCTTCAGAATAGCATTAGTCTTGTTTATTAAGTGTGAAAATAAGTACATTAGGCAAAGCCAACAATTTTTTTGTGTATGTTTTTGCACATGCTTGATGTCCAAATATGGTGACAATGGACATGTCTAAATCAAAATATCAGTTTTAGACAAGCCAAGTAAAAGCTAAAAAACAACATAAAAAGTAGATCACTTTAACAAATAGTTGACATTCATTCATGATTGGCTCACAAAAAAAACCCCAAAATTGACAGACAGATATGTAGCCAAAATCACCTTCTGGCTTCTTTTCTTCTGGAACATTCACTTGATACAGATTCTAAATATTTACCAAAGTAACCTCTTTTAAAAATGCAATTAGTATTGAATACGCAAGTTAATTTTTCAGATGTTTTTCCTTAGTTTCCGTGAGATCTGGAAATATGACTGTCTGTCTTCCTCTCACTTGGTTTCTTTTCTGGGAAGCGGCTTTTTGGGATGGCCTTTTGACTTTTCAAAGTGATCTTTTATTCAAGATTTTATGGGGTGTGAATTTGTCTTCTGAGTGGAGGAGGCAGAGGGTTAGATGCTTGTCAACCTTTACACCTGTCACTGCGGTGGCGTACCACCTTCCCTGGGGCTTCACGTGAGGCACTGCTCTCACAGCACTGCCCCACTACGCTAGCAGAGCTGCTGGTGGAACCAATTACATGCCTTTGTGTTGAATCAGCGAAGCAGTCAAAATAACGATAATTTAAAAGAAAATCTGTTCTGTTTATAGCTACCTTTTCTTCATCAACTTAAAATTAACAGTGAAATTTTGTTGGCTCTCTCCAGAAGCCCTCTGAATGAAGATGTCTTTGCTGCAAGAAATAAAGAAATGAGCAGTGTTGAGAAAGAGATAAGAGAATTGCAAGGACAAATTTACAAGCTGCTTCTTCAGGTAAAGAAGATGAAAGAATTTCAGAACACCGGCTGGCCTTCTGAATGAGAGGCTGAAGAAACTTGAGTCTGTTTAGCAGACTGCTTTGGGGACGATCTTCTAAAAGGACTGGAAGGAAAGTGTAATTGGAGACAGGCTTGTGTGACAGTATTAAAAATATGGCTCTGGGTAGCCCACCTGATTAGAAAAAAATATTGTTTGACATATTTGCCAAGTCTTTATATTGAAAGAAAGATCTGCATCCTGAAACAGCCTTAAGCATGGTAGAGAATTTTTCCCAAGCAAGTGGTAGAGCCCAGAGCACTACTGACTTTTCACTTAATTTTCTTGGTTTACTTGAAGTTCTGTGTTGCAAAGTATGTTGTTCCCTTCTTTTTGCTCTCTAAGAGGATGATTTTTTTAATTACTATTTTTTTCCCCTTGTTCAGCCAGTTCACAGCAATGTTTCCAGTGGTTATGGAAGCCTTGGAAGCAATGGCTCTTATGAGCACTACATCAGCGTAGCGTCTTCAAGTGACTCCAATGGGAATTGTGCAGAGGAAATACAGGAACCTGTAAGTCCACAGATGTGTCACTGCCTGCGGAGTAGGAAAAATACAGTTTTAAAAATGAAAATTTTTACTGTGTACATATGTACAACTCATGAATTTTACTGAAGTGGGAAGATACAGCTATGTTGAAGCTAAATGTACTTAAATTGGTTAGTTATGGAATGCTGGCTTTTGGGTTTTGCTCTTAATTTTGCTGACTAAAATGAGCAGATAACTACTATGGTAGTTCACTAAAGTAAATTGAAGAGTTGCTTAAGATCAGCCATCTCAAAGAACCAGTGGACTCAGAGAAAAAAGTGGAAGAACTGTGCAGCCAGAAAGAGGATTGATGCATGTGGAGAGGTTTCTGTTTGCTTGGCATTTTCTGTTTTGTTTTAAAAAGGGGCACTAAAGGTACAGTGTAGACTGCTATAGAAGAGAGTGGAAACAGTGCTGTCCTAAAACTACCGTTGCAATTACCTAGTTTCCTTGTGAGGCTCCTGGGTAAGTCATCAGCTTGTTCCCACTCTCAAGACTAGAATCAGCACTAAAACATTCAAATGCTCAGGCTGTTTGAGCCTTATCATAGTTAATTTAATTAAATTAACCATGATAAATAGATTTATTAAATTTACAAATACCAGTAGACACCAGGCTTAAGCTGACAGTCTACTCCCTTTCAGTTTGGAGAATACAAGAACCCAAACCCATCTTAATGGCCTCCTGTGGCCCCTTTTTATTAATTTTATTCTGACTTCACGTTTTCATGTATCACAAGATGACGTTGCAACAAGTTTGTGCAGATGTCAACCGAATAAAGAATCTGGGACAGCAGCTGTATATTGCATCAAGGAGCAAGCCACAGGATGGAAACGAACAGGCTGTGAGCTCAGAAATGCTAGGAGGTAAGTTAATGCAATTATGATCCTTAAGGTAAGGTGAACTCCTGTACACCTAGCCGTGTGTTTGGCTAGCTGCTGTTAAATGCTGAAGATCTTAAGACGGTGTTTTAGCAGGGCTTGAATGTGGGGAATGTTTTGTTGTTTGGTTTTGGGTTTTTTTGTTTGTTTGTGTTTAAATCAAAAACCAAACAAAAAAGCCCAAAACCTACCCCCAAAAAACCCTTAGCCAATGCAATAACATTAAACTGCTCCCTGAGATATGGAGGAACATATCTGTCTCTTTCTAGGTTAATAGACCTTTTTTTTTTATTTTAACATTTTTCTAGTGAAAATGCAGCCTTGCTTGTGGCAAGTGTAAGTCTACTATGGAAGCTTCCCTTAGGTACTTCATGTGGACTCTCAGAAACAATCTTAGAATCGTCCAGGTTGGAAGGGACCTGTAAGATCATCAAGTCCAACCATTAACCCAACGCTGCCAAACCCACCACTAACCCGTGTCCCTCAGCACCACGGCTGCCCGTCTGTTAAACACCTCCAGGGATGGCAACTCCACCACTGCCCTGGGCAGCCTCTCCCAGTGTTTGATAAGCCTTTTGGTGAAGAAATTTTTCCTAACATCCATCTTAAACCCCCCCTGGTGCAACTTGAGGCCATTTCCTCTTGTCCCATCGCCTGTTCCGTGGGAGAAGAGACCGACCCCCCCTCGCTACACCCTCCTTTCAGGGAGCTGTAGGGACTGATAGGGTCTCCCCTCAGCCTCTTTTTCTCCAGGCTGAACATAACCCATAGGTTGGAAAACACTGTCCCACTTCCCGCTGAGGCAGTGGTTTAGTTATTGAGTGCTTAATATTATGCCAATGCACATTGTTTGTAGTTAGGGCCTAGCACAAATATGTGGAGAAAACTGGATGCTTCCTCAAATATCATCGGAATCTGTATTAAAACATTTTGCACCGTGATACTCTCTACTAAAATTTTATAATTAACTCCTAGTCTTGTTGATAAGAGGACTGCACTGTGAATGTTGATTCTACTCTGACCAGTGTATCTGTGCTATAAAAAGTTGTAAACTACTGTTAAATAACAGGTTGAATTCTGTGATGTATAAATTGAGAGAAATGGAATATTAATTGTAGCTTTGTTTACCATTTAAATACAATACTTTTTTTCTATGCTGTTTTCTTTGTGTTTACTAGTTGTTCTGAGCAGATGTTTAAGGTGTTGTGTGGGGTTTTTTTTCTTTTTAGGCATTCATTCCCCTGCCTCGAAACATTTCAATTGAGATGAAAATGCAGAATGACTTAGTAATGAGAGCTGTGCTGTCATAGGCCATATATCCATGTATAACACGTATATCCCAGTATATATACGTGGGTGTCTCAGTGAGGGTAGTGTTTAGATGCCTTTGAGAGGACTCTGAGGATTTCTTCTTTTCTAGGGAAGAGGCACACTGCTTCCTGTTTTCTTCAGACAGTGAGAAGTGATAGCACGGAAGAACCAGGCAGTGCATTTTGTGATGATTCAAAGAAGAGTCCGCGTGTTCCTTCCTATCAGCAGATAAATTGTGTTGATAGTATCATCAGGTAATAAACTATGAAGCCATTTTAGTGATACAAGTTTAAGATTAATTGGTGGAAGGTAACTGGGTTTTGAGTTGTGAGATAAATTGGGATTGTTTGTAAAGTTTTCTGCCTCTCTGGGCAATCCATCCTGACGCTCCGTCAATCTGAATTACACAGTAATGAAGAATTTAGGGCCTGAGACTCTGTTTGCAACTATTGACGTTTGTCTACTGCGAGTTTCACTGTTGGTGCAACAGGAGTTTGAGAATTTCTATGGGCATAATATGTCAACAACTTCTCAGTATATGCTTTGAGAACATCCATATAAAACAAAAAGTTGATATAATTTATAAAATGTCAGTAATTTTTAACCCAGTGGATAACGTAATTTTTTTTTTTTAAGAGTAATTGTTAGATTTTATTTAAAATACTCCCTGGAAAGCGGATATGTGTCCAGAGCTTCCTGCAGTGAATTTAAAATACTAGTTGACAATCCTTGGATCTCCAGTTTGGATTGTTCAAATGTGTGTTTTTTCTCCATTTGGAGAGACAAAAAGTAGGGAGAGCTTCCCGTGATATGCTTTTATTTCAGATATCTAGAGAGCTGCAGTATTCCAGCACTGAAAAGGAAATGTAAATCTTCTGCAAACACATCATCGTCATCTTCAGAAGATGACAAGCAAGTCCAGCAAAGTCAGCAGGAAGTTGAGGCTTTGGAAGGTAACGCAAAGTATACTGACAATCATAATAGAACCGCAACAACCGATCTATTTTTGTGTTGTATGTGTGTGCCACTGTTGTATGTTCCCAGGTTTATGTCCACTTTTTAAGTTGTTGTTGCACTAACAGCACAAATATTTTGGTTATGTGGTAAATATTTGCTTACTTTGTCTAGATCTCACAATTAAGCATAAGCTACATTATTAAGTCATTGAAGGTAGAATGCATCAAAAGATCTATTGTTTGTTGTTGCTGATTGAACCTTTGGTTGCTCAGTCATTTTGTGCCATGTTTAGTATGTGCTGACATTGCACTGGCATATGAATGTTACGTTTATTTGTATATAAGACTGTCTTACTTAATAGTCCGCATAGTTACCGGTCGTTTCTGAACAAGTCAGACTTGATGAATTGGGAGCACAGTGCTTGGAATGAAATTCTGTGTAGGAACTTTGTAATTTACCAATGTCCTTTCAGCAGTTAATTCCCAAACTCCAATATCTGCTGATCGGGAAGAGACGCTGAAAGACCAGACAACTGCAGGCGTGGTTGGAGCTCCTCTGGCAGACCTGACCCTGTCCAACAAGGCTCCAAGTGTGGTGTCTGTCACCAGCCAGTGCAGTTACAGCAGCACTATAGTGCATGTCCCACGCCCTGAATCAGGTACTGTTCACACTTGCAAAACACTGACCTGACTCACTGATTTTTAAATTTATACGATGTTTCCAGACTGAAGTACGCAGTGAGAAAGTTTTCTCCATTTGAGATACGTTCTCATGAGTATGAACTCTGAAATATTAACGTACCTCTGGGGACACTGTGAAGAAAAGTTGAGCCTGGAAATTTTTACTGTATTTTAATAAAACCTAGTTCTAACAGAGTGCACTATTTCCTTTCCCTTTTAACATCATCACATATGTCTCAAACACAGCAATGTGCTTTTGGCCATTGAGGATTAAAATAAAAACGGCTAATGGGCCAGCATTACTTCATTTTGATGCAGAAAGAAGCATAAAAATGAGTATTTGACTGCTATTGTACTAAGAAAGTATGAAGAAAGAAGTGCCTCTGTAACTTCAAAATGAATTCTAAGTTTTCCAGACCGTGCAAAGTAATTTGCTCAGTTGATGTTAGTGTAACCATATTTGAGTGTAAAGGGTGTTTTCTCCCCTCACCTCTGCAGCCTGTATCTGCTCGGTAGCTCAGACGAGATTACTTTCTGTGTAACCCCCTGGGTGTTGTGGGAGTTCATACCAGAAGCAAAGAGTGAGTGATTTATTTTCTTCCCTCTTCAAAGAAGTGACTACAATGGAAGATACTACTGTTGGAAGTGAACAAATTGAGCTGCCTCCTGTCAATGCTCAGAATCTCGCTGTGGTACCTGAGGACTTAAAGCCAGTTGGGCTAACAAAAGAGACGCTGTCAGCTCACACTCAAAAGGAGGAGCAGAACTACGTTGACAAGTTCCGCCGGAGGATCTTGCTCTCTCCATTTAGGACTTACCTTCAACAGGGGAGCAGAAGTAACAACGGACATTCCTGTGGCCAAGGTAGGCAGCAGCTTTGAGAAATGAAGACCGATTAGATGACTTACAAAGACTAACGTAGCAGTGGAGTCTGGTTCTTCTTTGTATGATTTAGCGAGTATCTTACTATGGCTGCAAACAGAATACTTCCTCTGAGCTGCCAAGGCTTGACAACAGCATTGCCCACACAGGTGGTCTGCTCCATCTTGGATGTTGCTATCTTAGACTTTTCACAAAGCAGATAATTATTGCAATAAACCCTGCAAATCACAAGTAGTTTCTTGCCTCCCCTTGAAGGAATGTAAAAGATCTGATTGGGATAAGCCAAAATGATCGATAAGAAAATTGATGATGTGAAGGAAAATACTGTAGATATGTCAGCAAATCCATCGCTGTAGTGTATGGAAGAATTGTCCAAAGGAAAGTCAGCTCTCAAAATAAGCCACACTCAATTATCTGGATGTTTTTATCTTTTCTCTTTTTTTTTTCTTTTTCTTCCTTTTTTTGTTTTCCCCCCAGGTCGGTCATTTCAGTGAATGTGTCTATTTTTGTTCCTCCTTAGGAGATTCCCCTTCAAAGCAGATGAGCCCGGCTAGCTGTAAAAAAGGCAAACGTGGAAAATTCAAGCGCCAGAAACCTCAGAGACAGTCCTCAGATAGTCGCTGTTCTAGTAAAAACAGAAATAGTCTTCCACGTGATAAGAGAACAATTCCGAAAGAGTCGTTCTCTCCCTCAGAAGTGTCCTATCTGAGCTCCTCCAGTATGAATGTCCTTCCTCCTGTGGGATTTCCGATCTGTTCAGATCCACTGTCAAGTTTTCCAGTCTCTTCTGCAGGAGAGGAGCTTGCCATTCACTCGTTAAAACCTGAGTCCATGTCACTGTCACAGCTATGCTGTGAAGCACAGTCGTACCCAGCACTTTATCCCCCAAACATAGGCACGTTTATGGCTGTATTTTTTCAGAGTTTCCCCGTGTACGCTCAGATGCCTCAGTGTGTCTTTCTTCCTAGTCCTCAGTATGTTTATCCCCCCTCGCCATACCCATGCACCACACTACCTCCAGCCCCCCCTCCTCCTGCTCCCTCACCAGTAGCGCCACATTCGGTGGATCAGCCCTCTCCGGCCTCTTCTGCCACCTCCATGGCAGACCAGCAAGAAGAGGGCCAGCGTGACCAGGCCCCGCTGCTGAGTAGCTCGCGAAGCAGCTCCCCGCTTCAGCTGAATTTGCTTCAGGAAGAGCTGCCAAAACCTATGGAGCTTTCCGTTGGTACTGATGTTAAAGCACGTGCAGACGCTAAACGTGTAAGTGATGCAAATTTTAATGTAGAGGAGAAACTCTGACTTTCATGGCGGTCAGTCACCAAAACCAGTGATGATGATCTGTGTTTCAGGGTCACGAGATTTTGTAGCTGCTTTTTGCAGTGGCCGTGCTGTGTGACTGCAGGGCACAAATAGCACAGGAGGCAGAGAAAGCTGTTTTCGCTTGTGCCCATGGGAACGTGTACCAGGACAGTGTTGGCACTTAGCAAATGACAGAAGTGTGAGATCTTCTGGTCGAGGCTGCCACCAGCCGCTTTTGCTCAGCATTTTGGCCGCAGCCTTTTCAATTAAATTGTCGGTAGGAATTTTGGGTTTGGGGCTTTTGTGCATGTGGAACTTCGTTAGTGCTGCGCAATTCGCATCCGTTTTCACCCAGTCCCACAGTCTCTGGAGAACAAAAACAAAGGGAAGATACGCTTCTAATTACTCCCTCTGTCTCCCAGGGATGCAGCTAATGAACGAAGAACAGGGATCCGTGTGGGTCGGTTTCCATACATGGGCATAGAAAAGGCCTCTCCAACTTCCGCGGTAAACTCAGAGGCAGGAATCTGAGCTCTGCAGGCAAGGAAAAAAATGTTGGCTCCCGAATCCAGATTGGGCTGGAAAGGCTGGATCAGCTGAAACTGCAGGGTAGGGTCCTGAAAGGGGAGTTGGTGTGCCTGTAGCTGCTGAGGCGGTGAGCTTCACACAGTGAATCAGGGGAAGGCTGTCCTTTTCCCTGTAGCGCACCACTGCTTGATGTGTGCGCTGCTTCATGCCACGTAACAGGACGTGAAGGGAACTGACTCCTGCTCTCTTGTCAGCAGAAAATACTAACTGAACGCAACAGTGGAGTATCTTGACCCAGTCGGGAAGGATTCCTAGCAGAAATCAGTAGAGTCCAGATGCCTGTTGATTTCACCCTGAGAGTGCTGTCCTGAGTTCTAAATGGGCATTCATTTTCAGAGCTAGAAACTCCAAACCTGTTGAACTGATAAGAGAAGTTAGTCAACACATTACAAATTCAGTAAATGCATGAACTTCATTTTTCAAACTTAAATGTGACTTCCATGGTTGTGTTTGTTTTGATTTTTGTCTCCAGAACAATGATCCAGAAGATAGTGGTAATAGTGCTAGCCGTTGTGCTTCTAGTGAGTTTACTGACCGCTCGCTGTACGAGGACTCCCAGTCGGGTACAGGTTCAGCAGCATCAGGCAGTGAATCAGCTTTATCTGGTTCTTCAGGCTCTGGCTTCAACGAGACTTCTGGTTGTGGCACAGGTAGGGAAGTTCGAGATTTGGATGTTTGGTGCTAGATGGCTTGCCAACATAATAATAATAATTCATAGTTAGTTCATAACAAGGTACTCTAATGGGAATGGGAAATCCCAGTAAAAGGATCTGTAGTCTTTACTCTTCACCAGCTTCCAGCGTTTGGAGCCAAGTTTGTTTAAGTCATTGTAGTTGGAAATGGGAATCTAACAAGCTATTCCTTTAACCTGTAAGTCACTCTTTCATTTCGCTCGTCACCACTTTTCCCTGCATTAGATACTGGCTTACATCTTGTCTGAGTAAAGCTAAATCTGCCTAGAGCAGGAACTCTTGAAACAGAAGCAGAGAAGTTGAGGCAGTTAATTTTGAGAAGAGTAAATAGACCTTTGGAGATCTTGAGTAACTTAATAGAATACGCTTTATCTTTGAATTCCCAATAGGTAGTAACCACTTGCTAGAGCACTCATCTGGGAGTGCCTGTGTTCGTATTACAGAACTGACTCGCAAGAGTATACTGGTGTTCTTTTATTTTTTATGCTGAATTATTAGGATTTCTCAGGCATCTGCATTCTTTTTTTTCATGGTAATTCTCAGCAGGTAGTGGCAAAAGCAGCAAGTATTTTGCCAGTAATGATTCTTCGCAAGCTTCCAAAGAAGAGGAGAATCAGGAAGCAGAAGAAGAAGGGACAGATCATAAATCCAAACATGAGTCAGCCTGGGTGATGATGGATCGCACACCTGAGCAAGTTCTAATGACTTACCAAATGCCTAACAGGTTGGAAAACATCAACGATTTCTGACATGTATTTTGGAATTCTGCATAGAACTGTAGAGTTAAAAATGAGACCACAGAAACAGAGCACATACACGTTGTTGGAGTTTCATTGGTAGTAATCTACTGTGTGTGTGTTTTATGCCCTGGTTATTGCCTTTTGTCTGTTTCTTCCCCATTTCCCCCATCAGTTAAAATACGGTAGCATGTAACCTTTTTGCTGAAGTGTTAAGGGGATTGGTTATTGTCCTGTACTTTGCAAGTAGCTTACATATAATTTGTAATGAGATTCCATATTTTAAAAAAAGAACACCAAAACACACAAAAGCAAAACAAACCCCCCCCTGACAGACCAGTGTTGAAAGAAGCCTTACAAAGCAAACAAGGTATAACAAAGTATAGTTTCTTTTCGATAGCTGATGATGTCTGGACTTCCTCCATAGATAGTGGTGAAGAGGCTCTCCCACTGTGATTGTAATCAGTGCCTGCCTTGCTTCATTTAGTACAGCTGTGTTCACAGGTGTCTCTTACCTGCAGAATTAAAGAGGAAGTTTTAAAGGAGGATCTGGAGAAGCTGATGGTCATGCGAAAGCAGCAGCCTTGGTTTACGGAAGGGCAAAAGAAGGAGCTCGCAGAGGTGCATGCGTGGATCCAGACCCAGACTGTCCCTCTGCAAATCAGCACCCAAGTAAGGAGTTGTGAAAGGAATCAGCGGCTTATTCATGCCTTGGCTAGCCAGAGGCAGTGCCGTTTCTGACCAATGCAGTCTTATAGTGCTGGGATCACTGATGGTTATTACTTGTAAGTATAAGAAGGAAATGAGCTCGAGTATGCTAACCAGATGGGAAATGCCAAAATACAGGTTGTTCCATTGTATTTTTTTGCAAGATATGCAAATCCTGTGGAGGAGCCACCTGTAGTGAAGTCCCTTCAGTAATACTGTTGGATGAATGGGGATAGTGCCATGTTCTCACGTGAGAGTCCATATCTAGTGATAATTTTCCTGTTGGTGTTAGGTTTTTTGCCTTTTTTTTTTTCTTACAAAGTTGATTGCTGCTGTGGTTGAACAGCATATAACACTGGAACATTAGTAAAGATTAGAGCAAGTGCGTTCAGCAAGCTGAAAAATGCGCGTAACCACAGAGGAGGCTCAGGCATATAGTAAGAAACACAAAAATAGCTGGTTTTTTGTAGGTGGATTAATTCTTTAATAAATTTAGTATCTTATGCCTGATTATTTTATCTGTTATAACTGTCAGGTGCTCTGATAAACTACTTCTGATTTATATTAGTATGTGTTAGAGAATGTTGTAATCAGTTTAAAGTGCTCCCAGGTGCTATGGACAAGAAAAGAGCAAGGCAGAACTAGT
This sequence comes from Himantopus leucocephalus, assembly GCA_003993805.1. Classification (NCBI taxonomy): domain Eukaryota; kingdom Metazoa; phylum Chordata; class Aves; order Charadriiformes; family Recurvirostridae; genus Himantopus; species Himantopus leucocephalus. The sequence goes on along the minus strand of RSEF01000021.1, from coordinate 981,308 downwards.
CCTGCAAAGATCTAGAGCTCCACTGATGAGTTGTACAGAAAACTTCGAGGCAGAGTGGGCTGCGTTCATGTACTCATGCAGCAGAGAAATCTAATGTCTGTTACAGCGCTGCACGCTCTATGTGCTAGTATTTTCAAATGTGGCGTTCTGAGGTGTGGTATGTATTCTTGGAGCAGAAAAATTGAGAAATCTATGTCCTTGGCTCTGGAACAAGACCAGAAAATTAGTCTTTGTTTTCCTAACACTGTGTTGATAAGAATCTTGCAGTTAGGACCACGTATTTGATTCAGATAACAAAATGGTGTCCAGTAGTCTTGCAGAAAATTCTGTTGAATGTTTGAATCTCAAATGTTATGAGATGTATTATGAGATGTATTGGTATGCAAATAGAAATGTTTGCTATCTAAGGTGCTAAAACTGTTCCTGAGCACTAGGTTGTGTTTCCAATATAGATTGTCATTTGCGAATGCTATCAGGCTTCTGACAGTAGAAAGAAATGCATGATTTTTGTTTTAATACTTAATTTCAATATCATACTACCATTTCTCAAGAACAAGAAAAACCTGGTCTGTCAATACACTCAGGCGTTTCAGACTTTTTTTGTCGGTGTTGTTGCTGTTCAGTTTGCAGTCCAAATCCTTAATGAGCAGCTTGCTCATAAAACTGAAACATAAGGCTTTCAAATTCCAGAAGTTGCATGCCTTTTTATCTCAAAGCTAAAACTGTATGTTCCACTAACCAAAGAATTCATTTCTGGGACAAGACAAGTTGGAGGTGCAAGTACTTGCTTCTGAAAATAAGATGTCTATGTAATCTCTGCTTTTAAAGAGATTTCAGTCTATCGGTGAGAGATTTCAAGAGATTGCAATGTATCATGCTGTCAGGATTTGACTCTTTGAAATACACTCATAAAAAGGAGAATTTAAATTGGTACGTTCTTCTTTTTTAAAGGGCTGTGTTACATGTGACATCAGGGAAGCAAATTGTGAGGCTGCAATGGCTGATGACAATATGGAAAATGAGGGAAAATCACCTCCGCTCCCGCAACGCTGAAGGCATCAGCGCTTGTGTCAGTAAAACTGCTTGATGTAATTCCCATTTTCTTTTCCTCTGGCTTCGCTTCATTCTAGCGGTGAATCTATCTGGCTATCTCTTCCCAACACAAGCAGTCACATGTGAAACTAAATCTTCCTCCATTACTCCTCCACTCCTGGCATGACTTTGAAGACAATGCTTCACTGGGAGGCTATTTCCCTTCCCAACCTCACAGACTTGGCACAGAATTGGGTTATTTTTCTAACTTTTGATTGCTCAATGATGAGCAAAATACAAAGGTTTTTTTGGGTGGGTTGTTTGTTTCTTTGAACTTGACAAGTAAGAGCCTGAAAAGATGCATTGGTTAACAACCTACAGTGAAGACCCTAACAAATCAGAGCATGCGTACTCGCCGAGTAAGGTGGACGTATTGAAACCAAGCTACAATGGGGTGCTCTTCATTTTTGTTTGTTCAATATTTAAAGGCCTAAACTGAAGATCCTGATGCTCTGAGGCCATAAAGTCACTGTAGCTGGTTCGAGAGTCCAGTAGGCTTTTTAATGAGCAGCTGAAAACTGGCCAAGTTAGTCTGCATCAAAATGCCTTTTGCCAGCTTGTGCCCATCGAAAAAGTAAACTGAAGTGAAAAGAAGCAAAGCTATTCCCTGTGTTTTTTGTGATAAGTGTTTTGGAACCAAGTTGTTTTATACCTTTTGCTTTTAAAGCTGTGTTTCTCAGGTTAGGTGTTTAAAAGTAATTGAGGGTAACTGGTTTGCAAATCCATTAGAGATTAAATTATAAATATCAATCAAAAAAAATAGAAGTGACAATTCAGGAGTTACTTCCTTACACAGGATCTGTTTTTTAATAAAAGACATGTGGAAAACCTTCTCTATCAAGGCACTATGGCCTAGCTATTAATTCAAGTAGCTATGTGCGATCTTTTATATTATGTTGCTAGTGGTCTGGAAGGCACATTTGTATCTTAATTTTTTTGTTGTTGTATTGGAGTAGTTAGATGAGTTGGATCCAGACATAGTGAATAGGAAATTTTGAGCCAGTTATGTTTTGTTTTTTGTTGTGGTGATGCCAAAAACAAAAAGAAAGAGTTTGGGCTTCATTTCTTCTGCTTTCTTGAAAAGTCACGTGTTGTGGAGCCAAACTTGAAAATCAAACCCCACATATTCATTATTTCTTGTTACTATTGACTTCCTGTACAAGTTTTAACCTCTTTCTTTAAAATGGCGTCTCTGGCTGCTGAAATCCATGGACGAAAAATGAGTTTGTGCATAGTGTGAGTTTGTTATTCAGAAAGTGGTAACCACTTTCTCTTTCAGTATGTAAAAGGACTTGTTCTCGTGTTAATACTTCTAGCTTCAAGCTGAATGTCTCAAAGTGCTCTTCGAGCAGGACACGCTTCACTGAAACCTGGCAAATCTTGTCTGATTTCCCCCTTTGTTTGTCAAAAGCTGGATGTAATCAGATTTTCCTTGTGGTGTTGTTAATCACCCTTGCCTTCTCAACAAAGAGTTTTAGAATGTAACGCATTATTCATCCTTTTGTTCTGTGTAACTCTTCGTCTATGTGAAGGATTTTCACTTTTTCAGTTTCATTTACTAGTAAGCTTCAAGTTATTGAGTGAGTTAAAAATACTGTGATCTGCAGATCATTGAAGGAAAACTGTATTTATCTGAAGGTTTTTGTTACTTTTGAAAATCAATTCAGTCACAATCTATCATTAAAGCTTATTTCAAGGAATGTTATTTTTACAGAATTTTAAGTTCTCAAGGCTAATTTGACTCAGGCAGTGTTCTTTTTATTTATTGGTTTGGGTTTTTTTACAGTCTGCTTGCCTGCTCTGTTTATACCTGTTGCTTTCTATTTATTCTTAAGCTGCATTTCTTTATTTGTCTTTCATTTTTTTCGGCTTGAACTTGTTTTTTCTTAAGTGTTCTAATCAGCAGAGGTCCACACATCCTCAGTACTTTTTGTTTCCAAACTTTAAACACTCCTTAAAATAAGAGACTTCAGTAGGTGTTTACATATATGGAGTTATGTACTCAAGTAGGAAAATGTGGGCAATACCTTACACCTGTCCTAGTCTTTTTCCAGCACTTTCCAAATACGGTATTCTGCTTTATAACCACACTGCCTAAAATATTTGCTCTAAAACATGTAATAAGATGCTTTGTGTATAGGTTCTTTTCTTCATTGGGAAGCTTCTTAACTAACTTAACTGTCAAATTAGACTGATACACTAGAATCCATTCTAGAGAGCTGTGCTTAAATTAAAATGACTGCTTTAGTGTATTTTGAGACTTAGTGAAACAATTTGAATACTCCAGGTAAGGACAGCCGTCTCCTTCAAAATAGTTTAAAAGTGTAAGTCTGAAGCAAAATTTAGATAATGAACTCTTTTGCTGTATGTTATTTCCACTGTTTATTTCCTGAGTATGAAAATGAGATGGTTTGTGATGTCTTAGCAGGTGTACGTGTCATCCATTTTATAAAACAGTGGGACTTAGTTTAGGAGAATGGTAATGTGTACCTAACACTTGAATAATGATTTTCATTCAGAGGTCTGGGAACATGTCAAAAAGATGACTATCATTATCCCAGTTGTATAAAACAAGGCAGAGGTGCAAAGGACTGGCACAGATGCATAGCCCTGGTTCATACCAAATGCAGGAGTGTAATTTGGGGATCTTCACTCACTGTATCCTGTGCTGTCTTTGCTACAAGTGGTCAAGATGCTGACCTGTACGTAGAAACTTGATCATATTAAATGTGTTTCTTGTTTGGAGACATTAACCCTTCTTGTACCACCTACTACTGTGAATTTGTGCCCAGTAGGATCATAAAGCAACAGAAATCCTGGTCAGTTTTTGTAGTGCTGTGAACACTATACCCTACGACCGCACATAATGAAGGTGCACGTGCCTAGGAGTTTGCATTCAAAGTTTCTAATCCTGGCTAAATCTTGGGTGCAAGATTCCTGGTCTGGGGCTGCAGTAGTCCTGGGTTACGGAAAAAATGGTATGGGAGAAGAATACCATGAAATGAAGAGGTGAATCAGTGCCATGTGTGACAGTGAAACTAAATTATTTGCCCAAAAACTAAAATGGTCTTGGCTGCAAAACCAGGTTTAGGACAAAAAACAGTTTCCCAAGCCACTCTTTACCCCGCTAGAACCACAACATCTTGCAATCAAATGCCTTATCGAGCCTTTTGGGAAGGACCTCATTTCTGTAAGTTTTCAGGAACCGGTAGTTTTTACTTCAGCGTATATTAACCTTTCAGTCTCTGTAGTTTGCGGGAGTAGTCGAAGCAAGATCTAGTTCTGGTCTGAAAGACCAATGGAGTAAATATTGCAGCCAGATTTGCACATGCTATTTTGCTTATGTGACTTTGTTTTGCCTGGCATAATTAAAAAGTTGCAGACAGTTTAGAGCTGCTTGGAAGGTCGCTTTTTTGGTGATCAAAGGGAAAACACGCAAGTACGCTAATGATGCAGTTACTACCCCCTGTGGGGGCGTCAGCAGTTTGGAAACCCTTGCTGGCAATTTTTTTTGTGGTATTCATAAATATAGAATTATGTTTTTAAAAGATGACTTGATGTGCGAATATTTTCATGGCATTGCTATGAACAGGAGGGACCCCTGTGTATTTTTACAGTGTGCAATAAATATTTGCTGAATATGTAATGTATTGGTAAGTTTATCTTCCAGCTGAATTGAGTTTTAAATCACAATCGAATGAATTTTTACATCAGTTGATAGGAATATTTTATTGAAATAATATTTAGCTGTGGTTGAATTTACAGTTGTGATTTTAACTGTATACTTTAAAGGAGCTTCTGGTTTTATAAATAAAACTGAAAAATATGCTGCAAAGAACTGTTTCAAGTGTGTGTTTACTTTTGTTGTTTGGTAGTTTCTAGAAAACAGACTTTTAAGTAAATATGCATTACATTTTCCTGATTGTACATAGTTGTTGAGGTTGTGGGTACAGTGAAACTGGTGATGCAGTGGCCATTCATCCTGTTTTGTGTGTGGTTTTGTGGTTGTTTTTTTTATTTTATTTTATCTCACTCTACCCATTTCAGGATGTGTTATTTCCTTTCTAATTGCATCCCACGAAGAAAGGTAAGTACCTTTTGAATGTAAAGGATTATATTTGGATGTGTAAACTGTTGGGGTTTTGCGTGCAGGATTTAAAACTTCTGTCTGTGCTGATTTTGTGAGGAAAAGTAAATAATAAACACCCTGGGAGCAGTTTGGCTCCACCATGCTAAAATTTGTGTTCTAGAGGAAGTACAAAGAAACAATTCATAGGTTTAATTTACAGGCAAGTCTCATAGAGCAATAAAGTTCTTAACTAATTGCAGAGAAACAATTTACTCATCTTTTTCTGCTTTAAGGGACTTTAGAGAGAGGTGTGGTTGAAAGTGCTTAAGGCAGCCTGCAGGAGAAAGGCAACGTCACTGCAGGGAGTACAAGGTACAGATCAAAAGATGTAGCATCTTATTCAAGTTGGAAAAGAAAGAAATAATCTTAGATAAGTATGTAACTACAGGTGCTTCTGGCAAGGTAAGTGATGCAGTTCCTTGAAATACAGGCATCTTGAAGTAACATCAGATGTATTTTTGCTGATGATTTGTTAACTTTTTAAAAGGGTGTTTTGGTCATTCTAAACATACTTACAAATGTGAGCCAAATTAGGTATTTTTGACCCAAAAATTATGACAAGTGAAGACTCGTGAAATGAAAAAGTTCAAGGTGGTGCTATGTTTTTATTCAGGATCTGGGCAGTGTCAGTCCAGCTACATTACTGGTTTGTCAGTCGTCCTCCTGTCAGCTGAAGTTCTCGCGTGCAGTTTAAAAACCTGTAGCTTTCACCTCTGTGGATGTCAAAGGTGAGCTGAAAGATGTACTTCTGTATTGTCGGCAGAGGGTGAGAGATAGGTGTTGGACCTGTGATTCTTACTCACACCCAACTTCAAAAGTAATGGGACGGTGGCTTTATCTGTAGTAGGGTTGCTCCGCGGTTGCGTTCACTCTCGGGGTACATATTGCATACTGCTGCTGTGCAGCTCAAGCGGGTGTCTGCCTGCTTGGCTCCCGTTTCATGCTCCAGTTTGCTGCCTGACACCGTTACCGGCAGGCTCAGGCTGGCACGGATGGGACTCTGGCGGCTCGCTTCCCCCGCACCTTTCTGCTTGCGCCGAGAGCTCTGCTCGCTCTGGTGGAGAGACAAACAGCCTGGGCTATGGAGCTCTCCCTACAGCCTCTCTAGTTTTCTGTGACAGCTCCAGCCTCCTTGTCTCGGGTCTGCATATACTTGTATACTGCATATACTTGTATACAAGTCTATACTTGTAATATTTTTTAATTATTATTCAATGTGGTTTTATTTATTTTTGCTTTATGTTTGCAATTTTTGACATGGAATTGAACGGATATATTTTTCTTCCTGTTTTTTCTAGGCTCTACAGCTTTCCCTGACTATGAAATAAATCTGTCTTGGACAATTATTCATTTAGATAAAGTCGAAGTCTTTTCTTACAAGTTTTTATTGATGGATGAGGTGGCAGTAATTTCCAGACAGGTGCTGACTTGCTGCATTGTGTAAGAGAAGGATGAATGTTCAGAAGATTTCAAATAGCTGCACAGTGCATCCAGCTGCTCTGCATTTGTAAGGACATTTTTCTTTGTTATAGCTGGCTTCATCTGTCTTACAATTTATCTGAAGTGAACAAGCTGTATCAAGCTGTAGGCCTTACTGAAACAGCACAGTCAGAGATTTATGATGTATATTATTGAGATCAATGTAGCATGTGTATCACTGTTAGGTGTTTACTTCAAGCTTTCTGTGAGCCTTGATTAGCCAAGGTTTATGTGAAGTACGTATCGAACAAAGTAGGACTTCACAGCTCAGACTATTGGTGCCTATTATCAAGATTGCTATCCCCCAGCAGCAATTCCGGACTCCAGCTCTATTCATTGCAGATACTATCAGGAAGTATCTGGGGCTGAGAAAGTGTACTGGTACTCCGCATACAAAGGAGTCGGACTAGAACCATTTTGCAGCTGCTTTTTTGTCTTCTCCCTCATTTACTTTAGATGCCAAGATACAACAGCATTATAAAAAAACGTGGTGGCTCAGGGGACAAATCTCACTGCCCTGAGTGCCCAAGCAGGAGGTGGCTTGCCCTAGTAACACTTGTGATCTGTGCCCACGTATCACCTTCCCACATCTGTGTGTGCAGCCGCGTAAGTGCAGGTCACAGTCATAGAATCTTTTAAGTCATGTTGTCCCTGTCTGTCTGCAATCTGGATGTAAAGCCTTGACATTAGGGTTGTCAATATTTACCTTCCGTGCTGTGCTTGATGGTAATTAGACACAATTCTTACAGCCTGTGCGATGCACAGGCAATCCTGTTGTCACGGGCAGCTGGGACTGGGCAAGGTGCTGCAAAGAAATAGATTTGGGTCTGTCTTTAGGAGTGACCAAGAGAAACAGTTATCTCTCTCCAGTAGCAGTGGGAGCAGATGCTTGATCCTGACACGCACTTATTGTGGCAGCAGGAGGGGACTGGGCACTGTTAAGCTGCCATCCCTCAGCAGCTCAGCATCATCAGGGAATGCAGTAATGACCCTTTCTTCCTTCACCCCAATCTACATCAGGTGACAAGGGAGAAAGTCCTCTTGCCTGTGGACTTAAAGGCAGCTGAGGCATCGCTCTTCAGGGAGGTTTCACATGACCCCCTGGGAATCTTGCTTCCCCTGCCTGAGTTCTCTTCATGTTGCATATTTATCTTTGTCCCATTACTTTCTTCCTGTTGTACTGAGCTCTAAGAAAACACTACACTGCTCGCAGCATAATTGCAAAACATCAAGAATTTATTAATTTCCAAGTAGCGTAGGGTTTAAAGTTAGGAGCTGTCTTCATGTTTCTTCATTCTCATTTTAAATCAAGCAAATCTATGTACATGTTTTCAGACATCTGTATAAATTATGCAACCAAAGTCAGGGAGAGTTTCTTCCCATGTTTACACACAGTATTTCCAGAAGCATTCAGAAAGGTTCCCACGTTTCTTGTACTGTTTCCTGTCCTTAGTCAAGAAGCGGCCCAGCAAAGCAATTCGAGGATGATTTCCATAGAAAGTCTGAAATCAAACGGCATTAGAGAGGTTACTGTTGGATGGCAAATGTTCCCAGTGGGAAAGTGCACTCTTCGCTGCCCAACTGGTCACCCAGCCCTGTGTTCTGACGGGGAGGAGAGGCGGCTGCCGAGTGTGCCCTCCGATTTAGATGATGCACTAAAACTGGTCCCTGTCTTCTGCCTTTGTATTTAATTCAGCAGATAAGTGAACAGGAATGGTGTTCTCCATTTAACTAATGGTGCATAATAAACCTGATAATACTGTGTAGCCCATGTTGTAGTGGAGGAAAAAAATGGTTTGCAGCTAATACTGGTTAGCGTACTGGCCTGGTGAAACTGCAAATTGGCCTTTATTTAGAAAGCTGTTTTTCTGGGGGAAAAAGGTGGGGGGTTTAGAATGAAATGGATTACTTGCTCTGTTTGTCTGTTTCTCTCCCCTGCTTATCAAACTGTTAAGTGATTCCAGCTCAAGAGCACTGACATACTTTAGTCTATACTGTTTATCAAGTCAGTGGATCTTAAATGATGTCTCAGTAACAATTTTGTGTAGTTTAAAGTGCGGAGTCTTATTTTTCTTGTTTCGGTGACAGATGGTCATTTACTTACCTCTTTGATATTTTCCCTTGGGTTGTAGCCGCTGGGGCTAAGACCTGGTAGAGGGGAGACATAATGACATGTTTTACCATTTAGAAATTAGGAACCTACACAAGTCACCCTTGTGTGCCATAACGCTATAGCCAGCAGAAGTCTTGAACTGGAGCATTCAGAGGACCAGACAGGAAACCCTTCTGCTGCATCACAGCCAGTTCTTGTGGCACACAGTTCCAGCGGGATCTGGGACTCTGAAGACAAAGGCTGTACTGTCCTCTTCAGCAGGTACCTGTTAGTCTGTTGCCCCCCAAACCATCTATTGCTATTGATTCTGCACTTTCTGTGAGTATTGATGTTTTTTAAGAGACTGCTATTTTGTTTTGTCGGCTGGCTGCTTTGCGGCCAATCTTTGCCTTGCCCGGTTTTGCTGAACTAATTTGGAGGCTCTTCCAGCTGTATTGAGCTTGCAAGCACGGCTGCTCAGCAGGTTTCCCCAAGGCCCTGATGACCAAATGACAGCTCTCCGTTGCCTCCACATAACGTTGTATTTCAGTGAATACCGAGGAGTTGGGGCACAATACCTGTGGAAGGTGGACATGCAAACCACGGGCACCGTCCCGTAAATTGCTGTGGTACATCTCACCTGCTTTGTTGTCTTCAGCCAATGTGCCCAAGAGCTCTGGCAGGAACTGAAGCAGGGAGGTGCTTCCTAGGCTGCCTGGCCGCTCCAGATTTAATCTCGAATCTTCATCAGCTGTAAATGGAAGATGACAGAAACGGGCATAAGGTAAACCTTTTGCTCTGAATCCCTGTTTCAGTCTGTCTCAGATGATTTCCAGTCAGGTCTGTTAGCTCCAGCTGTTGAAGATTATCATGAAATCACCAATCATCCATCCTTACTTAATGAACGTAATAGGGCATAGCTGTTTGGGGGTTTCTTCCTTCCAAAGCTTTGAGAAAAGATACCTTCCTGACATTAATCTTGGGTTCTCATTTCTCTGGTGGATCTTTCTTGAAGAATGTTTTTTGACCAACAGCAGGCCCTCCTATTGCTTGAGGAACTCGCAACCTAATCCTCCTGGTGCCCGGCTGTAGACAACCCAGACTTGTATATAATTTATTTGTTTTAGTCCATTTCTTTATCAACAAGTTTCCATGCTGGAGCTTTTCTATGAATAAAGATAAAACTTCCTGTTCAAGGCCTATTAACCTGCTCAGTTTCCCAACTATTAAATGCAATAAAATTGAGGGGAAGCGCAGGAATAAATGTAGGAAATCTTAAAACACATTTTGGCAGCTATGCTTCTCAGTGCATTTCAATCATCTCTCTCATTTAATGTGCGTACCAGTACAGATATTATTGCTTTTTCTGAAACCTGATGGAATTAATTTGTATGTACATAGAAAATTTAGAATTCTGTAACTAGCCTGTGCCCCAAGGCAGGTTGCCAACAGGAGCCCTCAGCAGTGTTATACTTTTAAGGCTTTTGTAATCTGAGCAGTAAATTTCATCTTTGCTAATATATAGCAGACACTCAAAATTGTGGGCAACAAAAGGGAGCTATTATCAAACTCTAGTTGTGTAGATGAATATTGTGTTGTAGTTGCGCTTTTAGATGATACTATGGAGTTTTAGTTGCTCTTACCTACCTGCAGAGATGGGTGAGACTGTGTAGCTCCTCAATAGGGAATATATAAGAAAATAAACTGCTGAAAATAATCCCCGAACACTTCAAAAACTTGGACCAAGATCAAGAGCTTGAAGACCTTGGAAACCCACATTGTTAGTGTGTTCACTGTACAAAAGGACAATTGCAAACGATAGTGGGGATTTAAGCGTAAGACTCAGAATAAGAATACTGTAACTTCCCTGTGCTATGTGGAGACAATTCATATCTCTAAGCTTGTATTATTTTTTTTTAATGCCGAGCAGTAGTAGCAGGTAAACTTGCTTGGAGATTTAAAAAACAAACAAACAAACAAAAAAACCCCCAACCCTCTGTAATACCGAGTTCTCCTTCTGTCTTACCCAGGCTAGAGACTCTTTATATCAGCAAGGGAGATTTGATAAGCCTAATGGATGCCTTCAAAGAAATGCAGTAATTGTTAGAGCCAGCTTGTTCACCCTATGATGTGATAGATGCTATCCGTACTGAGTCATGGTTGCCTGTAAATGCAAAGTTACACAGTGGAAGGCTTGAGAAGACGCTGGCTTAGTGAGTCCAAGATTTTCAAAGCAAACTCGGAACTACTGATACCTATAAACCATCACAACAGCTATTGCACCTGCAAAGCAGGTAAGAACGGCCACTTTTTAATAGTCAGCTTTATGCAATAACTTTGGGTTTGGTTTGCCAGTTCTTTCAGAGCTCATTTCAGAAACTCTTCCAGCACAGGACAGGTCTGATGACAGTAGCCTTCCTGACTGTTGTGCGTTTTTACTGAGCCATTTCAGTCTTGGCTTATAGTATAATTTCAGTCTTTGAGGAGAGCTTTTTCAAGCAAAGGTTTATTCTTTCACTGGACTGAATGGAATCTGCATTAGTGCAAACAAATAGCATGCTCAATACATTGCTGTTCTTGTAGTGTAAGACAGACTTGCCTGTTCTTGATCTAAGTAGGACTGCATTAATCTTTGCAGTAGGTTTCCCCCTTTTTGAATACAACTTCAGTTAAACATAGCTCATTTTAAAGTGTAGCAAGAGGAGAGACTGTACAGCCAAGTTTCTTTAAATTACCCAATGCCTACTAATGCTGCTTCAAAGGCAGACGCTGTATATGCCAGCTTGCTTCCAGTGCTAAAAGACTCAGGTACCTTTGCCTCCTGGATCTCAAAGCAGCAGGAAGAAATACTAAGGGCGCCCAACCTCCCCATTTCACAAGACTAGCACCCACTGATGATGTCACTTGTGCTGCCTGTGTTCCGAAGACATTCCGGCTTTTTCTACAGCCGATCAGCACAGATAAAGGCCCCTCGGAAAGCATACCTGCTTCTCTTCTGGTTTTGCTGCTCCAGCCCCTGCTTTATGACCATTAAAATCAAAAGACTCTTACCTGAGAGTTGATAAGACATCTCACTGGCGTTGATGATGGGGAGAGACGAGAGAGGACAGGAGAAGCTGATAACAATGAGACAGCAGAATACCAGCTTATGCATCATTGCTGTGTTGAATATATTTTGTCTTTGTCCACCCCTGTAACTCAGAACTCCTTTCTGACTGTTGCCTCTGCTCCCAGTTGCACCTGTTATATAGCTGCTTATGACCTCATAAATATCATCATGTTCTCTCCCCCCCTCAAAAAAAAAAAATCCAATGAATTTATTGCCCATTGATTCTAAATGGAAACCACTTTGCATTGATGTAATTTTTCAAGGTAACAGTTCATAGACAATAAATTTACTGTCTTATAGTTTGATGTACAAAATGGATATTATATCAAACCAAGCACAGTAAAGTTTATAAATCTGGCATTAAAAAAAAAGTAACTTCCAGTTATAAATCATGAGTTTACAAAAGGGTCAGACGTTGGTTGAAATGACCAGGGCACTAAGACAGCTGATTTATGAGCCTTAGCAGGCTTGACGCAAAGCATCTGATATGAAATGCACTTTTTTCTTCCTTTTGTGAGATGGATGGATGTGTTGTGTTGTATTTAGGGTTCTTGTGCCAGAGAAAGTAAAAGAGAAGGGGAGTTAAACATTTAGTTAATTTACAAAGAGAATGTTAGGGGAGTTCAATTTTTTTTTTCCCCCTGTAGCATTTCACATCTATTTATTTGAGAAGACCTCATCCAATGTTGCCCTAGAGAATTGTCTTGGCAGAGAAAGTACAGCTTCCATCTGGAGACTTTCTTGGTACATATAAACTACTTTGGTTGATATTAAACACAGGTCCCTCACTAGACTGGAAGACCCTTTTCCATTTCACTTATCTTCTCATTCCCTCAGTTGGAACTAACTACTTAATTCTGTGTGTGCTAGCTAGTATTTTTCCCTGTTTGCCTTTTGCTTTTATTTAATGTTAACGCTGTAGTAATTTCATAACTTTAGTTTTTATTTCCCTCCATCTATCATACTTTGTCTTCTCTACTTACAATTTCATTTTTCATATCAAAGACTAAGGACTGACGGGACTGGTCCCTGATCTTTGTTCTCTACAGAGCATCATATCCAACTGTATAGAGCCTTTAAAATTAAAAAAGTAAGTTTATGACAATTTTCTTTCCTTTGCCTGTTGAGAAGATTATACCCTGTTCAGGTTCATAATAAATTGAGGTTTGGTAATTTTCTTTCCTACCTCTCTAATGAAATGTTTGTGCCTTCAAATGCTCTTCAAAAACACTATGAAATCCAACTAATGTTACTAAATTTCTTTCCCTATGCTGAATTGTGTGATAATTTTAAGTTGCAAAAGGAGTGAAGTTATCTGCTTCCCTTTTCCTTCATTAATGTTTCTTGTTGAGGATTAATTTTTATATTGTAAATTCTGTGGCTCCTAGGGTTAACTTCAAATTAGCGACATTGGTCATATAGAACGGATGTATTTCTGCTGCAGGTCTGATTCAAAGAGAGCATGCCCCACATATGCATGGTTAACAGGTTGTCCAGAAAAGCTGCGGACTCTGTGAATCACAGAATGGTTGAGGTCAGAAGGCACCTCTGGAAGTCATCCAGTCTAACCCCCCCGGCTCAAAGCAGGGTCAGCTAGAGCAGTTTGCCCAGGAGTGTGTTCAGTCCAGTTTGAATATCTTCAAGGACAGAATGGGACAGAATTTCAAAACTAAGCTTGACAAGGCTCTGAGCATCCCCATGTAAGTTCAAATGCTCTGCCTTGAGTGCAGAGGTGGGGAGTGGGAGAGGTGAGAGAGGAACTTTAGAGGTCCTTCCAACCTCAACTTTTCTATTATCCTGTGTCTACAGAGAGGTCTGGTATTGTCTTATAGAACACATGCTGCAGGTGTCTGAGCTACAAATCCCATTTCTCTGGACTTCTCTTTTCTGAAGTGAGTGGATATGACAGAAGAATTTCTCTACAGAATTACCCTAATACATTTTTATATGCCTCTTTCCCTGTGCTTCCCTATGAGAGAAATAAGCAGATAGAGAGGAATTCTCTCTCTTCATCTGAGTCATGCCACTCTACGTTCCAAAACTGCAGACAGTAATTAGGTCTGATTTGATGCATGATCTCACTGTTGGTGCTGGATGCTCTGTACAAATGCTTCTCCTTCAGTGAACTATCAATGACAATGGCATTATCAATATTCACTCTGAGCATCCTCCAAGGAAAGCTAATGAAGCACTCTTCGCAAGCAAGTTGTGTCCTTTGTCTTCTCTCAAGGAAGACTCAGCCTCTTAGAGCCATCATGAAGTGCGTCATGTGGAAGCTGGGCAACTTGCCCACAGCTTATTGCCTTTACTCAGATTTGAAGTTGTCACTTAGACACTTTTTTCTCCACCAAAATGTCAAAGGCATTTTCCTCAGGGGACAGCGCACACGTCATCATGCAAAGCAAAGAAACAGCTCATCCTAAACAAAGGTGCAAAACCCTGAATACACGGGTGAGGAAAGTAAATGTGAATTGCACTTTGAAAACTTCGAAATTTATTTGCAAGAAGCTGTTTTAACTTTTATCAAAACTACTATTTTGTGGAAAAACATTTTTAAGTTCTTATTTATGCTAATAGACTTTCTTTCAAGTGCTTCAGTTTAAAATAACAGGGCAGCAGTAGTCCAGACAAATTACTGAGCAAACTCTGAATAGTGAGTATATGTTACCCTATCATAAAATATTATCCTTGATTATCAGCAACTATTCTTGGTTTAAAATGGCTCGTGCAGAATAAGTTGCTAATGAATTCAAGGAAACTTTTTTTTTTCAAAAGACACAACAAACCCAACCAAAACCACCCCCCAAAATTATCCACCTTCTGAGTAAAGTAGTACAGATGAAATCTAATCTATAATGCAAAAGTTCTTTGTCCTGTGTTAAATTGCTTTATGATAAGTAAGCACAAGTTGTTATTTTAGTCAGGTATTGTGACAGTTGGCAAAAGCAGGAATTTCAGAGAAGACATCATTTAGCAGTAGCGTTTGTATGAGGGACTTTTTCCTAGGGTATAACTTCTGGTGTAACTTTTTGGCTTCAGTTCAGTTTGCATGAAGAGGCGTGCAGTAGAATGTTTTTGTATTGACACTGTAATTGCAGATGAGCTTATTATATAAATGTCTAGCTCTTCCTTGAATTTACTAGAATTTTTGACTTAACATGTTGTTTCAATGAGTTATACGTGTTGGCTGGTGTGAAGAAAAAAAATATTTGTAGTGTTATTTACTTCACTGCTAGTGTGTAGCATATCATTTAGGGGTTCTGGGTTTTTTGCTTTGCTGTCACTGCTGGTTTAGCAGATAAGTTCTGTCCTCATTAACACCTAAGAAGTTAACTTTAACTTAAAATTTCTCATTTTAGCTAATTATTCACCTTCATAACACAATTATCAGATCTATTTTGCATACTGAAATAGCTGCCTTGTGAGATCATATGTGCAATAAGGTTTTTTCCTGCCACTACCTTGCATTGCTTTATGTATACTCTGCATTTTAGGGTGTACTGAAAATAGCCTGTTGGGACACTCAGCGGATCAAAGGTAAAAACTAACCATAACTTGGGCACTTGCTGTTAACTTCCTTTTTTGAAGATGCTGCTTCTGCCCACTGTGTCCAAACTGCAATGTAGTGCATGTGGTGTATGTTCCATATAACCAAATAGCACTATGTGGTGTATTTCGGTACACACAGTAGTATTTCTGTTTCCTGAATTTCTCTCAAAGTTACGTAAGATCTCTGAGAGGTTCTGACTGAGATTTTCTGGTTCTGTGGCGGGCTGAAGGTGCGTAGGTGAGTACATGTGTTTAACTGAACACCTACCTCCGCGTAAATGAAGATGGCAGGTTCGTAGGCCTTTCTAAAGATATTTTATTTTGCAACAGAATTGGCAAGTGGTCTAAAAATTCTCTAGTACAGGATCACAGCTGCCAAAACATTGCTCCGTTGTAGTATAGTTTCCACCAGTATGGGGGAAAAACCCTCTTGATTTTTGGCCCTGCTGGCCTGGCACGCTGTAGTCTGGGTATATTCTCCAAGTGAAGCTTGACAACCTGGTCCTTAATTCCCCTGTCCTCTCAGCACTACAGAATTAGCAAACTGAAGCTTCACACTCTTTGACATGAAGGAAAGTAAGTCTGGCATGACTGGAACTTGGAAACATAGTACATCGATACCTTATGGGAACCGGATTCTGGGTAACGCAGCCACAAACAAAGGAGCAGAGACCAGATCTTGAAATAAGTTTTCTTCCACAAAAAATGTAATGGAACTAACTATGCAATTACAGTTTATTTTTAAAACTGAAATTATGAGAGCAGACGGTATAAGGAAAGAGAGGAAAGCTTCTGCAGCAAGAATGGAATTTTCTCTATACCTTTTTTTCAGCTCTCCCAAGGTATCTCAAATAATCTGTTCAACCATAATAAGAAATTATGATCTGGACAAAAGCAGAATTAAAACTTCTTTATCTCGTTTTTCTGGTCAGCACGATGCACAGAAAGGAGTACAAAGCATCCTTGCTGAAAGGCACAGGCAGTCAGTCAGTGCCTCTCGTTTCGTCAGTCCCAGCTGTAGAGCAAGCTGGAGACTTGGGCTCGCTTTCTTCAGAGGTGCATGTCTGCTTCTGCAACACTGCTGCACTTGGAACCCATAAGAGTTTCATTTGGGCTTCTTTGTTGCAGAGAAGTCTGTTGTGAGGCATTTGCAAGGCAAAGTGCTGGATTTTCAGAGACCTTCCAATAATCCAGAGTAGTCCAAATCAGCTGTAGCCCTAGACACAGTGCCGCAATCCTCCTCCTGCTGTGGGGAGTGAAGGGAGAGAGAGCTGCAACGGGTGACGCCGTTCTCCTGTTTGGCTTTCCGAATGAGGCTAGATTAACTTGTGCGTGGCTGTATTTTCTTAACAACCAGCCAGCGCACCTCGGCCAGTAACAGGTACCTTGTTTTCCAGGCTACATTGCAGAGATGAGAACCCTTCTCTCGGCTCCCGCCGGCTTGTGCCGGGGTGGGGTGCAGGGCGCTGGGCTGCTGCCCGGGAGGTGGCGCTGAGAAACCTCCTCAAGGGGCCGCCGGGGGCCGGTCCGCTGGGGCGGGCGGTGGGGCAGAGACTTCGGACTCGCGAAAGGTAACAAAATTGTGGAAAAGCAACGGGGTGGTGTTGGTTTTGGGTGGGCCCCCCCCGCATTTTTCTCTGTTGAGAAAAAGGTTTTATTTCTCTTTGCTTCTTGCGTACATACAGCTTTCTCAGCTAAAGAACTCTCTTACCTTTTTTTTTTTTTGGAAGAATGATTAAATAAAGTCAAGGTATGTTTATTCTGGAGGAAGATTCCATACAATGTATTTCTTAGACATTGGTTTTTCTTGAGTCACTTCGCCGATGGCAGTCAGCATCACTGCTGGTATCGGAACTACATCGGAAGCTCGATCTAGTGAAGAGCAGCACAACAATTATGTGGATCAAAGTGAAGCAAACAATTGGTTGAGGACAGTGTCTTCACTCTCGAATGGTTCTTGGATGAAGAGTGGTGTGATCTGCTCTGCTTTCTCATTTACTGCTGCCATCTTTTTCCTTCTCCTAATGCCTTTGCTGTCTTGGCATTACTAGAAGCAGTCCAGGCTTGTTCTCACATGAAGCTTGGAAGGCCTGCCTTTGTGACCTGCTTTAACTGTCTGAAACCACAGCTAAAGCATTTTGTGCAGGATTTTGACCTTCATGGGACTTTTATGTAGCAGCCCCTTTGTTAGTCCTTTCTCACATCTTGTTCCATTCCATGTACTAGTTTGCCTTTCTTCTCCCTTCCTGCTTGTGCTCTTGTTACATTCCCGGCACTGTTCCTCTGTCTGTTTGTCATAGGTGGAAGTATAAGGAGTGAAAAGAAAGAAGGAGCTTTTAAAGGGGGATTCGGGGAGGTGCGTGCAGGACTCAGCCCCCCTTCCGGCATCGGCACGGGACCATGGACAGGGAGCGGAGGGTGACCACGGGCGCTGCTGGAGCCCTTGCGGCTGCTTGTACTGGTGGTGTGTGAATTCATGAATACGCAGAAAAAAGCTTCTCTTCCCCCGACCCCCCGTTACTAATTGTCTTCTAGTTTGGTGAGAAAATGAACACCCTCAGCAAATAAAGCTATGGAGTTTTGCATTGCTTTCTGCTCCTCTCCATCCTTGACCACGTAAGCTTGTTCGCATCTCTGCCTCCCAGTGGTTCTGGTCTCAAGAGATCCCAACTTCCAGTCAGCTTCGGCTGCGTCCCTGCTGGTCCATGTTCCCGGGTTGTCCAATAGCATCTGTAGGGATGAATTTAGCAGTGGGGAATAGTTGCCAAAATATCCAGTAAGTTTGCTATATTTGTCCTCAGGATGATTAGCTTGGATGATGCCCATCAGCTGTGGTCCTTTGTAACTGAAAAGGTAGTGTATCATGTTGATAGCTTTTTTTTTTTTATGAACATGTTTAAATAACTGGTAGGAACCAAATACTAATTTTAATTAGTATTTAATTTGGACAGGCTTTGAAACAGAACCTTTGCTCATTGTAGAGCTGAAGAGCATGATGGAATAGCTCTATGCTCTGAGGACAAGATAGTAAAAACTGTAGGTTGATATATATTGTGACATTGCTGGGGATTCATATAAAACTGCTAGATCATTTTTTCTACTACTGTCCATCACTATACTATCTCAGCACAGATCGTGCAACTTTTATTTTATGATTTAATTAAATCAATTTTTGTCTGTCTGCCAGAGCAAAAGCACAGGCTGTAGGCCTTGAGCATGGCATGAAGATACATATGTGGTCTAGGGGATGTATTGGGGAGCCATACTTGTTGAGGTAGTTTTGGGGATTGTCTTGGAGAGAAGGAATCAAATTTTGTGCCTGCTATGTGTCTATAGCAGGTTTTGCTACAAATGATGGGAACAGCCATGCTTGAATCTTCAGTCAGAGGCGACTGATTTGGTACAAAACAAAGGTCATAAATGCACACGCTTATGTTCACTGTGGGTGATTAGGTAGCACGATCCTTTTAGAAAAACAGCCACACACAGTGCAGGCTTAACAGTACCCTTCTGTCTGTATGTGTTACAGTAAAGACATACAGACCTTACTAAACATAATTGAATGATTACCTTTGTTTGGTTTTGTTTATAGTACTATGTAAGAACCTGCCTTTCTCTGCAACTGTGGATCACATGTACCTTGTATTCCTGGATATTCACAGTAGTTTTTCTATTCTAGGGTATCTTTGTATCTTTGGACTTTCGTGTAAGTACTGTTGTTATATAGAATATATTTGTAGTTGTATCATCAGCAGATATTATATTTTTCTTTCTAAAACAATAGCGCAGTCTTCCTGAGGTTTAATTTAGGCTGCAATAAGAAATTACCAAGCTAATCCTGCTGCAGAGCTAGGTGACTGCTGCCTACTATATTTTCACTCTTGTTATGTTCTTAAACTTAGACCATTCGTTATTTTTTGTTAAGTAGATTATTGAGGGGTTTTCTGTACAAATTATTGTCCTGGAGCCTGCCCACACAGACATCTATGCAGCTGAGGATTTGAAGAAATGAACTTCAGCTTTAATGTTTCTGTCTGCTAAGGCTTCAAATGCAACTTTTAAAAAGACAGCACTGCTAATGTCAAAAAGGGAAGCGGCAATACCCTGCTGATTCTTTTCTTAGTGGTTTGAATGATGGGGTGGGCAGGCCAGGCTGTTGTCTTGCATTTTTTTCTGGCTCAAAGTGAAGAAATGCAAAACTACTAAAGCAGCAAATTGCCAGCGATGGATGATGCATAAGAGTTGTCTTCCAGATTTCCCTGCTTGAGACTACTGCACACTCTGTTACCTGCACAGAGCTCTGCCTCATTATTTTCTTGTTACAGACCATTTTATCAGAAACTTATTAAGATTTTGCTGTCTTTGAAGATGGTGCCCTTTTTCGTTATCTAAAAGAGCAAGAGGATAAGTGCTTGCATCTAGCCTGGGGATGGAACAAAGGCAATTTTGCCAGAGGTGTCCTGATGCTTTTCTTTATTTTTCTGTCCAGATTTTCACATTTGGTGTACACACGTTCTTCCTGATTTTACCACAGAGGCTTAGGATCACTTACCACTCTGATATCCACAGCTGATATGAGAGGACAAATTTCAGGAAGTTCTGTAGAAGTTCAGTGTGTGGGCAGGAGCCACTGACTAATTAAAGAGGTATCCTAATAATCATTAGCATAGGCAGTAAATGAATGGCTCACAAAAGCAGACTTTAATTTTTTACTTTGCTTTCCAAGTGCGTAATCCCTTTAATCCTTCACTACCTGGAGGGGGGTTTTTTTTGTTAATTAAATGGAATCTCTGCAGGCTTGGTGATTCACATTTCAGGACAAATATGTGTACTTAACAGGGGGAAAGTTGGCATTGGTCTCACTGGGCAACTTGAGGTTTAAAGTGGTTCTTTCAAGGTTAATTTGTAAATGAATGCATGTTTCTTGGCAGTCAGCCACATAGAATCTTCCCTTCACTGTTTAAGAGATGGATTCCAGTTTATCAAATAATTCCCGCTGCAAGCATTACCTGATTTTGCTCTGTGATGACCGACTGACTTTCTGGCTGATGTTGACCAGAGTGGAAAGCTGTCCCTGGGGATGGGAGTGATCAATGGGAGTAGGCATTAACAAAGGTGAAGGAAGCAGATATCAGATCTTTGTCTCATGATTTGGCAAGTTGAATGTTTCTGGAACTAAGTAATGGGAGCAAAATCCTATTTTCTGCAAGAATTCCAAAGGCAGATTTATGACATAAGAGAGTTCCAATGAGCAGTCAGTGTTTAGCCTGTTACTCTTACTCCTTTGCTACGTATGCATTTTTTATGAGTAAGTCTTGGAACAGACAGGACCAACTGGTTACTTCTGAGCAGAGTCTGCAGAAGAGATATGGAAATAAGAAAAATCCACCTGTGCATGGAAGTATATGGTTTCTGTGCTTGGAAGAGTGGGATTAGGACCTGTATCACAAGTAAAGGATGTCTATCTGATGTGCTAGTTCTCGCACAGTCCTACCTTTTCTCTTTGTGGTCTCGCTGCCAGCTGTGTAGCTGCTTTCTTCTAATGTGCAGAAGAACCCTCTGGTTAAGAAGAACACTCCTATAGCAGGAGGTGAAGGATATGTAAGACCAGGAGAGCAAATGCTGCAGGTCTTTGCAAAGAACAACACTCAAACTAGCTCTTAGATGCTCTTTATGGTCCTGCTCTCATTCCCTCCATTTCTCCACCAGTCCTTGTGGCAATCCTCCTTCCTTAAGCTGGAGAGGGCGATGGGGAGGTATTTCTGCCAGTTTGTAACTGCTCAGCTGTATTCTTGGCCTCTTCAGCTGAGGAAGTGGGTTGCTTTACAAAGCCTAGAGCAAGCATATAATAGTATCCCATCCCAGCGCTCCTGTACCTTTTCTGAAAGCTTTTCTATACAAAGACAAGCGGGAGTTGTGCTTCAAAGGAGATAATCCATTGCCAACCACCATCTGTGGAAATAGGGTAGTGCAGGAAGCCTCCAAAGCCGCCTTCATTTACTACTCATTTCTGCCACCATAGTAATGTTTGATTTGTGTTATGATCTCTTTCTGTGTCATTAGGAATGACTGGAAGAAGGTGCAGAACACAGTTATATAAGGTAGGATAATTAGTACTGCCACAGCACAGTAAATCCTTCTCCTGTTCTCTAATTCCCTGAGGCATATTTAATCACTCTTGAAAAGCACATAAATGTTCCGTGTTACAGCCTCACTGTTCCATGTAAGAAGCATTCTGATCGTAGCCTACTCTGTTGATGAGTGCAGACATAGTGAGATGCAATGACAAGAGAATTTGTTACAGTCATATCCGCTGGCTTCCTGTGGAGAGTGCCTCTTCACATTTCTAAATCCTTTAACTCTCAAGGTAAAGAAAAGAACGGCCGCTTCCTTTTCTCTTATTAGAACTCATAAGTTTGAGGGAACCATCAAATGTTTTCTGTGGTTACACCTCTACTTCTTGAAGGTAATACACTTTTTAAGGTGTACCACAGCAAGTCAAAAAGGTGCATTATTAAGGGTGGCTGTAACACTGGTAATGGAAATCAGGGGAAAAAAAAAATCTCTTTGGCCTTCTGATGAGATTGTAGCTTGGCAAGACAACTGTGGTGCTGAAGTGCAGCTCACATGGAGTTAATGTTTCCTTCTACCCCTCCTTTCATATACCTGTTCACTGTATCTTCCATTCTAGTTTAACAAAAATATATTATGCTTTAGATACTGTAGTAAATTTTGCTTTAGGCACATATGTTCATTTTCTTTAGCATTGTGTTCTCACTCTTTCAAAGTTGCTCTAAAACTTGTATAAAGGTGCATTGAATAAAAGCAGTGTGTTGTTACCTTTGTTTTGGGTTTGGTTTGGTTTTTTGCCTGCTTACAGGACTGTATAGTGTTCTCTTCAGGTTAAATGGTTTATACCCGTTCTAAATGGAAAGTATCAAAAAATCAGTGCTGTGAATAATAGAAGGGTGATTTTTTTAATATAAAAATTTCTCAAGTCTACAGTGTTGTAGTTAAAGGCAGATTGTCTCTTTCACCTCTCCATCCACCTTCCTCTTTTTTTCCAGAATTGTGTTTGTTCTAAACCTGCCGAAATGCTTGTGTACAGGAGAAAAGGGAGCTAATGTAACCTAAGATTTGGTTTAAAACTGACTTAAATGGGTAACTCAGACATTTTATTTCGTTTTTAAAATGGCTTGTTTCTATTGGGATTATGTAAACTGAGAGTAGATTTAACAGGTTATGGTAACTATGATAAGTCACCCTTAAGTTGAAGTAGGTGTCTTTGGGGTTTTGCACTTGGGAAATCAAATAAAAGCTGATTTATTTTCTTAATGCAAACAGGTTAGACAAACAGAAGAGGTTTTCCCTGATTTCAGTAGGTGTTCAGCTGGTGTTTTTTTCATTAAAATATAATCCAGTTTGTTTCGGAGTATCACAGGAATAGTCTGCTGCTTTAACTGGCAAGCACCCAGGATCTAGAAGGTGAAAGGAAACATAGTAGGTGATATCATAACAAACTCTTGCCAAATTGAGGTTAGAGGGAATTTCCATTTTCTTTGTAGATGGTATTAAAAGTTCTTATTTACAGTGAGGGCAGTGATGGTATCCAACAGCCTTTCTCATGCCAGTTGCAGGGGTAGAGGGATGCGCAGCCATCTGTTCCCGATGCACAGCTACCCCAAAACCTGTGGGCCGGAGAACCTCCTTCGACAGACTGTGAAGAAAGCACTCTCTCAGGAAAGGCTTGCTCATAGCTGAGAGAGGAAAGGAGGTAACCCTTGGTGACAGAATAAGACTTTGTATAATTTTAGTGAAAATTACCTTGACTTTTTATCACCTGTTTAAAATGCAAGCGGAGTGGTACAAGTTGCCTGTTTAATACTATTTCCTACGTGTTAAGTCTCATCAGGGTGGACCGTCTCCTATGGAGGTGTCGTGGTTTGGGCTTTCACATCGTTAGTGTTAGTGTCAGAATGACTGTCAGAGAAGACTATGCTTCTATCCTATGAAGGATCTGATAGAAAGACTGAAAATAATAAAACATGTTCTGCTTTTAAAAAAATTATATGATGTTTATATGTTTAAGACAAGCTACGACAGTTTTGGAGTGTCTGTCATCCAGAAGTACCAGACACAGACATGCACAAGTGTGTCTGTAGAAGAGGGAGGTGAGAGACAGAAAACCTTTTGCTACGAACCTTTTGCTTTCCTTTGCCACACAACTCTTGCAAGAAATTATGAAGCCAAGACATGTGACAAGCACTGTTTTAATTACTGATGCCAGTACTGTGCCAGGAAATGGTGCTGGTTCTGGAAGCAATAAAAAAGCAGCAGGCTCCCCGGCTTAAACCTACCTTTAAAGAAGTTTTGTCTCCTTTTTCCATGCCTTCAGAACTCTGCCTGACATCACCTGGGCCTCCACACACAATCTGGCTAAGAGGACACTTTCTGACTTCCAAGAAAAACAAATGGAAATGCAAAAATCTTGCATCTGGCCTGTTACCTCATCCTTGGCCACCTGGGCTGCTTGAAAGTCATCATAGCATTCCTGGTTCCTTTTTGCTTGCTACATAATAAATTAAAAAGACTGTTGAGAAAAGAGATATTCACAGAAAGCAGACAACACTTTGGGGTCAAAGAGTCAGAAGGACTGATCTGCATTATTTCTAGATGAACCAGTAAGTTTCTTCAGGTATTAAAGAATCTGTACGTTCAATAAAAGCTCCCTGTGAAGCCAAGATGCACATGATCTATCGATTATTTGCCATCACCAAAAAAATACTTCTTTTCCACAGCTCTGTTCCTGAATTACGGACAGTCGGGCTTTACTCCTTCCTTCTGCCTTAATTACCAGTCATCAAAGATACAGAGTGCAGTTTCTTCCCCTTCGCCCTCGCTGGATGGAGGATTTTACAGTGCTCAACATGCATGTGGGAAGGCTGTCATCCTCTGTGTTAAGAAACAGATGAATTCAGCTACAAATTCTGTTCAGGAAAGCTAGTAGAAGCTTTATTCTGACAACAGTGTTTCTTTTAATCTAGCAATTGATGATCCCAAAATCTTACTGTGCAACATTTTTACAAAAACTTGAGAGAACAAAACATTCAAAAAAATTGCATGTGGCATCCTGAATGATTTTGATCAGATGCCAACACCATTTCTGCTTCTGTGGCTCGTATAATAGCCACTTGTCAAGTGCTGATCTGCATGTTATCTAGCTTTGACTGCAGTTTTATTAGCTGCTATGGATTTTTTTCAGAAGACAAAAGAATAATTTCAAAATGAAAAACCAGGAAGTTACAAATGTGTGGCACTTTTCCAGATGCAAATTTCCGAACAAACTTAATTGATGGGTCTTCCCATCGCATTTCCATAGCATACTGCCAGAAGTGGTTTTACAGCTGTGTCTGGTACATGCATAATGAAAAGGAGGATCTAAGCAAGTTTTATTCAGTACTTTTAAATAAAAATATCTATCTACGTGGGGTCTAGAATGGGAACAAGCTTCTGATACGTTTGTTCTATGTGATCACAGTGGAGGCAAATTACACAACACACAAAACCGAATTGTGTTTGAGGAAGTGCATGATTCTATGGCTATAACAAGTTCTTTATAGAAAGCCACAATTCACAGAACTTGAATATTGTATAAATCTGAAAACTGCTAAGCACTCCAACTATCTTGGTATTTACATTGCTGCTTTTGTTATGAACTGTAATGTCCTGCACTGCTGCTCAGCAGCAAAACAGGTTAACTCACCTGTATTTATTTTCTGTTCTATGTTGACCACGGAAAATACAACGCTGCTGCCAAGGCATTCTGGTAGCAAGCAAGCCCCGCAGTCTGTAGTGTAAAGTGCCCCTGTCTTCGCTTTGCATTTATTTCACTTTTGAAAATAAGGTATCTTTCCTTTCAGGGCTTCTTGGTTCTTATTTGTGAACACATCTGCTTTGTAGATGTAATCAAAGTATTTCACAAGTATGCACTTAGCCAAGCTCTTACTCTGCTTCTGTGGCCAGACGATGTGCATTGCTGTGAAACGCACACATATCTGCACATGTTTGACAAGATTCTTGTGCCAACAAAATCTGTTTTATCACTAATTCAGGCTTCCGCACTCTCAAATGACAGAAGAAGTCACAGCTAGAATTATCTACATAATGCTTTGATTGAAAGGAAGATTACTCCTGACATTTTATTCAGAATGTATTTTCTTTCTGTGAATGACTATTCCTTGAAATAGCCCAGAAAGTCAATTTCAGTGTAAATGTGTCCCTTATTCTCAGAAATCAATTTGCACTTATATAGGTGGGTTTTTTCCTCCACACCTTGTTTTGATTCATGGGAATTTTATGCCACTCCTGAACACAGCAAAAATAAAACTGTCTGGAAAAAAAGTGTTGTAAGGAACACCTCACTGTTCAGTAAGTAGATTTCCTTCTGCTTCAGGTACAGAAAAGGAAAATAAGGGGTTTGCACTATCTTCAGAGCATTTCAAAATACATGCAGAATGCACCAACAAAATGTAAAATTCCAACTGGTGTCTCTTTTTCCAAGGAGAAAACACAGATTGTTTGGAGTTTTTACAGGATGTGTACACTAATTCTCATATCTTATGTGTGGATTAGAAACTAATCACAAGCAGAACTGTCTTACCCTGTTCTAAGATATCGTCCACTGGTGCAAATGTTGCTTTTTGACTTATAAATAGATCAGTGGCTTTTCATGTGTCCTGTCCATGTCTTTGTGAACTTGATATAATAGTCACTTAGTTCTCATGGCTGAAAGTACTAATAGGAGATTTGGGCTAGGGATGAAAAGAAAGATTTATTTAAATATACTGAACTTCACAGTTCAGGCTTTGGTATGACATTTATTTTCTCACATACTGTTTTATATTTACTTGTATGGAAGTTTATAAAAAATTGCAAGTGGTGTTTGGTGAAAATAATCTGCTATCGTAATCTTCTGCTGAATGGAGAGATGGGCTGTCATTCTTCAAGCACAAGAATAGCATTCTCTAAGTTGAGATCACATAGAGGGGAAAATCACCCCTTACGTCACATATTGGTGGGGTTTTGTTCTATTTTTTGAAAAACGTTTACTGAAGAAATAAAATATTTGGGTTTGTGAAAGGTTAAAAATGATGTTGCAAATGCCATGACTCAAATGTGCATTTTCTTTTTTCTCTTCAAGACCAAAGTAACAGTAATTGATCAAAGAGGCAGATAGTGTCTGATGTTAAAACCTTTCCAACCTCAGAGTTACAAAAATAGTACCAGCAATGTATCGCAGCTACATATACCACATCTGCAATGTACATAATGTGTTTACATCACCTAAAAGATGAAAGTTGAATGATGTAGGACTGAAGGTGGTGCAGTCCAGCTGCACAGTAACATCTAAGATCAAGTCAACCACAGCTTTTCTCAGTGTTTCCACTGCCTCTCTTAAGCCAATCGATGTAATGCGACAGCAGATGCATGCTATTACGAAACACTTTGCAGCTCTAGATTTTTACAGCTTCCTCTGTCCTGCACATGAGGAGGCGTGCAGTGGTCAGGCCCAGGTATGGGTTTCTAGGGCTGATGGGATCTGAAATGAGGTCTGCCTGTACCTGCACACGAAGCCCAAGACTGTTGGGTTTGAGCCAAACTTTAGGAGGAGCTGCAGCTCTAGACTCAAGAGGATGGCAGGTAATGGTAATGGAGACCCTGAGTGTCATGTGTGACTCTACTACATGCTACAGATCTCCATTTTAGCATCAAATGCTTTCAGACTGCATGTAAATTATGGCTCAGGCACCATTTATAAGAGGGACCAGAAAGCCATTCTGCCCTTCTGTTACTGCTTTTAAGTGCAGTACTTCTTTCTATATGTAGATCAAGTACCACTTCTTAGAAATATTCCTCCAAGAGAAAGAAAGTCAGCAAACTAGATCTTTTTATTTATGTATTTTTATTTTTTTTAAGAGATGGAAAAGATGCACTTTTTCCTCAGTGGCTAGACTATTCAGCACTCTGAAATTCACAGATTCTGATTCTTTATTTATGTAAACAGGTTCTTGTTCTGTGTTCCGAAAGAAAAGTCAAATGTGGTTGACCTGGACAGTCCAATTCCTAGTTCACCAGAAGATCTCTGAATTCTGTGGATTTGCTGAGGTCCTGATATTCACCTTGTTCTTCCTCAGGAAAGCGGCAGCTGCAGGCATCATCTTCCTGAATTGACTGTTCAGGTGCGGTATGCACTAAAGAAAAAGATCAAATGTTCAGTTTCTGTTGTATTTATTCAGCCATCTTATTTCACCCTTCCTCAGCCACAACTGCAGGAAGTCAGCAACAAAAATTCTTCCAAATGATTCAATAATCTGAAATTA
The DNA here is from genome assembly GCA_003993805.1 of Himantopus leucocephalus. NCBI lineage: Eukaryota > Metazoa > Chordata > Aves > Charadriiformes > Recurvirostridae > Himantopus > Himantopus leucocephalus. The sequence goes on along the minus strand of RSEF01000021.1, from coordinate 953,478 downwards.
TTCCTCTACAGCGTGTACCTCTGATAAAACTAACTTATCATACTTTGTTTTCCTAATGCAATAGGGGCTGCTAGTGCTGTTTGCCATAGGAGTGAAAGGAAGACCAACGTGGAGTTGTTAGATTTTTGGAGTCATGCTATTCTCTCCTGTGTTCAGAATTACACTACAAGATCAAGCCCTTATCTCGAGGAAAGGGGAGAAGAAGAGAGAGAGAGACAGGAAAAACCCAAACAAAAAATCCCAACTATAAACTACGTTGGATGCAATTCCACCTCATCTTTGTGCCGAACTCTTGAGCTCCCCCGGGGCGTATTAGCCTTCAGAGGGCAGTGCTGGTTCAGGCTGACTCTGCATCTGTGTCGCAGTATGTCCTGACTCATATCCCCTCTTCTACTGCAGCCCAAGTTCAAAGATGTTCACTCCAGGCCATGCATGCTGTTTTGGAGCAGACAGAACTGGAAAGTGCTATTGCCACGCGTGCCAATGATGGTACTTGAAAGTAATAAACAGAACTGACCCTTAACCAGATCAGCAAGGCTCAGCTGAGCTTTTTCACCTCCTGTGAATACTTCACTTCTGTGGATATGCGTGCAGTTAACCTGCAACGGTGATAGAACACCCACAGGTAATTAAGTGCTTTCTGCAATAAAAATTCCAAAAATTTTCCTTTCAGTTGTTTTTTCTGACTTACAAGGGCAAAAAATGAAGCTATCTGCAACTATCTTTGAAAGATACTTAAAAACCTGGATTCCCAATTTCTGTCTGGTTTCAAAAAGAAAAATGGAATTGAAGATTGTATCTATCTTACTTTTCTTGAAGACAGCATGTAGTTTCTTTTTCTGCCAGATACTGAAGCATACACACGAAGGCAGCAGAAACACTACGCACAACACCCCAGCTACAGCAAGAGAAATTCTGATAATGTCCATCTGGAGGTCCTTCCCTAGGAAGCAAACAACATTCTCTAAGAAGTGTTACGGAGTGAAATTCTACTGCCCTCGAATTAGCTGTCAACTTTGTCTCCAACTCTGCTTCTGGATAAGTCTGCAACACTGGACATGGATAGAGGAAAACACTCTTGCTTTAAATGGCATGTGCATGAGCTACAGTATGCTTCGAAGTAAGGTCATAATTATTTAGCTCTATAAGCAATATTATACAATGACTCACCTGGCACAGTGATAGAAAATGGAACTGCAGGAGACGTTGTAGGTAGAGTAGTGACTAAAGTGGGATTATCTGAAGCGTGTTTGCAAACAACATCTTTTTCTGCAGTTCCAGGCTCCAGGACCTGGTTTGCAGAGCACCTGAAAAATATTTAAAGCAAAACAGGAAAAAAAATAATCATGGAAAAAAATCCAGTCAAGCGCAATACCTACAGCATTTATTTTTAGATTACTTACTTCGTCCAGTTTTTACAGGAGCCATTCGGCTGATCTTTAAAAGTTCCATAGCGGCAAGCCTGGCAACCTTCAACAGACAAGGACAGGTAAATTTGTACAAGATGAGCATTTAAAACACCATATGAAACATTATTTTTGCCTGCTTGCACAATGACTATGATCCGCATTCACAGAAATTACTATTTCAAATGCTGTTCTGTGTACGCAAGGCAAGTCCTTCCCTGCGAGCTACGGAACAGCACAGCACTCGGCTACAGAGCCAGTTTATTTGGCACAAGAGGACACAAATCACATCTAACTCCAGAGTTCCCAGCTCAGTTTCCCACATGCTAGCGACAGAAGAGCTGTCATGCGAAGGGAACTAACTGGTGCACGATTTGAGCCGCAGCAGTGGGGTGGGTTCATCTGCTGCGGTGCTCGCTACGTGCGCCGTGCAAACTGTTCGGCAGCAGTGGCAGCTTTTATCTGGCGTGGTCCTTACGGTGGGTGCTTCTGTGCAAGAGGCAGCGGTGTGTCTGGTGCAGCGAGCGCAGAAGGTGTAAGCTGCCGGGGAAACGCAACCTTACCGCTCCCGGTGTTCTCCTGGCCCACGCCGCAGCTGCGGTCGCAGCGGGAGCAGCCCTCGCCGCTGCACTGGTACCCCTCCCTGCACGTGCATTCCGCGTCGCTTTTTGAGGAACACTCTTTCAAATACCTGAACCTTCCTGCAAGGTGCAAACGACTCTCAGGTTCCGGAGCGCTCGGGCAGACCCTTCGCTCTCCCCGCGGGAGAGCCTCCTCGGGGGCGGCGCCGCCAGGGCCGACTCCGCCGGCGGCGACCCGACACACCGGCGCGCCGCCCCTCGCCCCGGGGGGTAACGCCGCCGCCCCGCCCGGTACCTTCGCACTTCCGGCAGAGGGTGCAGCCGCCGCGTCCCGCCGCGCTGGAGAAGGTGTCCGGCGGGCACTGCCGGCAGACCGCGCCGCGCCCGCAGCCCCCGCTCGCCACGAAGGTACCTGCGGGAGGAGACAAGAGGGTGGCTGCCGCGGGGCCGCGCCCGGCGCCCGGTGCCCCGGCCCGGCCCGGCCCTCACCCGCCGGGCAGTGCGCGCCGCAGGGCAGCGCGGCGGCGGGCCCCGGGCCCAGCGCCAGCGACAGCAGCGCCGCCGGCAGGAGCGCCCGCGCTGCTGCCGGTCCCATGGGGTCGGTGCGCGGCGGCGCAGCCCGCTGGAGTGCGCGCGGGGCGGCGGGCGCCGGCCCTTAGGGGCCGCCCCCGGAGGGCCCGGCTGCGTCAGCCCGGGGGCGGCGGGGAAACCCCGGCCCGGCGGGGCTTTCCGCCCCCCCCGCCCCCCTCCCCCCTCCCCCGGCGCGACCCCCGGCTCTGCCGGGCAGCGCCCGCAGCCCGCTCAGCGCTGCCGGGCAGCGCCCGCCGCTGCCCACCGGGGCTTCCCGGCGAGTCCCGCGCGGAATCCCCGCGGCGGCGCGGTGGTTTGGCGGCCCGGCCCGGCCGCGGGTGAGGGGGGGAGTCTGAGCGGCGAGGGCAGAGGGGGTGGGCCGCACTGACGCGTCTGCGAACACCGCCGCCGCGGAGGGAGATACCGCGTCTGAAACCGCCTGGGCGGGCGCTGATCCCGCCGCGCAGCGGTAACCGAGCGCCGAGGACCGTCGGGGGGGGAGCGGGGAGCGGCACCTCCGGCGCGCGCAGGGGGCGTTCGCTGCCACCAGCGCGGGGGGTGCCGCCGCGCCCCGCCCCCTGCGGCTCCCCGCGGCCAATCCCCGCCGCTCCTGCCCGGGCGCGTGGCCGCGGGCGGTGTTCTCCGGGCGCGTGGGCCGACGGGAGCGGGAGGGGCTGCGGGGACGCGGCGCCTTCGCCGGCGCGGTGCGGGCGCGAGGCGGACACGCCCCTCGGCTCGTGCGTGCCCGGGCGGGCTGCCGCGCGCTCCGCGCGAAGCTCGGTGTGGGCAGCGCGGCCCCCCGCGCCGGTCCCCGGAGGGCCCCCAGCGGGGCCCCTGAATCACCCGGCGGCGTGGGCGGGGGGGCCCGTTACGGGCCCGCCTGGCGCGACCCCCCGGCAGGGACAGGGACAGGGGCAGCTCCCGCGAGACCGGGCTGCTCAGAGCCCCGCCCGGCCTGGAGCACCTCCAGGGACGCGCACCCACAGCCGGGGCCGGGGTTTCTCCGCCCGCACCGTCCAGAAGGTGCGTTCTGAGGGGCCGTGAGGAAAGCGGAGGGTTTGGCAAAGGCACGCGCCGCGGGGGCGGGCCGGGGGAGGGGCGGGGCCGCCCGGAGTCGCCCACGCCTCGGCTGAGGTGAGTCGCCGCCGCGGCCCGGCCCGGCCCGGCTCCAGCCGGAGGAGCCCCCCGGCGGGCGGCGGGTGTGGGTTTGGCGGGGCCCGCAGGCGTCCCGGGGCCGCGGTGACTCGCGTGGCGCCCGGGGGGGTGGGGGGGGGGCGCTCGCTTGTCGTCCCGGGACCGGTCCCCCGCGGCCCCCCCCGCCCCGCGCCCGCCGTCTCCCGAGGCCTCAGCCGCGTCGAATGGCGCCGTGTCCCGAGATAAACACGCGAACGTGGAGGGACGAGGCCTTCCGTCCGGGCTGGCCGAGCTGCGGAGCCGTGCGGCTGCCCTTGCCCCGGTGGCTACCGGCTTGGCCGGCGCCTTGAAGGGGCGGATTTGTTTACAGCCGGAGGAGACCGGTGAGAGTTCTGATCCGGCCCTCTGCCGGAAGGCACCGTCTCGGGAAATGCGCGCGCACCCGCGCGGGGGGTACGTTCCGCCTAGAGGTGTGAGGCCGCCTGCGTGTGTGCTGGCGCGGAGAAGCAAAGGGAGGACTTGTATTTGCTACGCTCGTTAAATGAAGCGGCTGTTAGTCTGTGTAACTTGGTTCTGCCTTCTCGTTTAACAGCCTTGCCCTGGTAGCCTTACAGCGCGACAGCTGTTTACATCTGCACCCACGTACATACAGTAGTAATGCTCAAGAATTTGTCAGTGTATTACGATAAATGTCTAAGGACAGTAGGGAGAGACTGCGTTTTGCTAGATTAGGGGAAAAGGAAAAGCTTTCAGGACCTGGTGCCTATTTGCATCTAAAGAACTAATGAGAGAGAGGGATACAAACTATGATTTAGGGTATTTTTCTGCAATGAGAAGTAAATGCAGTATTTCTGCTATTCAGGTAGCCCGTTGCTATTTAGTCAAATTCATACAAAAAATAATTTTGCAGAATCAATGTATACCTTCAAGATGAATTACTAAGAAGCTCTGGGTTGTCCTGAAGTTATTGCCAATACTTATGATTTGAATGTACTTGTTCAGTTGTCCTTGCATTTCACAGTACGTAAAGCTGCCCTAAAAGTAGGATTTGACACACTGAATTAGTCTGCTTGGGCTGGGTCTGTGTGCTGCAGGACATTCTACTGTATATTACTGCGTTCTAGGAATAGCGTCTTTCTAAATGAGGCTAACAGTTGGGAGTGAACCTGAAAACAGATTAAGTTGAAGCAGGATGAGGGAATGGTTTTCTTTCATGTAGGTAACTAAGCCTGGATCTCATTTTATAAAGAGCTCCCAGGTGCTACGTGCATTTCTGTATGGAAAGTCCCTAGATAGGAAAAAATCCCTGTCTCATAGAGTGGATGAGCTGTGAAATGCCTTCTCACACCACAAACGCTTTCACAGACTTCTGTCAGACCACTATGAGTTAGTGTGTATTTTTCATGATGTAGTTAGAGTTACTTTAACTTAACCTTCAAATGGAAATTTGGCCGTTCACCTCAGCTTGAATTTAGGAGCTAAAAAAAAAAAAAGTCTTAAGCCTAGTTTGTTCCATTTGCTAAATTCTGTGGTCTGCTCTCCCCCATCACACATGTGCACACACGTTTCACCCCCACAAAATTGTGAAATACCCAGAAAATCTATTGCTCAGGTTTTGCAGGGGCACTGGTCGTGTCATTATAAGTCACAGGAAACTCTTCATGAAGCGCGCTGTGTGGAAACTAAATACCAGACATGAGGTCAAAGCTCATGCAAGTGCTTTTTATAAATGCTGACCTGGGTAGGAGTCAGTAGTCTGGGTACAAGTGAGGGTGTGCAAATTGAAAACAGCTCTGCCACCCACCTCGAGCCCTTCTCTCTGTCAGACTCAAGTCTTGTGAAGTCTTGATTAGCCCAAGCTGCTTTCTGTTCTGGTGCTGATGTGCTGTGCCTCCCTCTGCACAAATTTCTTAATCCCTTAATATCATAATGCATTCTTTGTAAAAAGCTCTTCAGTTAAATGGGATTGCTATGAATATTAATTAAAGCTAGTGAACCATTTTGAGGTGGCTTAAATGAAAGATAATGCACAAATGCAAATTACTCACTGTTAAACTGAACCGTTAGGAAGGATTCATACTAGGGGGTTTGCCTTCTAACCACATTGTTGATTTCTACCCCCCTCAGCCTCCCTTCGCAACCATCGCACGTAATAGCAACGCCTCAAGATATGGCCTCAAAAAGAGCATTGGTGATTCTAGCAAAAGGGGCAGAGGAAATGGAAACTGTAATCCCCACTGATGTTATGAGAAGAGCTGGGGTGAGTGTGCAGACAATGAAAAGTCTCCTTGTGAATGTTTGGTCAAGAGAAAATCTTTGCCTCAAGTTGATGTTCGTTGCTCGGAGTTCAAGGTGTAGTCTGTTGTATGAGATGAAAATTTACCTGTGCCCTCTTACCAGTTAGCAAATATTTGTGCTGTGCCCCAGATAAGCATGCATGACAACTGACATTTGCGCAAAAGATTTAAAAACTTGTAAAATACGAGGCTAGTGTAGAATGGAGCGGATGTTTCAAGTACATCTTACCCTGTCAGAAAACGTGTCTACTCCCATGCATAGTAACAGGAAGTGCTTTTTTTGTAGGGGTCTGAACAGCTCCGTACGTTACAGTTTATGACATTATGTAGCTTTTCTTGAGCTACTTTTAAAATTCTGTTATTAACTAGAATTCTGTCTGGTGGGATTCCTCATGCTGTTTGTTACTTTTGCAACTGTAGTGGTACACGGTGTTATCATTTGATTAGGTGTGAAAATAAGATTTTAAATAAACACACCAACTTCACGTGTGTAGCAACAACTAAAAAAAAAATTATCTTCTCCCACCACCTTTGTCATTCCATTAATGTACTCCCCATTTTGGCTGCCATAAGAAGCACAAGCTTGTTTGCGTATTTAGTGAACGTGAGCTGTGCCGTGCACATCTAAGATGATATGACCAGGCAGCTAAAAATCAAGGGAGCAAATTGAACACGCCCTAAGTGTGTTTGGGAATGGCTTGAGCCTGCAGAGAGGCTTTAATTCATTATCTCATGTACTTAGTCCGTCTCTCCTGGGTTGGGTTGGGTTGTTTTGTATTGTTTAAAACCTGTGGGATCAGATATTCTCTGTGTGTCCTGTTTGAAAAGTTGAACTATTGGAGGTATTTGTTAATCTCTAGGTGAATATCACTGCTTACCTTGCGCATTTGGACTTAAGCATGGTTTGGGGAAGCTTAAGTGTTGCACTGTTCTAGACAGCTTTCAGTAGTGCTTCGCTCATTCTGTTTACCACTTAAGAACGAACACTTAGAACTAACTAACACTTAAGAAAAATGCCCAAAATTCTTGAATTGTAATGATATATGTATTCTTCTGTTAGATCAAGGTGACTGTTGCAGGCCTAACAGGAAAAGAACCAGTGCAGTGCAGTCGAGATGTCTTCATTTGTCCTGATGCCAGTCTTGAAGATGCCAGGAAAGAGGTTGGTCGTCACCCTGGTCTGATATAATGGCCAGCGTAGCCTTTATCACAGTTTCGGAGGTGAATTTGGAAAGCTTGTGCATTACCTTCAGAAATATGCTGCATATTACATTAGCTCTATGCGCTAGTGAATCACAGAACTGCGCATCCCGCGGTGTTCCCCTTCAGTGTTGTCCTGCTTCATAGCATGTTAGGATCAGACAGATTTCTTAATTCTGCACAGGTATTTGTTCTTGCAAAGCATCGAACATAGAGGTTTGTTTTGCATGTTAGTCAGCCCAACAAAATACCGAGATTTGGAACTGGTTCTCTGACTGTAATGTGTTGTTCAGTGGAAGAAAAGGTAGATCCCTTTGCTTCTCACTCAACTTGGCTGTAGTAGCCTTAAAACAGCCTAATGAATTTAGCAGCCTCTGCTCAACATAACAATTCTATCTTTTGTTTGTTTAGGGGCCTTATGATGTTGTGGTCCTGCCTGGGGGTAACCTTGGAGCTCAAAACTTGTCAGAGGTAAAGTTCTGGCATCTTAAAGATTCATGGGTATCCTCATGAGTAGTGGGTGGTCTACACTGACTTAGTAATCCTACAGATTCCGTTCAGCATCTGAAAATTCTCTTCTGAATGAATCAGTAAACTAATTGTTAATTGTCTTAAGCCTTCTTGTGAATATATAGGCGGGACAACGAGGCAGATTTTTGGACTTGAGTACTTACTTAAGCAGAATAAAAATGGAAGGGTATTGTGGGGAAAAATCTCTGTTCATAATCATATGAAGATGAAACAGTTGCAAAGGAAGATTTAATTCCATGAAATATAGAACAGGCTGAACCCACAGGACTCTGTTCCTTTGTTCAAGAATTCTGTTTCTGGTGCAAAAGTGTTGTAGTGGTATAAATACCTCGTGGAAGGCAGGCAGGCAGACAAACAAGTCAGTCTATCAGATAGGATTTAGGTAGTATCACACAGTTTGTAAGCCCTGGAATAGGAGACACATATCCCATATAAATCTTCTTAAGAATAGTAGAGACTGTCCGGAGGTATCTTGTGAATACTCTTTCCTATTTGTCTTGTGAAGTTTTCAAACAACAACTTTCTACGGCCGTGGATTAACCAGCTTTTCTGTGGGCCAAATACTTCCTTGCAGTTCCTTCTGATTTCCTTGCTCTTTCCTTGTGGGCAAGTATTTATGGGTTTCAGTTTTTCCCCTTCTTACTGTTTTCATTGCCCTCTGTCCTGAAGCAGGATGGAGAGTTCTCAGCTGGTTGTCTTTGTAAAGCTTGTTTATTAATTTGTGGTGGAAAGTATTTCAACAATGCTTCAAGTAATCAACCCCAAACAATGACTTGTTTCTTCACACAGTCTCCTGCTGTGAAAGACATTTTGAAGGACCAGGAAAGCAGAAAAGGCCTGATTGCTGCTATATGTGCAGGTGGGTTAACAAGACATCTTGCTTTGTAGAGCATTTGGATATTTTGAAGGGGCATGCAGATAGTTTCCTGTCTTAGAAATCTGTATTCCTGTAATTTAGTAGCAGGGATTTGCACTATACAGGCACCCCTCAGCATCTGAATTTTTGGTAACTATAATAGCAGAGGAATCTTTAAAATATTGTGAACGCTTATCCTGCAAGTTCTGCTTGGCACTCAGTTCTTCCTAATTGCTTGTGTTGCTGTCTTTAAAATAAAAAGTGAAAGGTAATGTGCTAGGATTTTTTACAAAATATTTGCTTATTCTGGTGATCTTCCTGTGAGGACACAGTGCTGGCAGAACATCATTGCTATAAATTTATCTCGCATCTCCTCTCCTGCCCTTTAGCTTCAGAAGGAAGGCTGTAAATATAGAATTACAGGCTCACCCTTCCTCATCTGAGTGGTAGCAAAAGATGGAATTACTCTGAGGAGAGGCTTGTATGCTTACATATTCTGCACGGCTAGGTATCCAGCTCATTCCTTTGTAAGATTTGTATGTAAAAAAGCAAGATGAACAATTGCCATTACTCCCAGCTGATCGGAGAGGCTGGCCTAGGTACCCATAGCTGAGAATGAGGAGATGGCAATGACCATGTAAGAGACAGTCTAACAGTGTGTTTGTGGAGTGTATTTTCACTTTTGTTTTCTGGTATGTTGCTGGGTTTTTTTGCTTTCATTCTTCAGTTAGGTGATACGCATACAGAGTTGTGAACACTCTTGAACTTGGCAGTGGTAGTCTTTTCTATCTGTATCTCTTGTAGAACAGTCGCAAATTCATGGTTGCCCAATAAATGCCTTTGCTTGTAATTAGGGTCGTTCATTTATTTTGATATAATGCTTCTTAGTAGCTGATGCCAGCTGAACACAAAGAAGGTTATTTCCTGGACTATATCTGAAATGAATCAAACATACAGAAATGAAACTTGCATTGAGCAAATCCTGCCTTCAGTTCCCTTTGGAATTCCCGTAAGGATTTTCTGTCAGATGACCTAAGACTTCTTGATACAAACTCCTTCCTCAATTCAGGGCAAAGGAGGAAGTACGAAAAGAAAAGAGAAAGACTGTTAAAACCAAAAACTTAGCCGTTAGCCCATGATCTGTCCAAAATACTGCATGGCATACAATTCCAACAGGTAAAGGCTTACTCAAATGAAATTTTACCCATTAAGTCTCCAAATTCAAGGCTTTAACAAGGTCATAAAGTGATTGTACCTAGTTAATGTTCCGACTGAAATGCAGACTTTTTGTTACTTAGTTTCAGTCAGTTTTAAATAAAACGTATTATTTGGAAGGAAAGTGACCATTGTTCTCAAGTCCTTCAAAGGCAGCACAGCCATTGGTAGGACAGCTGTGTGAACTGGATGTTCTTCAAACCATCTCTCTTCTTCATCTGTTTCTCTGCACAGGGTGTTTTGTGTAATAGAACAGGAGAGGTTGTACAGCTGTGTTCTTTTTTGAGGCTTTTTGCTTCAGAGATAGGTTTGGCATCAGTTTTGTAAAAAGTAGTCTGTCCACAGTGAGCTTTGGCCCCTTGAGGGCCTGGTGCCTCAATGTGTGTTCTTAAAAGTGTTTGTAGCAGAAAACAGTTCCTCACTGGTGTGCCTTTGTGCCCTTACAGGTCCCACTGCCCTTCTGGCACATGGGATAGGGTTTGGAAGCAAAGTCACAACACACCCTTTGGCCAAAGATAAAATGATGAATGGAGGTATGTAATGATTTTTTTTTAAGTTTCTCTCTAAACTCTTCTCAGAATTTTTTTTTTTTAGCTGATCCCTTGATTTAAAGAAAGGAAAATAGCTTTTGTATCTTATTTTGTATCTCTGAATTTCCTTAATGCTTTCCTGAACGTAATCAAAATTCAACTGAATATGCTAAGACTGTATTTCTAAGTCTGTTTAACCTGAAAATATAGGGGTGTATTAACATTCTTATCCTTGGGGAAAAGACGCTGCTGCTGTCATACTGGGAGAATTTTTTCCCTTATTCTCCTGAGGCTGAGCCATCTCTTGCCCTTTTGGTTCTTTGCTTTGGTGGTCCCAACAGCAGACCCCAGCAGCGTCTTTCCTGCTTTCCCATGAGTGCTATGAGCAGCTGATGGATCCACACTTCTTTCTCATACCTAAAGGAAGTGGTGGTGAAGCACTATTAAGAAGTCATTCTGTGAACATTAACGAGTCTGAAGGTGAGCAGGAGATGGCAGGATTCCTCCAGTTTCCTCTGCGTGTGTTTGGAAAAAAAAAAAAAGGAAGTTGTGAACAGCTACACAAAAGCAGTCTGACTTCCAAAAGTAACCCCACGGGAACTGACAGGCACAGCGAGCGCTTCTTGATGAGCTTGTAGAATCAGAGGTGCATTCCCATACCATGTGGATAAGCTGCCAGAGCTCCCTGCGGGCCCTTTTCCTCCCCGAGGACTGCAGGCAGTGATGAGCTGCTTGGTTCTGGAGGGGTAGGGGTACAGAGCGTGAGGCAAGCTGGGCCCACACACACAGGTGGCTGAGGTGCCTTCTGCGGAGCATGATGTTGTCAGCGGGGAGCTGCTCCTTGGCTGCTGTAGCCTGCGGGCAGCAGTGCCCCATGGCAGGCAGGTCTGTGCTCTGCGGCAGCTGTGGGCACTGTGCTGGAGACTGACCCTGTTTCTGTTGTGTGTCCCCCCAAGCACACTACTGCTACTCTGAGAGCCGCGTGGAGAAAGACGGGAACATCCTCACCAGCCGTGGCCCCGGTACCAGCTTTGAGTTTGGGTTGGCCATTGTTGAAACGCTGATGGGGAAGGAAGTGGCCGAACAGGTGAAGGCACCCCTAATACTGAAAGAGTGAAATCCTGGTGTGGGCCAGGGAGTAGCACAATTTCGGATGGAGAGTCTCGTCCTTTGTAGAGTAACTGTAAGATGCACTGTTGTAAATACCATTTAATTGTGGGTGAAATTAGCAACTGTACTTACCTAAACTGTGATACCTTAACAAACTAATAGTCTTTATTTCTGGAAAAAGATCCTGTTAGCAAAAAGCTTCATCACAAAAAAGCAGCCAGCATTTAATAATCTTAGTTCTTGGATGGCATTTAAAAATCACATGGGAAAATGTTTGCCAAGTAAATAAAAATGAAGCAACCCTGCTTGTGTTTTGTTTCTTTGTGTATTTTCTCCCAACTCAGACTTATGAAACCTTTTTACCACTATGGCTAGCAATGTACTATTCAAAACAACTTCTGTCTAGAATCTCACACAGTTCTTCTGAAGTGTGAGCTGAAATGAGAAGGTCATCAAGCACTGGAACAAGCTCCCCAGGGAAGTGGTCATGGCCCAAAGCCTGTCGGTGTTCAAGAAGCATTTAGACAACACTCTTAGATACTTGGTTTAACTTTAGATTGCCCTGTGCAGAGTGAAGGGTTGGACTTGATGAGCCTCAAGGGTCTCTTCCAACTCAGGATATTCTATGATTCAGTGAAATACATTAAGTTGTAACTTAGAGTTTGTTAAAACAGTACTTAGTTTCTTGTATACAAATAAGGCAAATAACTAGTATCAATTCTAAGACGGCACAGAACTAAATTAAAAGTAGGAATATTCTTACCTTTTCAAGCACCCTGGAGTTCCTATAGCTAGCAGGTTGTCCATGATACTGTTGGAATTTGTCTTCTACATTAAATGACTGCAGCTATCCATTGAGCTATTTAGGCAGCTAGTAATCAGCATAAAGCAGGAAGTTTGGACTTAGTCGCTTACCACCAGTAGCAGTGCTTGTTTCTGCTTACTGTAAATCAGAACTTGCTACAAGCCTGGCTTAAGTGAGCATATGTCAGTTTAGAGGAGTCGCTGGACAGGTCTCTGGAGGAAGTAGTGGAACTGTATCCCCATGAGAATTAAGAATTCGGGATAAATTTTTGTCTTTGCTACCTTTCTTTTACTAAATAACTCTGCTGTTATCTGGCTCTGTCAGCAACCACGCTTACGAGGTGGCACCTCACTGGACTCTGACATTAGCACAGCATCTGGAGACCTGGTTTTGCGTACATCTGAAGTGTACAGTCTGAACTTTAGAAAATGACTGCATAGGTGCCTTTATGCTTGCTTATTTTAATGGGAAACAAGTTCATTCTCAATTACTACATTTTGGTAATGAAATACATAGGTACTTTTGCAAATTAAGAAATGTCTCTATGTTGTTAGTATCTACTGGAAGAACTGCTTTAGCTGTATGCTCTGCCTCTAATTTGTTTAGGAAATCTTCCATATGTTTCTCTAGCTTTGAAATATACTCAAGATATGCAAAAAGTTGCAATCTATGTAAGATTGGACATGTTTGTTAAATCTGCACGTCTAACTGGTATTGCCATGCAAATGTAACCCAAATGATGGAAAGATTCTTTGTCCTAGAATCTGGAATAATCACTTGGTTTGTAAATGGGCATGATTCAGAATACAGGAAAAGCAGTGCATTCCTGGGCTGTAGTACTGCTTTATAGCATTAGAAGAAAAATATTTCCATGCTTGTATTATTAAGGCTTCCAGAAATTTGATTATACATTTTTATTTTTTATTCTAAGGCTGAGAGAGTTCAGCTTACAGAAATGAGGTTTTCAATGTGTATATTTGGGCTTTCACACTCCTATTAAAGTAGTAATACGAAAAGCACTCAGTAAAATGAGCTTAGAGCCCATTGTATCTGGTTAACTTGCAGAGTCTTTCATTGCATTCAGCAAAAAGGACTTTGTTAATGAAATGTGGTAGTGCTGCATGTGTCACAGTTTTCTTCATAAAGCTGACCCTGTTCTTAACCTTTTACATTGTAGATGTCCAGCAATTCTGAATTTATGTGGATTCTCTGTTTCTGCCAAGGTGTCATTAACTCAGTCCTTAAGTTAGGGGAGGTGTATCGACTAAGATTATGCTAATTTTCCTCTTGGGGGAAGTGTTGAGAAGCAATTTGCTGATTTGAGGGGAAAAAAATTTCCTTCCAATTTGTGAAATGTTTTTTTCCTCTCTCCTTGTCTGTTTCATACGGGGGTTCTCTAGCTGTTACATATCTCCTGTCCTAAAATCCCCTTTATCTGCTGCTGAAAGTTGAGATGAGGTACTTCTCCACTCAGTGTTTCATGAACACTAGAAACTTGGTGCCCTTTTATTATTGGCAAACTTTAGTTTTAGAGCCTATGGTAACTGGATATTTGCTGCCACAGAACTTGGCTTAAAACGAACAGAATGCATCCACTCTTCTCTAGCTTTGTTCCCTGACAGTTGGAGGATTTGGGGGATTGTTTTCCTGCTGAGAAGGTAGTCAGTTAGCATCTGCTGTATGCCTTGTATCATCTCTCAAGAATAGCATGGGGTTTTTCTCTTGATTCTGGTTGCAGCGTAGGCTTGAATGCATAATTGAGAGTGAGCTCTTTTATTGAATTGGGAAGTATTCTATGACTTTGGAACAGGACTGTACACAAGATGGCATAGATGCTAGTGCCAGCAGTGAATACTTGCGATGCTGAAAAATATTTTCCTTTAGAATGAAGGAGCTTATAAATGAAGAAGCAGCTCTGAACCAGAGGAAACAAAGAACGTGTGAAGAGTGAGCAGTGTGGTTTTGCTGCAGTTCTTTGGCAGGTTTCTTTCCAAAAAGGGAAAGCAAAGCAGACAGCACTGTACTGTAAGCAGGCACGAATCCTAACCCAGGAACATGTCCCGCCGAGCAACAGAGAAAGGATCCTCTTCTAGAGGGAGAAAGGCATGACTTTTCAAATAGGTGGAGCCTAGCACAACCGTAATGGATGCAAACCAGCCTACGCAATGGTACTTACAGCTGTAAAAGTACACGAGGGAGTATGCTTCATCCAGTAATTACAAGCCTTGGACAGCTTGCTAGCCATACTGCTTGGTATGACCTAACTACAAGGCATGAAACCCACAGTGACTGTCAGAGCAAAGAATGGGTACTTAATCAGATTATTTTGTTTGTTCTTTCAACAAAAAAGATGCATTGTGATGCAAGATATAAGCAACGATGCCAAAGTGATAAAAGACAGCAGTCTTCCAGGAGCCTGGATGATGTGTGACTTGGTTGGAAAGATAAACGTGTAACAGAGGAGTAGGAAGGTGCCAGCCACAGAAATAATGCACACTGCATCCATACTGTCTTTCAGGTTCACATACTGTACCTCTGGGGAAAAAGGATGTGTTGCTGTTACGTGGAGACTACATTTTAGTAGGACATGGGATGCAATGTTTGAAGTTTGAAAAATAAGCAACAAAACACTGAGTGAATGAATAAATTGTTGCCCAAAATTTTCAATAACAGTTTAGCAAGTTTAGAATGTGGTCTTGCATGTGTCTTGCACTACGTCTGTGTGAAATGCAGTACAGAAAGAAAGCAAAATGTGTAAAATGAGATCCAAGCAGGCCCCAGCACAGATGCGCCTACCTGCTGCCCTGATCTCTCAGCTTACTCTGCTAATGTTCCCCGGCTCTGAACTTTCATGGAGTGTCTGTAGTTCTTGCAGCATCATCACGTGGAGGGAAGTTAAAAGGTTTCTGGGAAGGACAGCAAAAAGGGACAGGCTGCCCCTGCTGGAACAATTTGTCTGGCCTTCAGCCTCTTCCCTGCCATCTCTTGAGAAGTGTCCAAGGAAGGGAAGGGGCTGGGAGCGGGTTGTGTGAATCGCTGTAGCAGGTGCCACCTCAGCCACTGGCCCAGCTCCTTCAGCTGGCGTGTGTTCAGTGGGGCAGGCATCCCCAGGCAGACCTGACCCTTCCAGAACTGCCAGACCTCCTGTGTACGCGTTGAGGAGCATCTGCCTTTCTGCATACGTGGACACTTGGCAGAGCTCCGTGCGCACAGAGCAGCTCCAGCAACACAGCCCAGAGGCGAGGGGGCTGAAGCCATGTCTCCTGTATGCGAAGTAATCTAACCGGCAGATGACTAGGTAAGGGACTAGGCAGCATTATTGGTTTGTCTTTTCCTGGCCACACTTTGGGAAACTGGGCTGACATACTGGGCTGCAGAAGCAGGTTCAGACCTGTAAAACCCAGTATCCTGTTTTTTAGGTGACGTAATTCCTCTGTATTGTCTAGATGCATTGAGGACTCCACTGGGTGGCACAGCAGTTGGGTATTGCAGTGCTCTGTTCTGTGCTCAGTCTCTTTAGCAGCTCTGGAGCCTTTGTGCTTTCTGCAAAACCGTTCTCTACGTTAGAAGGTGTCACTGACTGAGAGGCAAGGTTTTATACTTGGGCTTGTTGATCTTTTGCTTAACTTCATTCAGCAGCTTCTAATTATACCCTTTGTATAACCTTAAATAATTCCTTCCTATGTCGGGTTTACAGCCCCTCGAGTCTTATTGGTACTCGTATACCTTTAACAATTTAATTCAAGGCCATTCCAGTAATGGTAGAGTGAGGAAGAAGTAAAGGTGTCCAAGGAGCTCATGCAAGTACTTATATTCTAAAGAGCAGACTTATGTCCAGAGAGACTTCTGTGACAATGGTGACACGGAAGTTTTCCTCAGCTGCTGAAGTTTTGCAGCAGGACGAGGGACATAATGATTTTATGAGCAACTCTTTCTGATTTCTAAATATCGATGGTGTAACTATTTTTACAGTTTGCACTGGCAACAACTCTGAGCCACAGCCAGAACTTGCCCACGGTTCAGGTGCATACTCAGTTCAGTAACAGCTCTAAAGCCTGCAACTGTCCTCTGCTCACTGATGGTTATGGTAGAACTTCCTTTGGGATTCTCAGTGTTCCTTGCAGTCTTCTAGAGCTGCTGTTCTGAATCGGAGGAGTTCCCTGAATGCAAATGGATGTGTTCCTGCAGGTGCTTCTGCGATGAAAATTTCATCTGCTGTGTGTTGAACAGAGGATATCTTCCACTACTAACGGTGTAGTTTGACTGACTATATGCCCGGATATTTAAAGATCTTTATTTTCCAGCAGAGTATAAATTTAAAGTGTAATTTTGTGACTTAATCCTTCCAGTCTAGTAGCAAATTGAATTTTCCTTAATTCTGCATTTTTATTTGCTGTTCAAAACGTAGTGAAAAGAGAAGTAATTCTGTTCTAAAGCATCGGTGAAGTTCCCTACTGATAGCTGTCGAAATCAGTCAGTCTCCTGTATTCTAACTGGGAATTCCCAGGGTCAATTTTCAGGTTTTTGATAAGAGCCTTTGAATTTGTGTGCATTACAGCACCACATGCTTGAGACAGACTGCTTTCTACTTCAGGGTACACAAAGTATGGGCCTAAATTTGCTGCCAGTTCCTAGAAATGAAAATGTTCTTGCACAGCAACCATCATTCCTTCAAACAGCTTGGGAACAGTTCTTTTCCAGGGTTGAGCGTCAGCTGTGGGCACTGAGCCCGTCGTGGCCTTGAGCAGCCTCACCTGTGCCCTCTCAGGCCCCCGCCCGTGGCCCAGGAGCTCCAGGTAAGCTGAGGCTCGAGCCCAGCTCTGGTCTTTGATGAGCCTGACTTGCTGAGGGCGCTTCCCGGCTTCCTCTTGGACTTGCCTCTGCTGCAGAGCTGCTGGATGGTCGGTTGCTGGACTGCTGGCTGAAGCTGTTGCTGCCCTGCTCGGCTCTCCTTGCTCAGGTACTGTGGGGCGCTGCCCTGGCTGGCGTCGCTGATGCTTTTGGCTCTGCTTGTCTGCTGTTGATAGAGAAGCTACTGCTGTTGCTCCCTGCCAGGCAGCACCGCTGTGTTGGCTCTTTAGGAATATGGGGCTTGGTGCTGGGCAATAACAGTGTCATTTGCTGGCTCTAAACCTGGAAACACGGATACTTTCTGCTGTAGCTTAGTTGGAAGCACTCTAGTTCTTAAAGACTCTGTTCATGGATTTTTGCTTCTAGAATTTAGGAATTTTTGCATTGCTGGACTCTTAAGGGGCGTATTTCTATTGAGGTTTTTGCAGTTACAGCTCTTCTTTAAACTAGGCGTTTGGTTTCTCTGTGCTGTTAAGTTTCAATGAGTTATTTTGGGAGACTGGTCTCTGTAGTTTCAAAACCACTTTTTAACTTGCACACATTGTGCTCTTAAGTACTATCAACTCTGTGAGCTGCCTACTTTTGTATATTGAAACATTTCCAAGTTAAAATGAGTTCTAAGAAAGCAATGCTTACTTCACATGCTCTGGTCTGGGGCTCCCATGTTCTGCTGTATTGTTTTGTACATAAATTGGAAAAAGCCCTCTCACACGGAAGTCGCCAGCCGGGCAAGATAGTGACTGGCGGATAGGAAGGAGGCAAACTGCCTTGAGCGGTGATGGGTCTGACCACCGATGGGCACAGCACTGCCATTTGCATTTTTAAGAAGAAATCTGCTGTTGTGTGGGGAATTGCTGTCTCAGAGAGAGCTGGCAACAGAAGATGCCGTTATCCGTGCTCACTTCTCTCATTGCCATGTGTGATGTGTTAGCTGGTTGCTCTTCCAGTGTGTTTTGCAAAGGAGTACTTTTGCTTCCTTGTGGTTGTGCAGAAGAGAAATAAATGTTTGTACTCGGAAACTCTGGGAATAATGCAGCTCTGGAATGCTGCGTGAGCTTACAAAGACACAGGCTTTGCCATCAGCTTTCAAATTACCCCTTGGAACATAAATAAGGGCGTTTGTTTTGTGCTTTTTTTTTTTTTTCTCCTTCCTCCTCGGAGAACAACAGATCATTAACACCATTAACGTAATTAAAAAAAAAAAAAAAAA
>RSEF01000021.1:848798-935082 GCA_003993805.1 Himantopus leucocephalus | reverse complement strand
AAAGGACCGAAGAGGGAAGGGTCACTGCCAAGCCCCGAGGGCTGCTACCCCGGCAGGCGGCTCCGGTCGCCCGGCGGCTCCCGTTGCCCGTGACGCGGGGCGGCGCCGGGCGCGCTCCCGCCGCGGTGGTGTCCGCGCCCCCGCTCGGTCGCCGCGGCCCGTGCGACAGCGGTGTCCGCCGGTCGCCGGGGGGGCCGCGGGCTCCGGAGGTGGCGGCCGCGCGTTGCTTGCGGAGAGCCCGCGGGGGGCCGCGCCGCGCCGCCCCGGGACGCCCGTCGCGGCCGAGGTCCCCAGCGCCGCGGCCGCCGAGCCCGAGCCCGAGCCCGTGCCGGGGGGCTCCCTGAGGCGGACGGCGGCCCGCCCCGTGCGGCGCTGGGCGCTCCCCGGGGCCGGAGCGGCGGCCCGGCGTGAAGCCCGGGCGCCGAACTGCAGACCGCCTTGCTGCTCCTTGTGCCGCGCCAGGGCAGGCGATGGCGTCCCGCCCTACCGCGGAGAGTGCGTGCGATCAGGGCGGTCCGGTTGAGCTGAGGTGCCGGGAGAAGCGTGGCTGGGGAGGGGCAGCGTGTCCCGAGCACCCCGCAATGGCCCCTTCGGTTGCCGGTGGCCTGAGAGGCTGAGCGGTCTTGAGCTAACTCCTGTGCGCCGTGTCGCGTCACCTGCAGCCCGGACGGGACGGCTGCCCGCGTCCCGGCAGGGCGGTAGTCTGCTGCTCCGGTGGAAAGGCTGCCTGGGGAGCGGTGGGGCCCTTGGCTCATCCCCCCAAATAACGCTGTTGTGCGTTGCCTCCAGCACAGGGCATTGTATGACTGATAGAACCTATAGAAGAAAATGGCATAATGTGGTCTCCTCACCCCTGAAGACATCTGTGTTTAGGCTGTCAGTCTTTAACAAAACACTAGCATTAAACCATTTAATTTGAAGCTAGGAGCTAAACAGTCCATCCTTCCTTCAGGCTAACCCTTCATCTTCAGAGCCCCATGCTGGTTGACCATTAGCCTCTGTATAAGGCAGGAGCTCCCTGGCTCCCTCACTGCTATCCATTTTTAAAAGTGTGTGTCTCGGACAGGGCTGTCTGTCCATGTGGCTTTTAATGAAGCGATCACTTCAGTTCATCGGGTTTTTTTCAGCATGATGAGAAGATACTCTGTGAGAAGACAGCCCTCCCTCCCCCCAGCAAAAGCAGTTCAGGTTATTTTAATTCCATGAGCAACAGAATGTGTCAGGGTGTGCAACGTAATCTCATCTCCACCCTGAGTTGTTAGAGGCATCTGCATTGCCATGTGCCTATCACTGCGCCGGAGCAACGTAGATTCTGCATCATAAGAGCACAATCCCAGTTCAAATTGCTTAAGCGCTGAGTGCAGGGGCGTGCAACCAGGATGCAGGAAAACTTTTCTTGAATAACTTGTCAACATGATAGATGACAAATGAAGTCACCAAGTGCAACCTAATATGGTTGGAGCCTTGAGTTTCCTCTGGACCTTGCTTAACAGCCAGTAAATGACAACACAGGGATTGCAACGCAATGAGTAACCTTGCAAAGGTCCACTTGCTGGTTGCTTGTGTCTCCCTTGCACCTTGCCATGTGACAGTTGGACTCAGCGTGGCATGAGCTGATGTGGTCCTTAGCATGAACTCTCCTGGAGCTCCTAAGTTCCCTGAGAGCATTATGCCTACGGACTGCGAAGTGTACAGGGCTGGTGCTATGTTCCAGTTGCCTTCAGAAGGGTACTCAGTAGTGCTGACCCTGCCCTTGAAGTTGTTGTGAGCATAATAAACCTGTTAACAAAGGTAAAATAAATATTTTGGGTAACAGGAACATGACTCTGGGTCATGACTCCGTCACCTGGGTAGGTGGCGGGCATTCTTCGGGGTCAGGCCTGATGATCCTATGCTTCGTCCAAAGACTTTGTACATGGAAGGCCTCTTAGTATTTTATCACGATGGCTCGATGTGCAGTGGTTAGCGTCCTTGATCAGATTCAGGGTGGTAATGGTGGGGTAATCTGGCATGTTTTTTTCTCTGGTGTCTCATGGCGGTATATTTGCACTGTTCTTCCTTTGCGGCTTTCACATGCTAACAATTTGTGGGCGACAGTTTTAATCTTCAGCAAGAAGCTGTAGGTTGTAAACATAGAAGCATCTCTTCCTCTGAATCACTTTGTAAGGAAATGAATAGCAGTAATGGTTCCCATGTTTCAGTGGCATGCCACTTGAAATCTGGAATACCTAACAGCTTTTCCAAAATTAACCGCAAATGGGATCAAGGTGCACACCAATATATAAATAATATAGCAACAGTCTATGAGCAATCACGGGTGTGGCTTCCATATATGATTCAGAAAAAATAATGAGCTGTGTGGATGAAAATAGGCATTTGGGTGGGGATTATGCAAGGCCTGAATTACAATGCAGGATGGGTGGGGGTAACACCTCTTTCAGCTTACAAATGCTAATCACAACCTCAGCAGCCAGAAATCTCTGCAGCACTATTTAACAAATATTAATAAGTATAATTAAACTTCATGTGCTAGATTTTCAGTGCCAAGGAGCTATGAGAAACAGAAAATATGCTGTAGGTTTTCAGTTTTAAATGAATATAACCTGCTTTGGAAAGCAAGCTATCAAGAACAGAAAAGATCAGGCTGCTTTAAAAAAAAAATCAGAAAGTTTACCCCAGGAACCTTCAACACACACACAAAAAATCAATAGGTTACCCAACTGCAGAGACCCTACACGCAGATGAAATTATTGCATCTTGTTACCTCCATCTCAAATTCCCTTCTTGAGAGTAATCTAGAGAGTATGTCTTTAACATACAGCTTGTAATACTATTAAAAGTGTTTAAGGGCTGCAGTCTGTAATCATGAGTTTGAAGGGTGGGAATTCCATGACTGATCTGGTCATCATCTTAACCCTGAATTCCTGACAATACTCGGTTTGAACACCATCAGCAACTACTCCCTACTGTAATAACTGCCGTTACAAAATTGGTGTCTTTGTCCTGGACTAGATGGATGCTTTCCTTTATCATGTCAAACCTGCCGCTTCGCTCAGACTGTTTAAACACAAAACCAAGGCTGCAGCAAGAGGAAATGCAATCGCAGTGAGAGCACTTCTGCAGTTTCAGTACAGCAGCAATTGTGCCTGTTGCAGCCTGGGAGTGAATGAAAATGAATGACAGCAACAATGATGATCAGTAATTTTAAATGACTGCAGAATTTAATTAGGTTGTCAATCAGCATGCTTCCAAATCAGGTTTATTTTCTGTTTTGATTTATCTCTTATGATGCAAGAGAAACTGATGATCGAGAGGTTTTTAAATGACCTCCCACTACAGCTGTGTATTATTTCCTGACATCTGTTTAAGAGCAAGTGAACACGGTGGAGAAGTTAAGCTAATGGGTTTTTCAAGTCACCAGGTACTAACACAGCCTCTTCCTTTCAGGAAAAGATATCTTGAGGCAAACGTCCTACCCTTGAGCTACCAGCTAGACTCAGCTCCTCTGGGTTGCTTTGCTCAGCTGGAACTCACCAAGTGGGGGGTGTTTCACCTAGCAGCACCAGGCAACACTGACCCTTACACAGGGTGGATACGAGAGGTGCTTCTTGCAGCCACTGGTTACTTACGGTGTGCTTTTGCTAGTGGTAGTGACAGTTTTGAGCCTCGGGGAGAGGTCAACCCCCCCCACGCACACCCCTTCTCACCAACTTCGCTGCCAGCCGCATCTCACTGAGGTCTGCTCAGTGATCACGGGATCACCATGGGGCTGCTCTGCATCCAGCCCTCCCATTTGCTGCGGTGCAACTCCCTTTGCCCCTTGCCACGGGGACCCGCAGGTCCTCGCTGACATGTCTGGGTGGTCACAACCGTGCCGCTGGGGGGGCAAGCGGTATGTGTAGCCCATTTCTTGAATCAGCAGGCTGTGGGAAGCGATGCCTTTCCTTAGTTGCACATGTTTCTTCCTTGCTTTAACACAAATTCCTTGACTCTTCAGACTTCAGTGTATCAAGTCATAACTGCTTTGAAGTGTGATTATTCCAGTCAAATCTATCTGGCAAGGGGCTTTCTCCTCAGAGGCAAGCTGTCAGGCCTTGCCCAGGTGAGCCCAAGCTCTAAATATTCAAACATGTGATGGGGCTGTTGCAAGAGCATGTTGTGTCCTGACAAGCCTTATCACGTGTCAGGGGATGAGCAGAGAAATCTCTTCTGGCCAGAACCGGCAAAGCTTCCCCCACAGCTCTACATCCTTAATTACTCACTTGGAAAACGAAATACAGTTTTTGGATCATGCAGACTTTGTCCCCCAAAGCACAGGAATCTGTGTCTAAGAATATACAAGCAAAGCTTCTACCCGCCTTTGTCAGTGGCCCCCTCATCATCACCCAGAGAGAGCCACTGAACTGTGGACCAAGTCCTCAGTGAAACCTTATTACTTTGGATTTTTAAAGGGGAAAATGGCCAAGTGACTTAAATACTGTAAGACTTGCCTATAAATGACTTTCCTCATACTGAAGAGGCACGTGAGATCTGTAACCTACTTGAATGTCTCGCTCGTAGCCTAACAGTTCCAGTCACTATTTGCAATTCAGGTTCAGTCTGTTTCACTTCAGCTACAGTTGCACTGAAGTTCATCATTTAAGTTCTGGAATGAGACTTAACACTGTGCTGTTACTCAGCTGACACACATTAGGACAGATAGCATCGCTACAAAGTTAATTTTAATTAATTTTTTTTTAATACTCAGGACTGAGTGGATACTACCAATACTTTCAGGAAAGGAGTATGCAATGCTTTTTTTTTTTTTTTTTTTTTTTTTNTTTTTTTTTTTTTTTCCCCCCTCCCTAGGAGAAAAACTATAATGGAGGTTATGTTAAGTCTTACACTTTTTTGGAATTTCAGAAAAGGTTATGCAAGACCATTAAAAAGCACAAGTTTATAGGTTTTTAAACTTTTCAGCACTGTAAATGTGAAAACAGTTTGTACTCAGAAGTCTTACTCTGAGGAAGTAAAAAAATGCCTTGCTGCTACAGTAGCAGAAAAGGTTTTAGCCCAATGACTGGGGAACTTCCACTGCTAACAGAAGTGAAAATAAGTGCTGGGGTGTGGGGCTGGGGAAACTGTAACAAATACCCTATTTTAAACCAAAGACGTGTTCAGCTGTTAAGTCACTTTAGAAGTCTCTTTGGCCTTGTGCAAACACTAAGCAAAGCATCAGGCCGGCGTGAAGTGCAGTGAGTTGGGACAGAAAGCTTATCCCATCCCTGTATTCACAGCGAGAACAGTGAACGAGACCTGGCGGCAAGCATGATGGCTCAGGCTCACAGTTCCACTTCATCCAAGCGCGATGCCTTACGCATGCAAGGACACGGAGTGCCTGGGCTGGCCTCCCTGTCAAGAGGGGTTTGCTTCCAAGGGTGCACGCTCGCCATGTGGCTCTTCCCCAAATGCTTTAAGCCAAGACAATCCCACGGAAAGCCAGGAAGACGCTTACTATGGGGTATCTGGATGGGGAAGCTTTCTTCTTTTTCCCGTCCAAGAGTGGCTTTGCTACTAATTTGGGACTAAACGCTATTAAGTGCAGAACTGAGACTTGAAGCTATGGGGAATTCAGGTGCTTCCAGGTAAGGAGAAAAGAGCAGTCTGTTCCATCACAGGAACCTAGGCTAAAAGGGGGGTTCCAGGTATTGGGAATGGAGTGGGACCCAGAGGCAAAAGCTAGGAGAGATTTGTAGGGCAGTTGCTTGGTTTCAGACTGGGTTCTACTGAAATGATAACTGCTGAGTCAGTGTTAAGTCTCTCAATTGACAAGGAACGAGCTGCAGCCTTGCAGTGTTGATCTGTTTGTTGCAGCAGGGGTCGTGTAACTGAGAAGGTATGATATTTTGGGGTCCTTGGGTTAAAGCTGTTGAGATTTAAGGGGAAGGTTTCAAGTACTAATTTGACTTTTTCCACCTTAGAAAAAGCTAGGGGGTGAAGGGGAAGCAGAGCTTTCAGTAGGACAAATATTATAGTCAACAGCCTTGCACAGGATTAGGTAATTCGTTTATGTTTTGGAGGCCAGTCTGTGTGGGTTCTCAGCAGTGTTACAGCACAGCAGTAGGTTTTTAAGCACTTACATAAATGAAGCAATCTCCCCAGCTATAAAAGCCAAGTAATTAGGCATTACTGAAAAACTACATCTTTTTCCATCAAGTATAATTCCAAGGATGGTAATCTGCTTTATTCTGAAATACGCTCATTCACAGAAAATGCGAGGACTTCAGACTGCTAGATCAAGGCAAGTGTTTACCTGCATGCACAGCTAAAAGATCAAAGTTGTGTGATGCTTTGTATCTTCAAAAACCTTATCCATGGTTCACATACTACAGTTAAATATACTTGCTTTGTGATGACTATTTGCAATTTCTTTCTCCTCTTAAGAAGAAAAAAAAAATTACCATGCTATGCTCAAGATTTTTTTTACCCTCAGAATATGAGTAGCTCCTCTTCAGTCACCCTTAATGTACAATTTAGTTGTTTTTTAACAGGTGAGAAATGGAAGACAGGAACGCTACTGCCCTCTCTTTTCTGTACAATGGTGCCTAACATGCTATGGGTGACTCTAGAAATAACAAAGGTTATTAATGATGGTAGGCCAATAACTTAAATCTTACAGGATGTTTTATTGTCAGCACAAAACTATAGACACCATGCTACCAGGTAGTAAGAAGGAATTAAAATTGATGATGTGCAATGTGAGTTATTGAACACTACTGCAGAAATCTTAATTTTAATTAAATGCAAGCTGAATTCAACATTTGTTGCACATTTAACATTATTCACTTTGAACCTTCCAGTAAGTGCAGAACTCAAATGCACAATTGCGTACACTACTCAATAAAGCAAAAAACAAAATGTATCATAAATAAGTATTTTATAACTTTATTAAACTCAAGACATGACAATATTCAAAATACAAAGTGAATTTTTTTATTCAATACTGTACATGATGCAGAAATATCAGTGCATTTCTATAGCATGTATTTCACCTTCATTTAGTTTGTACTAAAACAAATAAAAAGTAAGCTTTAAAATAGCTCAAACATCTCATTCAGCAGTTTAAACTGTAAACAGCTTGTTTATTTCTGTTAGGAGGAACACATTCATCTTCTGTACCTCCATTAATGAGCACCCTTTCTCTTGTGCTTATCTGTAAGAGGATAAATGTAATCACGAGCATAAGAAACTGCTAATGCACAAATGTGGCACCTCAATGAACTTTAGTGTATCGCTGAGGCACAATGAGGAAAAATTAAACAGCAAGAAGCAGCATCTGAAGCAGCGAGAGATGGGACTGACACTGTTCATAAATGGAATCATCTTTTTTCCTCATACCCTCCTCCTCCCTAAAATACTGAATAGAAACCATAACACAAGACCAGCTTGTGCTGTGTTTCTGTATTTAATACAATCAGGATTTCAGACTCTAGGTGAGCATGTAGTTGTTACTGCCTACTTAATAGCAACCGTATAGCTGCTCATATCCTCTGCCACTTTCAGGACACTTTCACACGTTTCTAGGATCCAGAAGAAAAAGAGCAGTAGCATCTTAGCAATAACTGGTCCAAGTCTCTCCTAGGAAAAACTGCAAAATTGAGCCAAGCGTGTCTAGCAACTGAAAGAATCCACAAAACCTAACTCACTTTAGAAGTCTGCTAGTGTCAAATTAAGCTGTAAAATAGATTCATCTTTCAAAATGCACTTCCAATATGCTTGCCAATTCTTGGAGTGGATATCAGATCTTGCAGTTACCTTCTCACCAGGTTGGCATATCCTAGTCAAAGAGGATGGAGTCTGTTCTCAGCAGAGTTACTGTGTGAAAGAAGTTTTGGAAATGCCTGATAGAAAAACTACCACATTTTTTTGTTCTGTTGTCAGCTTTATAAGTTACTCGTAAGCAAAGCTAGATTTTTTTTTTTTTAATGATAACATGACTACCAAATATGTTCACCTAGGTAGCATATAACTGGCCAACTGTGACTACTATCCCTCCATATGTTTCTGTGGAATCTTTGTAGGTTTTCAACTATACATACCAAGACAAAAAACAGTCTTAAGAAACATATCAGAGATATGCAGCATAAGAGGACTTTATCATCCACTTTCCAGTTCTCGGAGGACAAACTGGTCCTACTTCATTATCTGAGAACCTTAAGAACTTTGTAACACAAATAAAGTTCAGCTCCATCCTGAATAACTGAGCAGAGACTGCGCTCCCAGAGACTACGGGGAAACCACATAAGACAGGTGTTTTCGTTTCAGATGACCAGCAATGTCCATTCTAGGTTTTGAGTCCAGTTTTGTTGGGGCTGAAGTGGCTGTGCAGTCACCAGACCAGGACTGAATGTCTGTGTTAGAGCTACTTTCTTCTGCTTCTCTGAAGAATTTCTCATACTTGTCCAAATACGGAGGCCTTTCAGGCAGCAGATAGTAGTGAGTTGAACTGGCCTTCTTACCGTTTTCAATAATCGGAAGAATGCAAGGGACCCTGTTGGAAGATCCTTCACTATTTTGTCTTTGTAGAGCTTTGCTGCTGACATACTTAGGATCAGGGGCAAAACTCTGGGTGGGGGGCATAACCCCATTGAGGTATGATGGCAGGCTTTTGGGACTCGGCGTACGGGAATTGCTGCGTGACAAAGGTTCTCTTGGGGGCACTTTCGGAGGCCTGTCTTCATCACTGTACGCGCTAGAAGCAACTTCTGCTGACCACCTTCTGTAATCTGGTTTGAGCGCCCGTGGAGGTATGGGAACCCTTGGTGGAATCTCTGGTTTATCTTCATCAGAATTTGGAGAAGACCTGTTTAAGTGTCCAGATAGTCTTACTACTGGTTTATTAAGAGATCCAGCTGGCCCAGAATGGGACCTTCGCAAACGTCGATGCAGCTGCTGTGGAGGAGGATAAATACTGGATATGTATCCATTTAGGCTTTGCGTAGGGTTGGCATCTTCTGGTTTTGGTCCTGCTGGAGTATCAAAGTATGCATAGTTGATTTGTCCACAGCCCCTAAAGCTCCGCCGGCTTGGAGCACTGGATTTAAAAGGAGGAAGTTCATAATCTTCTAACAAAAAGTCAGTATCTGAGCTAGTCAGGAATTCTACCTCTTTGTCAACCTCATCTGGAGTAAGGTCTTCAGCAATAGGCAGAGGGGGTAGCGGTCTGGAGCTACGGTCATTGGAAGATGCAGACAGAAACTGAATTGGCCCATTTTTTATTGGCATGTGAGGAAGTGTTTCTTCAGAAACACAGCCCATGGTTAACGACAGTTTACTAAAGCCAGGAACGAGATGGTCTTCGTATCTTGAAATCAGCTGTTCATTTTTGGGAGTTACAGGAGGTGGACTGGATTTCTGAGATGGGACTTGGATACAACTTTCAGCAAAGCTGAGGTCATTCGTGGAAGCATGGTTGGAAGAGTGGCCTGAAAAAGTGAGAAAGTCTTAGAAATGCTTTTCTAAGTAACGCTCTAGCACATGACTTTGCCACTGCATATTTAACTATTAAATTCCTTCTAATGCAACAATAAGTAATGTCTGCTTAATGACTCCATTAACAAAACTTACCTGTTATAGATATTTTCTGGTCATGGATTTATGAGTTTAGTTAAGAGAGCAGCTGATTACCTTATTGTTTTAGGCCAGTGCTCCAGTTAAATGAGCTAGTTCAAGAGACCCCAAGCATAAGCAACAGTACAGAGCTACAGCTACAAAGATCCCAGCAGAGGACTACGACAGAACATGTGCTATTTTCCTAAATGGCTTTTCTGTCAGAAGAGTAATGGCAACTCAGAGGCCTCTAAGTACAAGGAAAAAGGGTGGGTTGGTTGGTTGTTTTAACTTGATCACGTTATTTAAATTTTGTTGTTGTTGGGCTTGAATAGTAGTATTTTCTTGAAATGCTTGCATTCCGTCACCAGAGGGCAGCCTTATATCCAGAATGGGAAAGCATTTAGTGTCTTAGTGGAGACTTAGGGATTTTTTTTTTCTTCCGTAACGCTACCTAAACACGTGTGTATTAGTCTTTATACTTACCAATGGGTGGCAAATGTTGCTCTGTTGATGGATTCAAATTATATGCCATTGCTATAGGGTCCACATTAAAGAAAGTACTAGAAAAAAAAAAAGTAGTCTTCGCTGTAAGTAAACCATAGGTCGATACTGGTGCAAGTATTCTTAACGCTCATCTCATATACTTGAAGATGAAATAGATCAAATTATAGCCTCACTCACTTTTCAAATCCACTGTGGCTACCCCAGCAGGTTTTCAGACTCCCCATGCCTTGACTAGTGTGAAGAAATCCCGTTTTTAATGGGACTCTCATCTCCTGAGCAGCAACTCCTGCAGTTGACATTGTGCACTGCTCGCTGGTGATGTCTCACAACCCCCGAAATTCAGTCCTTGATGGGTTTCTTGCAGTTCTCATTCCCTTCAAAAGAGAGGACAAATATCAGAAATGAAAACTTGTTGAGTTCATCTCTCATCTGAAATTTCAGTATTTCAAGGAATTAAATAGCTCTGTAGAAAGGCCTTCTGTCCTAACACTTGCCAATAGGAAAACTTTACCAAACTTGTTATTTTGTGTCTGGCAGCAAAACTGAAGTACAAAATAGGTAAGTCCTCTTACAGAATTAAACTGTGTAGAAAAAAAAGAAAATCGTTCAGTAAAGTTACTGATACATGGCAACTGTGCATCAACAACTTCAGTTTTTGTACATAAGCTGCCAGTTATTCATGCAAAATAAGTTTTCCAGAACATTCTCTTTAACTTTCTATTAGCCATCTATCTTTAGTTGTATCTTTTTGCTAATGAGTTTATGGTTTCCTGTGTAGCCAACGCATAACAGCCTAGTCTGTTTTTAAGTATTACCTTCAACAGCCTAAAAAATGGCCTTTGCTCCAGTAAACAGAATGACTGACTACTTAAATCAGAATTCCAAAACTTCTTTTATATAAAGCAGTGACTATTAACAAACTTAAGCCTTAAGATACTTTAAATCAGCCTCAAGTCTTCTAGCTATTTCAAACACATTGGAAATCTAATAATTTGAAATAATCTCAGCTTAAACTGTCCTGCTGTATTCAGATTTATTTTGAATGTGTGAGCAATACCTTATCTGGCCCATTTACAACAGAAAAAATGTGTTGGCAGTTGCTTTATATTGAATAAATAATCATAGTCTAAGGAACAAGTTGACTCACAGGGCTATGTTTAAGAAATTCAGAATGGATTATCGAGGGGGCAGTGTAAAAGTAGTCAACATTCTGAAGGCAGGAGAAATTAAGTCTAAGACTATAAGCAGAGATGTTCTCTGGGTCTGTGCTTCATCTACACAGATATTCTAAATTCAGCAAGTACAATATGGTGTTATATGGCTGTTCAAAAGAAAAAAAAAACTATTAAAAAACAAAACAAAACTAACCCACCCAGAACAGTGTAATTTGTGTCTCTCTGGAGAATCAAGAATATGACCAGTTCTTTAACATGAACTGCCTTCCTTCTCCCCCCGAAAGAAAAAATTCCACCTAATCAACCAACAATTGAGGGGCGGCTACATCAGTGCAATATAGATGTCAAGAACACCCCTTCACAGTATGGCACTGAAATAAAATGGGGTACAGAAACAAGTAATAGCTGTGCTTATGGTAAATCTGTTCAAAAATGGGCATTCTCTGCAGATGTGTAATCCTCCTTTTCCTTTAAGAGGAAAGCTCCATTATACTTATTTGCAACACGAGGGATGGGCAGACTCTTAAGCAGGACTGTAAACCAGGTGCCTCAGGATTGATTTGCCATCTAACACCACTATTTGCCTTTTATAAACACTTGTTTGAGAAAGAACAGCTCTGCTGTGCTTTTCCAAATTTGAATTGGGTCCAGCATTGATCATCCAAGCAAACAGTATATGCAAAATAGCTTCTGACTGTATGTATGTTTATAATGTGCAAGGCCTCATCACATTCTCTTAAAGAGCATGATGGTTTTATTGATCATGACTACCAGTGACCACCCCTGTGTCAACAGAAGTGGGATTTTTTTATTCACTACCAGATATCCAGTGTATTTTAGCCAGGCATTTAAGAAGAACTCTAGACAGGAGGCTATTAGCTTTAATAAGAAGCGAACAAGAGCCAAACCCGTGTTCTGTCTGCTGCAGAAGAGCATTAGTCTTAGTCCTACTTACTTCAGCCCTCCCAATTTTAGTAAAGACTATGTTCTTCCTTTTCAGACAATCTCCTTAAAAGCTAGCTTAACCCTGGACATTTTTGCATTACACAGTCAAGTTGGACCCTTCCCAGCAATGGGAACTGCAGATTTTTATAGTAAAAATAAATATAAATATACAGCCCTGGGAAGCAATAATGTAGTTCTGATGAGCAAATGAGTTCAAAATCTCTACTAGTCCTGTCACAGCAGTTTTTCCTTCCAGTTCTGTGAGTGCAAGCAGAACCATTGTCTGTGGGGGAGCAGAGGACGGGAGAAATCCATTTGTCAAATACTTAAGCAGCACAGTACAAGTATAGCACCAATTCTAAAATTAATTCCTATCACGTTAACACAATTCACAAATAAAACATCTGTGATTTTTTTGGTGCCTCACAGATCCCATCCTATTAGTAATGAATCTGCAAAAGAAATGAAGGAGACTGAATTAGTGAACTTAAGGCTGATGCTATGAAGGAGTTTGCAGTTCCATTTCAGTATTTTTTTTTAAAGTCAAATGCAAGTCACAAGTTGAAAAATCACTGATACAGAACACTGATTAGTCAGCAAATGATAATACTCTGTCTCAGCACGCATACAAGATCTGACAAGACCATGAGCGAGACATTGATTATGATACAAAAAATGAGACAGGAAGGGGGGGGGTGGAGGGGGGGATGGCATTGCTGTAGTTTGAGAGCACATGTAGTGTACTTGCTATGATAACGTACAACCCTTGCAGGGCTTGTTAAGAAGCCCAATCTCAATCAGATCCCACGCCAAAACCACTGCTAGTAATTACTGTGTCAGCTTTCTGAATGCTGTCTAAATCTCAGCTCTCAAGACTGATAGTTGCACAATCGCCTCTCTGAAATCCCTCTGGAATGCTAAGCACAACTTCTGAAATGGACTTAAATATTTACATACTCTAGGAAAAGGTAATTTTCACTTGTTTCAATCAACTATTTTTTAAAAATAAAGCACAGACAAATTCTGCTGCCATAAAACTTGCTTGCTTCTAACAATAACCCCTTTGTGAATTCACAGAAGGTGACTTGCCTCAATATTTCAGTGACGACTTGTGAATGGACAGAATTATGAAAATGTCCTCCATGCCTTAAGCTAGGAGTATCAAGAGAGGTAAGGCACGTGCCCTTTCACTAAATCACCTTGTTACTTTTTCAGTGGAGTCTAGAGAGCCAGTGCTTATATTTTTAAACATGCATAAGCTTGTTTGAAGAAACAGTATCTTAAGAGGGAGCCGTGAGGACATGTAATTGAGGAGGACAAACTCTGTATTTTACACAGCGTGCTCTTACTGAAGCCGAGCAGTACATATTTCATGAGGCTACTGTTTTCCAGTAACTGGCGTTAAAAGTCCGTCATGAAGATATAAACACCAATGGTTTCCACTGTAACTGTTGGCCCAATCCTGCCTCCTGTAGACTGAAGGATCTAAACTTAACCAGAAATAAAATCAAACAATGTTTGCTAAAGAAAATGGACACTATGCAGTAATGAAACATTCTGGATCTCACACTTGTTTGCCACTCGTGCACAGAATGGGTTTCCAGTTACTGTGCGTGTCTGGCCTGGTTATGCATAGATTATGGCACTTGGAAAGATCGAAGCACTTTGATCACTTTTGAAGATGTTACAGTTTCAGTGTTATTCAAAAGAAACTGAGTTAGTTCAAATTAAAACTATAGCTAGTAATTTCTACAGGGCAGATACAAGCCAAGGAAATTCAAAGGCTTGTCTTGGTGCATTAGGGAGCTATCAACACTGTTCTGTAAGGCAAGGTAACTGTGCAAAGGAGGTACTTTTTAATCGTTCATGCCTGCTCACGTTAACAAATACGAGTTATTCCAAATATTGGAGATAAGATTGATCTTTTTTTTTTTAACAAGGCCAAATATACCTTCAGACTTGAACTGATGAGTGATTAATAACAGGATGGATACGTGTAAGCTGAAAATGGTCAAATATATCCATAACAGTAGGGTATCTACATAGTGAGGAATGTATATGGGAATATATCAGAAAATTTGTGACACGAAGTTGAGTTACATAAAACATCCCAAATACATAGTTTTCATACTGATACATATCACTAAATACTTGTGTTATAGCAACAGTAATCCTCTATTTAGACACTAAAACATTTGAATACATTTTAGCTCAACACCTATTACTGATCACACAGAGAATCTTGTTACTGTTCCCTGCTCTCCCAACCCCAATGCAACTAAATATTTGAGGTGAGTCGGGTTCATAACAAAGAAAACCTTTCTGGTATGCATAGTAGACCAAAGCATGCTCTAAAATGTTTCACTTAATGGGTATGGAATACAGCAATTGGCTGTACAGATTTTTGAATGCCTGCACAAATTTTGGACAGATTTTATAAAGGCAATGCTCTTGACAAGCAGCATATATACTTATAAGAAATGGGAAGGAGGGGGGGGGAAGTAAGACCAACTAACCACTTCTGGGAAGGAGAAGAAATGTGGCTACCTTAAATCCACAACCTATTTTTGCTCACCTTGCCACCACATATCTTTAACAAATCTCAGAAGCAATTCACAGGAGGAGGGGCACATTTTTGCACTACAAGTCATCTGCTCCAGCTAGCTGTTCCTTATTTGACAATGTGATGTAATTTCCTTTTTTCCTTTGACTTTCTATTTAACGTAAGTACTTAAGATAGAACCACCCCTTTTAATATTTAAGTATTTCAGACTTCTAGTTGGATTTTAAAAAGCCCAAGAGCTGTTAGTATACTTTCTGGAACTCCAAACACTTCCAAAGAAAAAAAAAAATCCTGATTCTCTAGTGGTCATATCATCCCTTAAGTGCTTTTGTCCTTGCAACTAGATGATTGCTTAGTAACCAACACCTAGCAGAAACAGCCTCACGAAAAGGTTAGTTTAAATCTATTCATTTAATAAATAATTAGATACAGGACTCAGACGATGTTTCCATTTCTAGGAATTATATTCTTTACAGTTATTATATGAGGCATATTCTTAACTTTGAGAGATTTTTCTACACATTCTGCCAACCAGAAATGGACCATTCTGTGGCAGAAAAATTAAGACTATGATTGCTGATCATGATCATGATTCACTATGATGAAGATGGATAAAAACGCTGCTAAAATCATAGGAGGTTGCAAGTAAAAGTAATTATACAGGTATACCCCAAATGATGATGGGCATAAATTTAGAGACAAATCTACTGAACAGCAGACAAACAATGTATTTAGATTATTATAGTCAGCTATTTTGGAATATATTCAAACAACTGCAGTTCATAAAGGAATTTAAGTTCAGTTAAAATTTGGGCTACCATTTCATGGTCCTACATGGCACCTGGGAGGAACCTGTAAATTGCCAGTAGAAAACTAATAATTAAATAGCAAGACAATTGCCTTGCCTCTGCTTGTCAGATTTCAGACGCATGCTTAAGGTATAGTACTTCACCCTCCTGAAAATTTTAATGTGAATATAGCCATCTTACAGTCAGGAAATAAAAATTCCTTTATAGCTGACTCAGAGTCATAACCATAGTGTTAGACACGCTGTGATAAGTTTTAATTTTGTTTTCCACTACAGAGAAGTGGAACTGTTTTCCTCTGAAATAATTCCTGTATTGCAGAGGATGGCAGACGAAGGACTTCACCAAGAACATATGCACCCTCAAAAGGTGCTAAGGAAAGAAAAATAGGTTTGTGCAGAAAGTAACATGTGTGAATTGAGCAGTTTGGTTTCCTCTTTCAAAGTTTTACTGGCTTATAAATGCAATTCACAAATGTGTTTGTGATGCAGAGGCATTCTTCACCTGTCATTCCAGCATGACAAAGATTAAAGTATCGCCAAAGTGACCTTGCCCCCACAGCCTTTCCCATCCAGTTAATCAATATAATTGTTATCTTTCGATCAAGCACAACGATTTTCTTGCTTATTGCTTCAGCAATACTGCATAAGGTCCTCAGTCTGCGCGCTAGTGACACGAGACCACTGAAGTCTTGGCGTCGCTCCAGACCGCTCGCTTTGACCTAGTGCGCGTCCACAGCAGGCACACGCATCCAGAGATGCACTGTAAATACTTGAAGGGCACAGTGGTGTCTCCAGATTTAAACACCACAGACTGGCTATTTTAGAAAACCGAGGGTAAATGTGTACTGGGGTATTAAGTGATGAAGAAAGGTTTACTCTAAATTAAGCCATCCTAAATTAGAGTGCGAAGCGCAGAGCCTGGGTCTCCGTTCACGCACAGGAGCACAGCTCGGAGGCGAACGAGAGGACACACCGATACCATCCCGGGTCAGGACGGAAGCGCGCAGCAACGCCGCCTTCACCTCCAACAGCGCGGCCGCGGGCTCCGCTGGCGGCGGGCGGGTCCCGCCCGGAGGGGCTGCTGCCGCCCGGCGGGGATGGCCCCCGAGACGCCTCCCGGCCCGACCCCGCAGGTAAGCGGCTCGGCGGCGGCTCTGGGCCCCCGGTGCCCCCCCCCCGCCCCCGCCAGCACAGGGGCAGACAACGCGCTCCCGCTCCTCCCCGGCGCGCCTCCCGGGCCCGCGGCCCGCCGCCTCCCCCCGCGCCCGCTGGCGTGGGCCGCGCCGCGCCGGAACCGCGGCTCCACGCCAGGGGCCCGGCCAGCCCTGGCGCCGCGGCCCGGCCGAGCCCGGGCCAGCCGCGGATGCCGGCGGCCGCCCGCACCGGCCCCCGCTCCTCTCCCCGGCGGCGGGGCCTGGCGCGGCAGGTACGGGGCGGCCGCGGCCGAGCCCTGCCGGGCGGCTCAGGTGCGCGGCGGGCGGGAGCGGCCTCGGCAGGCCGCGGCAGCGAGGGGCGCCCCGCCGCCATGGCAACGAGCGGCGCGAGCACGGTGCGGCGGGAGGTGCCGCCGCGAGGCCGTCACTCACCCCCAAAGCGTCGCGCAGCTCCGCATGTCCCCGCGCGGCCGCCGGCGCGACACGCATGCGCCGAGCCGCCACAGCGTCCGGTCACTGCCGCGCCGCCCGCCGCCCGCCCTTCTTATACTGGGGGGCGGAGCCGCCAGCGAGTTCCGCCCGGCCCCGCCCCTCCGCACGTTATGCTCTCGTCGTGGAAAGTCTTAAAGGGGCGATGGCCGCGCGTGGGCCGGTAAAGGTGCTGTGGCGGTTTCCCGGCGGGAGGGCGCGGGCCTTGCCGGGCACGGGCGGGGGTGCAGCGGGCCCCGGCAGGAGCCTGCGAGCCGGCAGCGCTCTCCGCTCCTGTCTGCGGGAACGGCCGCCGCTGCGCCCTCCGGGCGGCGCTGCCGGCGCGGCTCCGCCCTCGCCTCCGCCGCCCCCCGCCCGGGCCTGCGGGGCCCGCCGCCTCCGTGCTGAACGAGAGGCGCCTTCCCCCAGCGCGCTCCGGGCGGCGGTGACCGGGGCGGGGGGGGGGGGGGCCNCGCGAGTGAGGAACCGCTGGGGACGGCGGCCCCGCGGGGCTCACGCTCCGGCCCTGCAGAGCGCCGCGCTCCCCTGGGCCGGTGTCCTTCCGCGCGTCCGCCTGTGCCGGGGGATGGCGCCCCGGCCCGCCCGGCTCCCGTTCCCGACGCTGCCGGGGCCGGTCACCCCGCTCGGCTGCCGCGCAGGGCGCGCTCCGCGGGGAGAGCCGCGCGCCTCGCCGCACCGGCGGGGCTGGGGGCGGGCGGGAGCCGGTCCCCCGGGATGCTTCCCCCGCCGCCGCCGGGGAGCGCTCGCTCTCCCGCCCCGGGCCCGCAGCCGGCGGTCCCGCGGCGGGGGCGTGCCGCGGGCCCCGCGCCTCGGGCGGTGGGGAGCCCGGAGGGTCGGCCCCGCGCTCCGCTCCCCCTCGATGCGGGCCTGCGGCGGGGCCGGCCCGTGCCCCGCGTTCGGGGTGCGGGGGGTTTGCGGTCACGGGGAGCGCGCGTCCTCCGGTGTCGCCAGAAGGAAAAAAGCACCAACGCTCTCGCCGTTGCAGGAGTCGCTGCTGTGAATGTCCGCGTTCCTGAACTTCGCGTTGAAATAAATCCGTCTTCGCGTGTGATGATGACTTATTGGGCATCTTGAGTAGTCATACGCGGGTTATCGCAGCTGTGACTGTGTGTTTTGTGTCTAGACTTCACATTTGTGATGGCAAAACAGTGGTTAGAGCAGTAGGATTCTCAGTGAAAGCTACCATGTAAAGACTGTTTTGTGAGCATTTGCAGGTGGTACTGTTTATTACAGCATCAACAATGCGAACGTGGTTTTTGATCAGTTTTGCTGTCGGTGCAATCATTTCTTTGTTGGAGAAAGAAATGTCAGTGTGGGACTCTAAAACTCCCAGCACTGAGAGTTGCTCACAATAGGATTAACACAATACGTCCACTATACTTGTTGAGCTGGAATAGTTATTAATACTGCTAAGAGGGAAGAATGCTTGATTTCACTGCACGATGTGGTGCATGCCTGCAGTTGACTTCTGCTTTCTCTTTTGGGGTTTCTGTTGACCTATGGTGAAGGTCCCCCATCTGCCCTTGTTCTTAGGGACAGTAAGCTTTCCTGCGGCATATTTGTATGCTAAGAACTGCTGTATTGCTGTACAAGTGAGGGTGATGGCAGAAGAAAGGGAAGGAATATAAACCAAGAGAGATTTCTGGTGTGGGGTGGTTTTTTTTTGTGGATGTCAGAAATGAGGAGGTCCTCTGAAGTTGACTGGACATGTTATGCAGATGAGAGAAAGTGAAAAGAATATAAGGGGGAGTGGAAGGCGTCAAAAGAAAGGAGGAGAGCAGACGAGTAAAGTTTTGTGTTTTTGATGACTTAGGGCACACTGTTAATGGTGAGACTGCACTCTGTTGAGTTCTGGACAATGCTTAGAGGGGGCAGCAGCTACTGATGATGGCTTGCGCTGAGCTGTACGTGCTCAAAGACTTTTTCCAAATGCTTTCTGTTCTTCTTTTGCTCTGGACTTGAAGACTGTGACTAATTGTTTCTGGGGATAAACTGTGCATGCAACATGAGTTATCTTAGGTTTCAATTGTCCTGGTTGGATATATGTGTTGAGAAGAAAGGCTCCCCCCTTTTCCCCTCCTTTTTCCCCCCACAACTAAACCTCCACTGCCTTAAATTTCTGATTGTTCTACTGAATAAAAATGTTTAGTAATGGTGTCACGTGTAATAGTTTCTGTGCTGACTTGTGCACAAAGGAAAACAAATTCTGTACCAATAGTTACATTCTCATTTCTCTCCCTTCTTTGCAATGTGAAGTTATTTTAGGACTCACAGTTCTGTAGGCATGTGTAAACCACTCTTTGCAATTTGCTAATTGCCCCAAAGACTAACTCCTAAGTAATCTTGGACATCCTGTTTGGTTAATACTAGTTAAAAACAAGCGTGCTAAAAAACAGCTCAGGTAGTATTACAAGATGCTTTAAACCTCTTTTGTACCCTGTTTTGGAGATGGATAGCAGACTTGTCTGCTTAATAAATGAAATGTCTGAATTCTCTGAAAAAAAAAATATCATGGACTTTCATTCATGATACTTCCTTTCATTCAAGAATTCCCTTTGCAGAGGGAATCCCTCTGATACTGGATGTCCTTTGATCAGAGTTGTCCTATTTCTAGCTTGTTTGCAGCGTATGCCTTTTCAATGATCCAGGTTCACTTGATGTTTCCCAGTTTCAACACTTAAAATTTTTGGTTACTATTTCTGTTTGTCTTGAGAGGAGAAAGGCATAAACAGAAAGACGGAGAAAGGCAGCACCTGGAGAAGTGAAAGGCAGAATCTCCTTAGGAAGCTAGAAAATGATGGAAGTAAAACTTCATACTGGAAGACTAACACAGGAAGTAATAGATACATACTTGTAATATAGAATGTCTGATATAGCTCTTGTATGGTCATTCTCTAGGTCGTTGTAATTTTTTTGGTGAGCCAACTTCTATAAACAATAACTTTGTTTTACAGTAGCTGCTGCTGTATTATTGCTTAATCCTTGCTTATTTGTGGCAGCTGCTCTTGAGCAGGAAGCTTGGGATCTTTTTCCGTGTTTTCTGGTAACAGTGCCTCTGCTCTGGTTACCTGAAAAGGAATGAGTAGCTTAGACATTCTTCTGCCTTGTTAATGACTAGAAAAGGTAATTGTGGTAAATCATCAGAGAGGAAAAGCTTTTCTGAAGAGAGGTAAACAAAGTGTAAGTTGGATGCTGTGGTGCTAGTTTTTGCATGACTAGTTACATGGATGAGGGTGGTGTAGATACGCTTCTACAGCACCTCCAGAGGTGCTTCTGCAGAGCTGAGACCATCTGTCACTTTAGTTATTTCAGATGTAGCCTTTATGAACCCTTTAGTAAGGGATTCCTTGGGAGAAGCAAGCCTACAAAAAGCAATGCAGAAAATGGTCTATGAATAAATCTTTCCATCATGAGAAGTCCTGAATTCTATCATTACCGTAGATTCAACACATCGGACATGGCTTGGAGACTGACTTCCAAAATGAATGAGTTGTCATGTCCCTCTTATCTCTTAAAAATCACAGCCTTTATCTCAAACAAAATCAAGATGTGCACAGTAGAAGTTAAACTGTGTGCGATCATTACATCGTTTGGGTTCGTAGGTCTTATTCAGGTCTTTATCTTCTGTTTTATGGTAGTCTGACAGAGTGGATCTACGTGTGAATATTGAGGTTAAGGAGTCTGCGTGGTACTCTTTCTCAAGTGATGCGTGCATTATGACAACGTAAACAAAGTACACAGATAATAAAATTCTTAGTTACCTAAGTTTTGAACATCTGTCACCCTGAAGTGAGGGAAATAAACTCGAGCATCTGTTAATTCGAGGGGAAAAAACAATAGATACGGGACACATTGGAATTGCTGCAGTCTCACTGAACGAATAGCAAGTCAGCGACTGGTGCAGCGGTGGTAAACGCATGTGCTGGTACATGAGTGGAGAAATCATATTGCCCAAACTACAAGCAGTTAAACTTTATGTGTCTTCTATTCTTACTGTACAGGGGCTGTTGTACAGTGTACCATGGTACTTAACTGTGGGATAGAGGAAGATGTGTAGGTGTGCAAGGAAGGGGCAGAGACAAGAGTGTGAGTGTAAGGTGTATCCACAGAGTAACAGTACAGACTCTCCCATTGCAAGGGAAACAATATACTGCTGTGCAGACCTGAAGCTGAAATTCAGCCTCACACAGCGGCCTTTACTCAGGCTTTGTGCAAATTCACCCTATACAAGACTTTAAAGCAATTGGATAATGCTAAATTGCCTCTTAAGTTGTCTGTAGAAACTGACACAGATAGCAAATCTTTTATGCTTCGGGCATATGGAAGTGGTTTGTGATGCAAACATACTATCTAAAGTGGAAGTACAGTATGGCTTTTGTGAGCTCTCATCTGTGTACCTTGATTACATCTCTGTCTGAACTGGCTGCAAATGCCAAAAGTTTTACATGGCTTCAAAAACTAGGCACAGAGAGCCTGATGAAAGAAAAATCAATTAAGGCTGTAGCAAAAGTACCTTGTATCAGACTGCTGGGAGCTGGGAGAGAACGTTGCCCACCGCCCTGAACATCTCTTATTTCCTTTTTTTCCCCATGCTAGGGCAATATTGGGTTAGGTGGACTTTGGGATTTGAGGCAGTATGGCTGCTGTTAGGATGCATCTGTATTTTTTTTCTCCCTTTCATATTTCAGTCGGACTCTTCCATCATTTTCTGCCTATGTTACTGGGTACGCGATGATTTAATTCTGTTTACAAGACGCAGCTCAAGTCCTTGTCTCTGCAGATGTGTCCTGAATGCTTCCAGGAAAGGACTGCGTGCGCTGTTCTTTGAGTTTGGAGACAGCACAGAGGGGAACAGGATTAGGAGAGCACTACAAAACTTTCTCAGTGTATGGCTTTGTCATTGCTGTGAATGAATTGCTGTGAACTTGCTTGCTTCACTGGTCAGATTTGTATGAATGCAGTTACACCAGGCAGGTATAGGGCAGAATGAGTGTGTTGCATTTCCAGTTTAGCCAGAAGACCCACAGAAGGGAGGAAACCCATGGGTCAGTAAAGGAGGGCTAAATTAGAGGTTAGCATATTCAAGTGTCTAGACAGCAAATACAGACATACTGCAAAAGTCAGTCTGTCAGGGAGTGGAGAGTCTAGATTAAAAAGCCATTTCAAAGGCATGTTGCCTGGATGGGGTAATCATGTGCTCAGACTTTTTCAGTACATAAGCATAAACTGAGTAAGGGAAGAGATCAAAAAAGGGCACAAAGATTGACACACATTCTGTAGCAGCTTAGGCTGGAATGGAACTTGATAAATTAAAAATAGCTGGTTGTTCACACTTGTGTTTCCCAGAAATGGCCATAGCCACATCTGTTTTTTAACATCCATTCTGTAATATTTGAATGCCTCACAGAAATGTTACGTCCATCCTGCTGCTGTAGGGACATTGTTATAAAGTCCTCCCAGGCTGAGTTCATTCTTGCTCTCAGGCACGTAAACTGGTCATCAGGAAGCCGAGCTGTAGTCTGGTGAAATACCCAGAGCTCACTTAATTCCTGTTAGATTGGATGCTTTAAGGGCAGTGTTGAGAGACGCTCCACTGCAGGGTGCTGGGCGGACCAGCAGAAAGAGAGGAGCTGACTCAAATCCCAGTCTAACTGCCCTGTTGCACCCCATCTCCCTCCTTGCGGAGCCAGAGGGCTTGCTGTCAGCCGAGCGGCTCAGCTGTGTTTTTATGCCCTTTAGGCACAGGGTTTCACACAAGTGTAGTATTACACATAATGACAGTTTGGGGGAAGTTCCAAGAATCTACCCACGTGCAGCGTTAGGGTCTGCAGCACGGCTGAAGTTCCTTTTCATCCTTCCCAAGAACATGTCATATTCTGTTACCTTTGTCTATTATGCTGTTTCTTTTTCAGTGTGCTTTTTCTGTTGCGGTCACCGTGTTGCGTTGCACAGCGTGAGGTGTGTGGATTGCTGTGGCCAGACCCTTGTTTGTCAAGACTGAACAAGAACTCTTGAAAAATAACTAAATATTGTCAGCACCTATAGCTTTTGGGTATTTTGTATTGGCAAGCCTAGAAGTCATCAGTCTTTTACAGTCATAATTGTAGGCTTCACTGAGATTGGAAAGAATGGTAGCAGTCAGCTCTTTGCTTTCTTTGTGCCTTTTCCTGTGGCTTGTTCTATCCTCTTTAGCCATTAAAGGCAATGGCATGGGCTGTTCTTTTGATAAAATTGTTTATTTATGGAGTATCATCAATAGGCGTGCCTTAGGATCTCTACAAAATAAATAGTAAGCAAAACTGAGAGCCTAGAAGTATAGCATGCTGTTAAAAACATAACCCAGGGAAGCTTGGGATGCCTTATGTATCAGGTGGGTATTTGTAAGACCTCTGAAAGCAGGGGAAGGAGATTCCATAGGTTTTACAAGATATGAAGGTGGAATAGTGTGTGGCTTTGGTGAACCAGGGAGGTAAGAGCAGATTGAGCAGGAAGGACAGTGGGGATAAAGCTCAGCTGGTTCTCATTCTGAACCAGTAATTTCAGTTGAAAAGCTATATATATATAGAAATGGTATTTGGAAACAATTCTAAGTGTATCATTGTAGAAATTAATAGTTCGGTAACTTGATTCCCAACTAGCATAAAGTCAATTTTATTCGTATTTGAGATTCTGCCTATATAGGGTATGTGGAAGGGGATACAACAGTCTGCTGAGCATTTATATTTTGAGATGTATGCTTGTATTTGCTGATTACTGATCCCTTGCTACAGACATCCCCAACAAAGTGAGACTTGCTGAACTTGCTTCTGTTTTTTTGTCATGTCAAAATCTGACATGTGTTTTTAATGTCTATTTATGAATGATATCTTTAATTCCAGAGCCTAACGCTTACTTACCTGAGTGCATCTTTGTGCCTACTAATAAAACACTAATTTTCTGAGAAGCCGAGCACTACAGAACCTAATGATTTTGTTGGAAAAAAGATTAATCAACATAGCTGATATTTAAAATATTTATTTAGAAGTATTTTTAAATGTTGGTATCTCTGGTCCCCTGTGTCTAGTTAAGGATTTATATGTGTTGATCTAAATAAACTTTGTGAGGTTTAGAGAAAAAACTAAGGTCATGCCTTTAAGATCAGGTTGTCTCAAAACAGTTCACATTGGGCATCTCAAAAATTGAGGTAAGAGAACAGCTTTTCACTCTTACACATGTAGGTCATATGAATGTGTACGTAGATATGCATGTGTGTACCAGACAGGTCTTAACTGCGCTTGTGCATAGCAGCACAGGCTGCAAGTAGATTAGAAGAAGGGGAAAAAGCTGGTGTGATCACAGTAATTCTCAACAAACTTTTTGTACAACATTTCACAATCTCTTTTTATCTCCTGTCTTGTCTCCCCCTTTTTTTCTTAGTGTTTGATTTACTAACTTCATCCCCCAGCTTGATGTAGTTGGACAGAAAATGAGATTCCTCTTGCGCTTGCACCCAACACCCACATAGTCCTTGTTTCAAGGCACTGAGAAATACTGCAGAGCAAACTCCTGGGTTGGTTCGTGCTTCTGAACCTTGTGGCAGTTGTTGGAATCTCCAGCTGTCACCAAGGCAAGCTGGTGGGAAAAGCAAAGCTGGAGATGTTTTGACTGGCAGTTAGTGGAAATCCTGACAGACAGATACCTTTGCACATAACTGCTTTAAAATAAGCTACTTGATTGCTTACAGTCTTGTGAGAGCATTTCTACATGATGTGCACTTGATATTTTATGTGTATTGGCTCTGCTGTGAAGTGGGGTGGGGATTCCAAGGTAAGCCAGAATTTATTAATGCTGTAGGAATAATAATCTGCTTTTAGGAGTGAGAAATATGACCTTTTGAGGGTCTTGGTCTGCTCTTCAGTATCTTCGCACCTCACATAAACATGGATAGAATTATAAAATTGCAAATTAAGGGAATAACCTGATTGTGTCTTTCTCTGCTTCCCCCCCCCCCCAAAAAAAAAAAAACAACCAAACAACCAAACATCAAAACCCAGAAAACTAAAAAAATACTTTGTCCTCCTTTAATATACCACATGGGAATGTATCAAGCACTTTTTCAAACTCTGAATTGAATTCTCTTCTTTGTTCAAATTTAAGACATTTACAAGGGATAATTCATTTGTGCAATTTCTTGGTTTTAAGTACATTGCAGAAAATTCATGGGAAATACTTCACACTTGATTTGACGGGTGAATCCAAATGATGGTGGAGCTTTTTTGAGCAGCTAAATAGCTTGAGTTTTTAGCACATCTTTGATTTTAACTACTTAAGTTATATGGTGTTTGTTCTGTCATAAGCATCACCTTCTAATGGTTAATCAAAAGGTGTGAGTACTGTAGTCAAATATATAACCTTTAGTCAGTTCAGAGGCATTTGAGTTTTACATTTTTAGCGTAGATTTGTGGTAATGGGATGGAGTGGCTGAAAGTAGATGCGAACTGTAAAGTGTGATTGAGCTGAATTTGCTGTTGAACTTAAAATATGGGGAGGAAAAAAGTATTCCTGTTGGGTGACTGGAAGCATTGTCCCATCAGAAGGAGCTCTGTGGGGACAGCCGTGGGGCGAGGTCTGGGTGGTGAGGCTGCACCCGCATGGCCTGCGGAACGGCCACAACCCAGCGTCCACGAGTCCCAGAGTCGCTGTCATCTTGAGACCGTGGTCCCATTCTTCCTGCGCAGGGGCACCGCAGGTTTGGGAGCTACCGTTTCTTTGTGGAAACGTCTTCTCTTCCTCCCAGGATCTGCTAAGTGTCTTTAGGGACTCGGGGCAGAGCAGCTGGTCCCCAGTGAGTCCACACGGCCGGCTGCAGTTTGTGTGACCGATGTGCCAGCCT
Organism: Himantopus leucocephalus; assembly: GCA_003993805.1. Taxonomy (NCBI): domain Eukaryota; kingdom Metazoa; phylum Chordata; class Aves; order Charadriiformes; family Recurvirostridae; genus Himantopus; species Himantopus leucocephalus. Next base: position 908,981 of record RSEF01000021.1, on the reverse strand, counting down.
GCAGCGGGCACAGACTCTGCTTGGCAGGGGCGGGAGGTGGCGGCGACGGTGGAGGTGGCTGTGGCGTGGAAACTCCTCTCTGGTCCTGTTCCTGGATAGCTACGTGTTTTGTTCTCTCTCCGTCGCCTGTGCTTCCTCCTTTGCCGCTCCTACGTGCTCGTGAACACAGGAAGAATAATTTTCTTTGTAATTTAGCAACTGGGAATCCTATCCCAGATAAACTTTAACATTTCCAGGAAGTCATAGGTACTTCTCTTTAAAACATAATGAGCGTGTCTTTGTTTTCTCCTTCTCTAATTGGCACTTTCCATTCTAATAAACCAACACCCACAAACTATGCAGCCACATGATCTTTTCAGTTAATACAAATCGTCATTTCCAGTCCAATAGACACAGTTAATTGTGCAAACCTGTAACACACCCATAAAGTGGCTATCTAGTTTGTTATGCAACGATGAATCATGAAGGAAATGTGGAGTGTAATTAAATACAGTGATGCAAAGATAGTAGTATGAAGCCAAAATCAAAGTATAAGTGATAATCATCTGTATTAAATGTTTGTTTCTGCATGTTGTTTTCAGAAATTACTTAAATGATACATTATCTGGCTACTGCACACATGCCTGGCATATGTTTTGACAAGTTAAAAAATGACCTGCAAACCTGTAAATAAGCTGAACCAAGTCTGCTATCCAAATAGCCTTTTGGGGAAGGAAAGGTATGTGGCTTAATCTCAGACACGGCACGCAGGCACTTTCTAATTCTAATGTGATCTCCCAAGTTTTCTGGTCTTGCTGGAAGCAGTAGTTTCAAAGTAAAGTCTTCTTGAAGTTTCTGCTGTCAAATGATTTCTAGTAATACAGGCCTTATCTCCAAGTTACTTTAGTATCCCCTTAATCTAGTAGGGAAAGATGTTGTTTGTATATTGATGGAGAACTTTGGGCTTACGCAGAGCGCAGGTTTCCTGCTGATGTGTTAATGATTTCTCTTAAATCCCCTTTTTATAAATTTGAAAATAAGCTTTACATCTAGAAATGCAGACATACAGACGGGTGGCTGCACAGTACTCCGCAAATATGTTGTTTCTCCGTTTCCCAAGATGCTTACTGTGTGAGAGACCATTTGTCTGCTTATTTGCTTGTCTTCCACACACACCAAACACTGGTGATAACCTCTGGCACCTCGGTTGGTGGTAAACACATTAAGAATTGTTTTCCTTGTCTGTCAGATGGCATGGTATTCCAGTGCAGCAGCTGACAGCAGTTAAGCAGCATTGTCTCCTAGCTGGGTCCCAAAAGACAGCCCGTATTTCAATGGAAAAGAAAGATAATCCAGAAGCATGTGTAATGAAAGTAACATCCATTCAGGATCTTGTGTGCGTGCGTGAATATCGAGACACTGCACAAACTGAAGTTCCGTATTTGAATTTTCTGTTTAGCTGTGGATCCAGCTAAAGCTGAGAGATTTGGGGGGGGGGGAATAAAAATAACATGAGAAATGCCCGAATGGGTCAGACCAAGGGTCCATCAAGGCCAGTAGTCGGACTCCTGCGGGAGCAATAGGAAAGGCTACTTTGGGGAAAGCTTGCAAGCCCAGACAGTTTTGTGGCCCAGTCCGCCTGCACACGCCCAGAAGCCACAGCTGTTGTGGCCGGGTTCCATCCCTGCCTGGTCCTCGATTTTCTGGTTACAGATCAGTTTTCCGTGCATTCAGCTGGTCCCATTTTGAACCTCCTGAGCATGGCTGCTTCCACAGCCGCTGGTGGTAGCAGGCTCTGGGAGTTCCCTGCTCACACTGTAAAGAAGTGTTTTCTTTTATCTGCTCTAACCCAATTTGCTGCTAGTTTCTGCAGGAGCCCGCACTTTTAAAATTACAGGATCTGGCAAATAACTACGCCTGGCGAGAGCTGCACGTGCAGCTTTTGTTTACTGCCCTTATGGGTTTTGTTAACCTGGATCGTAATCCTTCCAGTCTCCACACCCTTTTTGCCTCCAGATGGAAATCCCTGCCCTCGGTCTCTGCCCGTGAGCCCCGGTTCCTTTCATCGTTGTAGTTACCTTTCTCTCCGTGTCACCCTCGGTGCTGAGGCCAGAGCCACGTGTGGGACAGAGCCTCTGTCTGACTGGCCGTATCCTTCTTTTTGTTGTCTGTTTTTGGCAGGTGCCCCAGTTTGAGCTGCTGGTTGTGGAGGGCTGTCACGCATGACCTGGTGGTCTCTTTTCTGAGTTGTAGCTGCCAGTTCTGGGTTCAGCGTTGCGTAGGCCTGGCCTACTTTGATTTTCCCTGAGGTGTATTGGCTTGTGTTATCTGCATGGAAGCTCCTCTGCTTCCTAAAGCAAGTAGAGGTCGTAGGAGTTACTTTCTCTGCAATGTACGGGTAATGACTTCGAAATGTTACCACAGTTGCTATTGAGTTGGTGTACTTAGATATTGTTGCTTTTCCAGAAATTTCTCTGAGAAATGGCAGCAGCCGCTGCTTGACTGTGATTACTGTGTTACTGGTTGGAGGGAAGGAAGATTAATTTACTTTTTTTACTTAGCTCCTTCAAGCATTTTCGGTGTAAAAAGAGATTGCTGAGGAATAGAAGTGTGTGCTTGTGTTAGCGGGAGCAGCCAGCTAATTAGTTTGAAGCGTAGTAGGTTAGGATGCTGTTCCATCTGCTGGGGTGGGGGCACCACCGCTACCTGAGTGATGAGTTGGGAACACAGGTAGCAGGTTTCAGCAGTCAGCACGGCAGCTGTTTTCAGGCTTTGCAGTGTGCTTTCCGGGCACTTTTCTGGGAGTTGTTGGAGGGTACGCTTTACGTTTTAAGGCTCGGAGGTTCTTAAGTCCGTCTATAGCATGAGCTGGTTATGGGTTCTTTTCAAACAAACACTGGGTGTACAGAACGGGTGGCTTTAAGCAGTCTGCATTCCGGTACAGTCACCAGCAAAGGTGCCCCTGCGGAGCAGGGTGAGCTCACGGCGGCTCTGAAGGGCCGGTCCCTGTGCCCTGCGTCTCTGCGGCCAAGGGAGGAGGAGGAGGGCCTGGAGCAGGGAGCCGATCATCTGTGACATGTTTCTAGAGCTGACTGCGGAATCCCTAACAGATGGTGGACAGAAGGTGAAGGCTCCTCTGTGTCATTTGTAGTGTGTTTTATTTCCATGTTTGCTAGTGGGTTCTGTCAGAGGCAGTACACAGGGATGGAGTTAAGTGGGGTGTTCTGTATTATGTAAAACAAATTGTGTTTGGTATAAAACAAAATTTACAGTAGAGCATTAGAACACATTGCCAGGTGGGATAAAACGGTTCTTGAGCAGACAACCCTACCGTAGGGCACTTGAGGAGAAGGATATTGGCAAATGTCCCAGGGATAGTGCCTTCCTTACCTGTTTGCTTGCTGAGGAATGGCAGTGTGATACCTGACACACTTCCTAGCACCCTTCAATACATGCTTTGAAATTGCCATGGATAGTAGGATAAATAATTTCTCTTATCTAGGCTGAGTCTAATTTTAAGCTTTCCCGTTTCCTCTTCAAGGTTGCATGAATAGCCAGTCTCCATCTGTATCCGTAAGGCATACTGGTCTGTAATTCACTTGATTGCCAGGTGGCTGGGCCAGACGAGGTAGCAGGGCTTTGCGTCTCGCCTCAAAGCTCCAGGATGCCTGTGATTCTCCAGGGTATTTTTGCTATATGGCATTTTCAGAGGCCGCTTTGCTTCTTTTAAAGTGGAGATGCCTAAGAATACCGTATGCCATAAAAGTTAAGTATATTTAATTGCTTGAATTTAGAGTTTCTGGGAAATTACTTAAACTGTACCATTGCTATCCGTACTTGAGAGGAGCTGGAGCAGCTTGCTTGTACATCGTGTTCTGGTAACTGGTGTTTATTTTGTAAAGAAGATATCAACAATGTTATTTGGCAAGCAAGTGAACAGGAAGAAGTGTCATGAGAGTCATTATTTCTTGGTGTCAAAGTGAAAGGGTTGGCTCGATAATTTGTCCTGATAGCTGAGTAACCCTGAGTCACCCAAAGTAAGACTTGACTGCTGAAGTCAGATTTAAGGTAGCTGGGATATCCCAGTCTGTAATCTTTTTTGTTGTTGTTGTAAAGTTGAAATCCCTTTCCCCTTGGGTGGGGGTGGGGAAGCAGTCTGTCAGCATTTTCCATACATTACTATGAATTCACCTGGAATTCCTTCAGGGGTGGCTTGCACAGCTGGGCTACGTCTCTCATCTGCCCAAAATTCGTAGAAATTAGCCTGTGCCACAGGTGTTGTGATAGTATTGCCTCACAGTAGATGTTGTGGTTTCATCTGCACTGCTCTGTCTGGTAGTTTCCAGGGCAGGAGCTGCAAACACGGTAGTTGCTGTTCATGGTGTCTGCTTATGAGAGATTTTTTGTGACACCCTGAGGAATGCTGCGGAGGAGAGGAAGGAGAGACTCCAGTGCTGCTTGTGGATGCAGTTACCTGCAGAGTGGAAAAGTCCTGGGCGTCCTTCATCTTGCATCAGGGGATTCAAGCAGAAAAGGTGACATGGGATCTTTCTTTGCTGGCATCTGCAGGCATTCTTAGAGCTGAGAAGATTTAAGGAGTAAATTGAGAAGAGAATGAGAGCAAGAAATCCCAGGAGGGTTTCTAGCAGCGAGCTGTTTTAAGTGTAGGGGATGGTGTGGTGAAGGTGTGCAGTCTCTGTCCCTGGAGGGTTTCAAGACCAGAACTAATAAAGCCCCGAGCAACCTGGTCTGACCTGATGGCTGATGATCCTGCCTGGAGGAGGTTGGACTAGAGACCTCCTGACATCTCTCCCACCCTAAATTGTCATACAACCCAGTTTATACTAAGCACAGGAAGACTGAAAGCTTTAGGAGTGCCTTTGTCTGGCTTGCTTGCTTGAATTTCATTTTTCTGGATGACCCTGCCCAGAAATATATGTGCATTGTTTGCTTTCACAATACTTAAAACCAACTCAGCGATTAACTTTTGAAAAGTTCCCTTCTGAAAATGCTAGACTGAGGAATTACATGTATTAGTGTAAGCCCTGGTACGATTTCAGAAGAAATCGTCATCCCCAATAAGGAGCTAAGGACAGAAACTCCTGAGCGGCTGCTGTGTTTAAAGACAATGAGTTTCACAACTGCCAGTCCCAGCAGCTGATAATACGTCCAGGAATTTGTTTGAACACCTACTTTAACTTTTTTTTTTTTTTCTTTTCAAATCAGCTAGCTGTGGCATGGCTAGAGAAATGTTTATAAACATGTCAAGTTACCATGAAGTCGTGGGATTCTCTGTCTGAAAGTCAGTCTGTGCAAAGAACTTGGATTCTGTGTGTGTGTAAGCCTACGGGCTCTTATTTGGGCCCAACATTAAGTGAGAAAAGGACATTGCTCGCTTGGCTGTTCTTGCGGTTGAGTCAGGAGGGGTGGAACAGAGCAAGCAGTTGGCCAAAGGTGAGGGTGCTGCTGAGCCGCTCCCCGAGACGGGCTGGAGGCACTTGGCACAGCGGCCTCTGGCCCTGGGGACACTGGGGAGACTGCACTCCTGCGAGACGCAGCCAGGCATCTGACTCAGAGGTTGGAGGGGACTGTACTGATTGCAGTTGCTGCAGAGCAGTGCATTAGGCATGCTCAAATGGAAAGAGAAATAAAAAGCTGTATATGAAATCGTCTTTGTTGCTAAGATGTCAAAATATCTGAAATGCATTCTGGCAATGTGGGAGGGAAAAGGTTAAGCAAAGGTACTGCATGTAGTGTGGCAGTTACAGCCTCACCTGGGCCTCTGGCCAACAGAGCCAGTATTTCAGGTTGGATAGGATTCAGAAGAGGCTAGCCCTCCTCTTAAGTGTGTTAGATCTGGCTGCTTTCTCTGAAGAAACTAGACTGGAAAACAGAAACGGGCGAAAAGCTGAGTCTAAGTGTGACCTTCAGTGCTGCTTTTCTGTGGAAACAGGGAGAATGCAATTGTTCTTCATCTGTGTATAACCAAGCGAGAAAGATCATGCCACGCGCATTCTTCAAGGCTGCCGCAGACTTGGCTTCGATGAGTGCCAGGGCACCACCAGCCCTCTGCAGACCCTCACGGGCTGCCACTTGTGTCGGAGGGGACAGTCCACAAGTGCTTTGTGTTGGCAGACACGCTGCGCCGTCTGCCCGCGGTCCTTCGCAAAGGATGACTCCAGCCCCAGAAAGACTACCTGTGACTAGCAATTCTTACTTTTATTTGGTTAGGCTCTCGGAGTAGCGTGTATTTAAAGTACCCTTGTAATTAGTCAGCAGAGTTCCTAGAGAAATTCCCTTCAGAACAGGTAATCCCTCATGAGTAGGAGGGCAGCTTGCTGATCCGTATTAACCCCACTCCTATTTTACCTGCAGTTGAGAGAGGTGTTATCTAAAACCTGTGTTACAGAATTTCTTAAGTACTGGCATTTCCACCTGTGATCGATCCTGTCTCACCAGCGGTCCCCTCCTGTGGTCACCTGCTGATTGTCCTTAATGAAGGATTAATTTTCTCCAGTCGTAAAACTACTCGCTCAGACATTTGCCGAGGTTATGATGTGGGAGCTGGACCTTTGAGAGGCTCTGGCATAGGTTTGTTGGTGGTGGTTTTTCCACAACAGAGAGAGGCGTTGGAGCCAGGAGGATCACTTAGAGTGCAATGGGCGTTGTTGGCTTTTTTGGCTCAAAGTGATAGGGCATTGCACAAAGGAAACTCAATAACCAGGTTAGCTTTTTCTCTGTGAGGAAAGCTCTTATCTGTAGGGCTTTTTATTTACATCCTGCTTTAAGAGGATGGTATTGGCAACTCCCTTAGGCAAGACACAGAATTAGATGGATCCTTTTTTTGGTCCAGAATATCTACTCCTTTATTGCTACCAGCAATGGAGAGACTACCTCTTTCTGTGCCTGTGCAAGGACTGCCATTATTTATTGTGGTCCTGTTAGGAAGTTAGAGCAGTTTGCATTGGGCTCAGCACACAATCTCTGGAGTTGTCACAGCAGGCAGCTTGAGTTTGCTTTGCAGCTTCCCCTTTCTGTGACGAATGTGTTAACTTCAGAAATGTCATCACCTCATGGCCTCTTTTGTAGTTAGTCTTTCATAGAACCAGTAAGGCGATTTGCATTGCTCCAGCTAACATTGCTTGCCTAACCCAGGTGTTCCTTAAGCAGTACCAAAATATGTGTGGGGCTTGCCGTGTGTAAACCTCTGTGTGTGTGTTAATCAGAGGAAAAGGAAAAAAAACCCCTTTGTGACTGATTCCTGTACTTGGAATGCTGAGAGGGAAAGCTGGAATGCTTACTGAGCCACCAGTGGTTCTGGGGACAAACCGTTTCTGCTTCTTACTGATGGAAGAGATTAAGGCAATGGAGAAGGTCTGTAAGGAATAGTCAGTGTGAGGTTAATGTGTCATCTGTTGTTTTATTGAAAGTTGGCAAGGCAAGGTATGCTTTTAATACCCGCCTCCTCCAACCCCTTCTAGAATGCGCTTATGCCCATCAAGGACCAGCAGCACAAAGGTCCTGAGCTGATTTTTATGAAGCTGAAACACCATCAGGCTAACTATCTGCATCCTTAAAGCTAATAAAATGGAAGTCCACAAAGCTGCTGGTGAGGAAGATTTGCACAAATACAAAGCAAAAATTGGAGATGATCAGTCTCCAATGATGGAGAGCCAAGGGTTCGCAGAGGCTCATATCTGTCTGAGGTGGGAGGTGATGCATATAGCCCAATGTGTACTGATCAGAGGGGAATTCATTGCTCAGCTGTTTGTCCTTCTCCCTCCTTAGTCTGCTCCCACACCTTGTTGCAAACACTGGATATCGGGGCTGTGCAGAAGCTGCAGCTTCACTTGGGTGACTCGGAGGATATTGGGAACCACTTACATGTCAGGCAGATGTCCCTGCCTGTCTGCAAAGAGCACGTGCAGTTAGTGAGGGTACTTTATTCAGCAGTGTAAGAAACTGCTAGCTGGGGGTCTGAGATTTTTACCCGTTACTGTTTGTCCTTTTACCACTCTGATTTAACTGTATAAACTGTAGAGGCTAGAGAAGCTTTAACCCAGGTCTGCTGTCCAAATACACACAAATTCCCAGCTGCATAGATAACAGCAAATTCTTTTTCTTAATTGAACATGCTAATTCCTTTTCTTTCCACACCAGATTTAAGAAATCTGGGCCTGTGTTGCTGAGAGTAAAGTATGATTAGTATTGTTGGTGTGTGTTGGTGCAAGGGAGCAGCTGTAGTTCCTAGACACAGAGATGGACATTCTCACTGCAGTGCATCCAGGTACATTACACTGTTACAAAGCGTAATGGGATATTCCTACGGAATGCCAGCAGCTAGTGCAGATTTGGGAGGAAACAAGGGAGTTCATTTTGCAAAGAATCAGCTGTTTGAATTGCAGATCGCATAGCCAAGGGTTCTGTTTGCCTCGATGATACACTTAATTCTTCTCTGTTCTGATTTTTTCATAAGAGCTTCTCGCACAGAGTTACCTTGCATAAACTTGCCTGCTGGGAGTGTTGTGAGATCGCTGCAGTTTCAGTTGTTTTGTTGTCTTACTGATCCATGCAGAGAAATACAGCATCAGAAAACCAGGACGGATGGTAGAGTAAACCTTTGCTTTTGTGTTTTGTGTAGAGAGAGGAAGTTTTATTGAATTAGTTGTCAGTTTAATAGCTATAAATTCTTATGCGTGTCCATTGAGATCTACTATCTGTGGTGACTGAGACAAATACCAGAGTGAAGAGTGCTGCATTGGCAGGAAGTAAACATCTATTCTAACTGACATTCTTTGTCTGTTTTGGAGATGTTAACTCTCTCATGCTCAACTCCTGAACCAGTTCTGACTGTAAAAAAATCCAAAGCCCAAACCAAACAGACTCCCCCTTTTCAGAACTTACCAGTGATACATTCATCTAAACGTTGACTGAATACATTTTGGTCTGTAATTAAATACAAGGGGCGATCCTGCCTTATGTTTCTTAAAACTATTAATATTGTGTAACTGTAGCATACATCCTGCATTTCTAGAGGCCCTGCCTTCCTAGTCACTGGCAGATGTCCCTAGACTGTGTTTAGTGCTTATTTTAAGTGAATTAGAAGCTTTCAAAAGGTTCAGTTGGCAATTCCTGCAGGGAAAGACCTGTAGGAGACAATTTGGTGGATGTTTGGGCTTGACAAGTATCCAGACGTTTTGAGTAGGCCTGATGTTAATCTACAGTGCCTACTGTTTGAAGGAGAAGCTTTCAGAAACATCGGTAGGTTTTGAAGTTTGCCTTTTGACAGAAGGACTGACAAAGCCAGTGGAAACTGCATAATTGGAAAAGTGCTGTTTGTAATGCAGTAGATTTAATGAGGGATTGGAAATGAATTCTGCCGATGCAAAACACCTACAGGAAGCATAAGACTAGACTGCTTAACTTAGACACTCGAATTGTCTTCAGGTGAAGGTTAGCTGGATAAAGATCCAAGACAGAAATGCATCTGTTTTAATGGATAGATGGATGTAAATGCAGAGGAGCACAGATCATGGAGTGCTAGTTGATTGGGGCGCACATGGATGCAGTAGGGACGTAGCCAGCATCTTGGATGTGCTCATACTCTTTGTCCAGTTTGGGAAACGTTGGCTTGTAGTGGAAGAACATGAGGAGGAGGGTTACACAAAGCTGTAAGAGATGCCAAGTCTCTCTTGTTCATGACTCACTAAGGCAGTGGCAGCTTGTACTTGCTGCTCCCTGACTAATGCAGGGGTTATTCCCGAGTGTTTAAAGAATATTGGAGGTTACTAGTTCAGAATTTTTATGCGTTACATCATTTTGTTGCAATGACTGACTCATTGGGTCAGTTTATTCAGCCAGTAAGCAGTGGTAAGTGAGGGAAATGTATCAGGGTATACCTGCATTGGCTCAGCTGACAGTACAGTTTGCTCTCTGTTCTAATTACTTCTTGATAAGATTTATCTCCTTTCCTGGAGGCAGAGAGAGCACAGCAGTAGCTGCAGGCAGTCTATGAGTCTTAAACAGAAAACCAGTTGGTGGGAGCGTGTGTGGGATTTATTTTGTGGATTAAAAAAAATCCATTATTTCCCAAAATCTCATTTTACATGGCTTTGTGTACAGGAAGCAGTGTCTGTTATCTGTAAAGCAGCGTGCTGTAGGCTGCATGGAAAGGGAAAAGGACAACCTGGAAGAATCAGTGTTTAGGTGTAACACACACACTCTGAGACAAACAGTTAAAGGCAGTTCTGATGTCTTATTTTCCCCGAGCTACTTAAGTCTTTTATGAGTCTGTCAGTCACTAGCATCAGGAACAGAACTTTGCCTGTAGTAGTAGGGAATACTTGCATCATCAGGAAAACAATTACCTGCATATATATTTGCTAAGAGAGAGGCTTCTTGTATGGGAAGGCATGCTTGAGAAAGTAAGAGAACGATACTATGTTCTATTCCTCCAAATCTTTTAATTTGTAAGATTATTAACTTTCTTGTATATTCTAGTTAGCTACCATACAAGTTCTCAGTGTGATGAAACTAAATGTTTACAGATTTTCAGTAAGACTTTGAAAGAAACAATGCAGAGTGCTTTTTTTACCTTGGGCAGAACTCTTTATGTAGAGTATAGGCCCCAAGTTGTGTGAGTTTGTCCTGCATCCCCACATAGGTGGCAGCAGATTTTAGACATAGGTAAAACCTTGTTAAAATTATTTTTTAAAACTTATTTATTTTAAAACTTGCCTGTGATGATACCAGTGCTTGAGCTTGCTGATGCAAGGTGGCAGATCTCAAAGGGTTCAAGGCTCAAGACAGATGTCTTCCATATGCCAAAATGTGTTAAATCATAAGGAATACTCCCTATTCTGAAGCAAAAAGAAACTGCCTTACTTTTAGTTTCACCAGGACATAATTGAGTTTGATCTCAGCACATTAAAATATTCCAAATGGAATTTCTACTGCATTCTTACGTAAATTACTTTGCGTGTTTCTCTAGATTACAATGAAGACATCATCTCTCAGAGAAGCAGCTATAGTTTGGAACCTTCTGTAGCAGGGCAATATAATGTAATGTAATATAATATTCTTTCTAAAAGGGTTTATGGTAGTCAGCTGGCATACATTTAACTGGTGTGGTCTTTTCAGTTAGGAGTGGTGGGCTTCGAACGTAGATATGTTCAAGCCTTGCCCATAGAACTGCTGCCATCTTTGTGATGATCCTGTCCACTGCCCCTGCACAGTAACTGCACTGCAGTGTGCAGAACTGCACTAATTCATGTGTTGTTGATATACTGCTATGGACACACGTCCTGATGTCACTTGTGGTGTCATCTTGTCATGAGGTTACTGATGCTCTCAGCATCTTGCAGCAGAAAGTTGCAATCTGGAAGGATTTGCAAATAGAGTAGCATGGATCCATCACCCTGAGGAGCAACACCAGTGGAGTTAGGCCTTTGTGAAGAGAGGGTAGAGAGAAGATTGACAATCTGGGCTGTGCCTATGGGTCACCTGCACTCCTGAAAAATCAGGCGAGAGAAGCTTCCTTCAAAGGAAGTGGCTTAGAACTATTTTAGCACGGATTAGAGGAACTGATGTAGTTTGAATTGATGCTACCAAGATGCTGTTACGGAGCTGAAAGACCATAGGAATTTTAGAGGGTTTATCTCCTCTTCTTGCCCCAGGACCCATCATGCCTTTTGTTGCATGCACATTAGCTGAAGAAGGGAAATTCACTGAACTCCTTGATTTGCAGTCCCTCAGCTTAGAAGGTGACTTAGAAAGCTACATTCCCTGCCTGATTTTAGCTCTTGTCTGCCACAGGATCTTTCTCCTGATGTGGGGAGAAATGCTGTTACAACTGGAGCCCAAGGCACTGCTGATTCATGTACATTATCTGTCTCTTGCACTCTGAAATCACTCGGCACAAGCAAGATTCTCCTGTTGCAGTCTGCCCCACCCTATCTAGACCTTCTAGAAAATATCCTCTTGTGAAAAAACATATTTTCCTTCTGATTTCTATTGTGACACAGAAGAGTCGATAGCTTATTGCTGAAGGATTTGAACATAGGCAGTGTTTTCTTACCCTACAGGAAAGGCCTCCCAGTAGCGAGGCTTGTGGTGAAATGACAAGCATTTTTGAGGAAGGAATATTGAAGGCTCTGTGGACAGTATTGAACACTGGAAAGCTAGCAGAAACAGGCACACGAATCCCGCCTGCATGGTAGCAACCATCATGAAATGGGAGACTTAAGACTCCATGTTTACCTAAAGAGAAAACCTGTGTACCGTTTTTTCAACGAGCTGTGAGAACATCTTGAAATCTTTCACTAAAACCTCTTCCAAACAAATGGAAGCTTTCTCTGAGTCCAGTGGTGGGTTGTTTTTTTTTTTCATCCTCCCCTCTTCCTTTGTGAGTTGTGTGAATACACATGCATTACCCTTTATGGTTAAGAACACTAAATCTTTGCTCTTTAGTTTTTTCTTGTTCAAGATTGTCACGAACCGTGGGGAGCAATAGAGGAGTGTGCTGATTACTTAGGATGTGGAGATTTCAGTGAGAGTAGGCCAGCACAAAGAATCATGAGAGAGGGAGCAGTGCAGAGAAGCATCCCTGTTTGATGCTCAGCAGAGATCAGATGCTGTGTACAGATTAAGGAGCAGACACTTCAAGATCCTGCTTCTCCAGTCATCCAGGTCAGGTACCTAAAATAGAGTGTGCTCTGTCTACCTGCTGGTGCGCATATTCCTTTTTCTGTCTGTGGAAATGAAGCAGGGATGGAAAATGAATTGCTAGCACATGCCCAACTCTTACTTCAGTGTGGGGTCAAATTGTGGCTGGAGCACACGCACACTGAGACTTGGCCTAACTGTTACAGATTTTGCTCCACGGGTTTAAAGTTTAGGCAACCTTGTAGACATCATGGGAAGGAAAAAAGAGACTAATACTTTGAAAATTTTTTTGTGAATGTTTTGCATCTGTTCTTGCTTTTATTGCCTAGATGTCGGAGCAGAAAGAGAGAATTCACTGTTAACTCACTGTCTATTATAATATAATTCGCTGTTATTCACTGTCATTATGACTGGGGGTACTGTGGCAATCGAGGAACAATTTGTGGCCCTCTATTGTTTGCAGTGTTTGTTTTTAACATGGGAATGCTTAAATTATCTGCTTTCTTCTTTAAGGGACCTCTGAGATCTTTCTTCCATCTGTTAAGCGATTACAAGTCTTGTGGAGAGGTGTGTAAGTAACTATTAGGTGACTATTAATCACCCACTCTGCTTGAAGAGTGGGAGGAAAAATTAAGAGCTTGGCTTTGGTTTGGTTCGTTCTCCGAGTTTACTCCCAAACTTGGCTTATCGGAGACATGCTCCCAGCAGCTCTAAGTCTAGCCAGACACAGTGACGCAGAACTGGGCATTGTTGCTTCCAGACGGTGATTTTTGATGAACAAATATTTCTTGCCGGAAAGGAAGAAAAAGCATAACCTACACATGAAGAATTTTCTTAGCAATTTTGCATTATGCTTTTGTCACTAGTGCAGGAAGTGCCTGAGGGGTAGACGAGGTTTCTCCTGGACTTTCCTGTTTGCGCTTCCTGTGGTCAACTTAAAATACAGTGCTAAATGATGTTTAGAAAGTTTTTAAAGAGGCAAGGTTAGCAAGAAATTAACTTTGAACTTTACATAGATAGTTGAGAATCAGCCTCTGTATTTCCATGTTGTTGCTACCTCAGTGAAGCTCCTGGCTTCTTTTCGGGAATGGTGGATTGCAGTGTAAAGAGTGAACAGATAACCATTATTAGTGGGCAGAGCCTAAAAACTTTAATCCAAGGCTGTAGTTAGATACGCAGGAGCTGTACTCTGTAAACTAGATTAAACAGGCGGTGCCCCCCTGCCTCTTCTGCCAACGTCATGCCAGAGTTAGTGTGGTGCAGCTGCGACTGGCGGCTTGGAGAGCTGCTGAGCTGTTGGACCTGTGCGCAAGGAGGAAAAGCAGTGATATGGTAGAATTTGTGTCATTGTGTACCGCTCATATATCCTTGCAGTTCTTTCCTTTGAATTTCTGCAGATGGCCTGAGATTGTTTATCACGGTTCTGTACAGGTGCAGAGTTCGCGTGATGAGCAGCGCAGAGTGAAGCACCGTATGGGTTCCTCAAGTAAAGGTGAGGGCAGTGTGGGTGAATAGGCTCTGTTCTGGTCTCGACTGTGAGTGCTGCAGAGTCATCTAGGAGCGAAGGCCAAGCCAGTCTCGGTCTCTAGCACCGCACAGCGGTGTGCAGGACTCGGCATGTCAGAACTACCAAAGCGCTCTCTGTCCTGCTTGTTCATTGTGAGCCTAATGCTTTGGGCTATTGGTTGCTGCAAAAAAGAAGTGCTGAGAGACAGTTTTTCTGGAATCTGTTCCACTTCTGAGGAGCTTATTGACAAGATGGTTGGTACTTTCTATGTCACAATTTGTACTCAGCTCATATTGCTTGTTTTTAGTTCAGCTTGCCTTCAGCTGCAAACATGCCTATGAGGATATGCAGTTACATTTCAAAGACATTGCTAATCTCTTATATATAGCTGTAATTGTAGCAGCTACTTTTTAAAACAGGCATTCTCTGGCAATTCATGCCAAAAACTGTAACCAGACCTGGCTAACTCACGCTGTTAAACACCAGGGTTTTATCAAGAGCATCACAGTTCACTGCCATCAGGCTGTGGTTACTAAAGGTCAGTAGAAGCGTGATATGTGTGTATTAGTGTTGCAGTATAAACCTAGATCCCACACACATCAGAATTTGGAGCACCACATTCTTCCTCTATGGTTCAGTTTTTTACAGTCTTAAAAATTCATTCATGAGTAGTTTGATTTCATCATAATAGGGGCCAATGGCTCCTTGACGGTTTCTGACAGGTGGATAAAGAAATAATCCCCATACGAAAACTCCTAGAGAGTCTGTTTTATAGTCGTACCCGTGTCCATCTGGCCTCTTCTGGGAATGCATGAATAATGAAACAAATTCTCGGCGCACGGCATAGCCATGACTGAGGAACCGCCTTTTGTTTCCAGATTCCACCTACATACTGTCATGAACCAGTTGGTATAAAGAACAGGCATTAAGACTGAGCAGGAATAAAGCTCTAGGAAAGATGAAGTTTTAGCTTGCTTAGAGCGTGCATTGCAGAAAATGACTGTAGCATATGTCTATGAATTATATACTGTTTGGACGATGTTCAATCTATTGCAGTACTTAGCATCCAGAAAGCAGTTTAACACTGATATGCCTTTATTAGTACTCAGCTAAGTTCCTGAGGGGAAAAAGAAACACAGCAAACAAACCCCAAGTTTGTAAGGTGCCTGGAAGACCTTTGCAAATAATAGGTAGTGTTTTAAAAATATTTTGCGAGATTTATTCCTAGGTGTTAGCAAATGGTAGATAATCTTTGTAATCAATAATTTTGAGTGTTTATACTTATAGACATAAGAGTGTGGGGGGTTTATTTACTGTCATAACATCAGCAAACTGTTATTTGCATTCAATTGCATGGTAATAGGCTGTTTGAAATGTGTTCATAATGTATGTGTAAAAGTAAATATGGCCAGTGAAACTGTGTGTGTGTCCTCAGTACCCTGAGCGTCACCTCTCACCTTCTTACAGTGTCTCTTTAATCAGCTGACAACAGAGCTTGTGTCACAAAACAATCAGTCTTAGAAATAGTTTTGGTCTTGTAGGAATCCTGCCGAAAGACTGTAAGGTCCGCATAGATGGTCTGGAATATGAGTAACTTCCTAGTTCTTTTACTTACCCTCATAGAGGAACAATTTTATGACTTTTAAATAATTGGTTATGAATCATCTGGAGGGCTGTAAAGGAGGATGTGTGGCACTCGTTTTCATGCCAACACTCTTCTCCGACTGTGATAGGATATTAGTGAATCGTAATCAAGGGAGAAGAACATGTGCATGAACATCTGCAGGAGCACTGGAACCCCATAGAGAGTCGAAGTGGCACAAAAGATGGAATTTCTTTGCTTTCTTTTTCTTGTTAGAATTTTTTGGCTTTGTGTTACCTTTTCACATCAGTATTTCTTTCCTTGAATCATTGGCCTGTTATTCATGTCGTGATGATTACACTTCTGTCCACAATTTTACTTTTCCTTATCTTGCATAGCTTTAAGCTTGTATACTTTCTCATACCTTAACAGCAGTCTTCTCAGCACAACACAGCCAAGGTTACACACCTACGTTGCATTAAATTAGGCTTTGGATCTCAGCCTGAAATGCTACGCTGAGTGTTACAGAGGGCTAGAAGTGTCCCCACTACACTCTTGATTTTAATGTGGTCTGTGCTGTGACGTAAGCATGAGGTATGTGCTCTACTGAGTTGGGGTTTCTTCAGGCTCTTCACAAGATATATTTGATGTTTGTTTTGTTCTGCTGCTGCATGCGCTCAATTTCCCTTCTGAGAAGGTTCAAAAGATGAGGGGCAGTGTCCTAATGGAGCACAGCTCGTTCCTGTCACTGAGGCTCTTCTTGCTCGCTTTTGCCCACTTTTTTCCATGAGAGCACAAGTCATTACCGTTTACTTGGTGGCATCAAGCTGTAATGATTCAGCTCTGAAAAGGTGTATTTACAGTCAGCCAAATGAAACACACAAATACACATAAGTATCTAAAGCAGAGGGCTTGTCCTCCTGTTTTTTAGAATAAAATATGGTGGTGTGTTCTAAAAACCATGGTGGGTGTTCCTATTTAAATCCTGTGTTAGCCGAGAGACTGAGCTATATGTAATTCTTGAGTAACATGGCAGATGTCCAATCTTCCAAGAAATCTTGCTGACAACTTTTTTAGTGTCATGGTCTCTTCTGAGTAATTTTGAAGAAAAATGAAATATCTTTCATGTTGTACGTGATTTTAGGTGACACTATGAGCAAAATGTCAATTCTAAATCCTCTTGCATTATTTCTGCAACAGGAGGTCAGTACTTTTTTGCATAATATGAAATTACCAATGCATCTCAGTTTCCCATTTTGCAAAATGGAGTGATTCGGTGGAATTAGAATGGAATACAGTAATAATGTTAAAGCACTCTGTCATATTACCCATTTGCGAGTTATCAGTGGTGGTGTTTCAGTCTCCATATATAGCTTAAAATGCAGTTGGAATAGGATAGTATGGGATGCAAGATAGTTTGTATAGGAAAATGTTTTCTTTGCTCACATAATAGTATTGACTTGGGGATGAAAATCCTGCTGACTTGTCAAAATGTACCCACGGTCATACGGGAACTTGAAGATTATTTGAAGACTTTTGACCATTTTGAAGTGAACAGCCTGGTCTGGCTGATCAGGTCTGATCTGTAAAAAAACCTGAGCTTTGCCTCGTAACCTGGGGGAGTCTACTGGCATAGGTTGCTGTGAGTGACAAAGCTCATACCCAGTGATGAGGAGAGTACTTGTGGCCAGAATAGCTGGCCCAGGAATGTTCCCGTCAGCTCTGTGAGGAATATTTTTGAGTCATGTCCAGGGATTTTCAGTGCGTCACAGTTATGTGGCTGGCTGTTTATAGACTGGACAGTCCTCAAGAAATCTGTGCTTTTCCAGTCAGATGCGTAATCCTGCTGCCGCCTTAGGTCAAGGCTAGATTTTTTTCAGCCTCTTTAATGAGACTGGCAGTTGGATACACGCTCGCTGTCTCAGAAGAGTCCAGTTTGAATGGAGCTCCCATGCTTTTAACTGGCTACAGAATAAGTACTGCTTACTTTATGTGTAAGCAACTCAGAAGGTGGAAGGTTTCATTAATACACGTGTGCTCAGTCAGCTGTGGTGGGGTTTTTTTGGGTTCCTCCGCCCCCCCTTCCAGATCTGGGGATTCCCCTGTGTATGCTGCAAAAAGTCTCAGGTCTTTGGGGAAGATGAAATTTCCCAGACTCTGCAGGCACACCAGTCTCTTCAGGTCCTATAGTTGTTGATTAATCTGTGAACTGCGTGCGCTTAGGAAGAGACAGAGCTGGAGGGATTTGCCTGTCCAAATATAGACTTCTGCTTTGGAGCTGGTTGTCTTGGTTCCCTGGGTAGTCAGTGGAGAGAAACAGGTGTTGCTGGGGTATGACTCATCCCATCCAAGGCTGTGTCCCCATAACTGTCTGGCCACTCAGACCTCAGAAACAACGCAGTCAAAGTTTCATCAGAGCAGGACTCATTCATGCCAGGACTAAACATTCCACGTTTTCTTCAGGAGCTCAGAGCGTGCTTGCAATTAGCTGAGAATTACATTATGTTTATTTGACCCATGCGTATTCCTCTTGAAAATAATAGCTTGATTACTATTGTGATAGGTTTTAATTGGCTGAACTTGGTGTTTTTTTTCCTTGTGTTAATTGAACAGAGGAAGAAAATAGGTACAGGTTAAGAAAGTTTTTGGCTATTTTTAATGGATTATATGGCCAAGTGGCTCTCCAAGTGAATTCAGATTTCATTGACTGAGAGCAAAACTGCAGGTTGTCCATTCATGACAAGCCAAGAATAACACACAGTCCTATTCTTATTAAACGGTTGTTCTTATTTTGCCTTAGTGTTGGCAAATGCAGCTTCTGAAGGACTCTGAATTTGTGTAGACACTTCAGCATTTCAAACAAGTTTGGTGTCACAGGAAGCTCTGTACGCTTATGGCTCTGTCTTTACTATAGCTCTCATTTTCAAGTGTGCCAAAAAGGGTCTTCAAGGGTAGTCTGAGAGATTAATCTTTCTCCATTAACCAGTCTTGGTGAACAAATCCTGGCAATGTTCCCCTTTCAGGATCTTGATAGAATACTCTGACTTCTAACATTTCTTCTAGGATATGAAACCAGATTGGAAGAATTGCTGAAGTGTTAATTTACTACCTGGTGTCTGTCTCCTGGAGGAAGAGGAAAAAAAACTGGAAAGCTGTAGTGTGCCACTGAAATCTTGGCTTGAGGTGAATAGATGAATGACAACATCTCTGTTCTGCAGTGGGGCCTCTCTGACCTTCACTTCCGGTTGAGTTGTGAAACAACAAAGTAAACATTTAACTGAATGTGGCAGCCTGAGACAATTGGCCCTATTGTAGAAGGAACACCAGTCCCTTCTCTCTCTGCATAAATTCTCTTCGCCAGCAATGCTAATAGAGCTGCAGTGGAAGAAAGCCAGGCCTTTCATTGGGCAAGACCCAAGTTTAAGCAGAAATACAAGTAGTGTGTAGCTTGGTCCCTGGACGTGTCCTGGATGCAGCAGAGCTGATGAGGATTGCCCATGGTCAGAGCCCTTTCAAAAGTATTTTGTTTGTAGCATAGGAAATCAATTTGCAATACAGAAGTCTTCAAAGCTCTGCCGTGGGGGTTGGTGGGAGTGGTTGGATATGGCATCATTTTTTTTTTTACTGATATCACCATTGCAGAGTGGAATTGCTGAGATGTGTTCCTTGTACAAAGAGGAGTCATTCTTCAAACACATTTCCTTGATCTCATAGCACTGCCATGACTCTGCATTTCCAGCTGAGGTAGGCTTCTCAGCGTGAATAAAACTGCGAGTTCTAAAATACT
Organism: Himantopus leucocephalus; assembly: GCA_003993805.1. Classification (NCBI taxonomy): domain Eukaryota; kingdom Metazoa; phylum Chordata; class Aves; order Charadriiformes; family Recurvirostridae; genus Himantopus; species Himantopus leucocephalus. Next base: position 889,463 of record RSEF01000021.1, on the reverse strand, counting down.
GTAAATTTACCTGAACTTATTGTTCATCCAACTCGGATGTAAGTAGTCTGTTCCCTTGTTCCAGGCTCACCAGTTCATACCAGCCTTCAACTGTGCTTAGTGATGATCTGTCATAATGTTGGAGCCTGCATAACCTCCTCCTGAAGGAGACCTGGCTAATACTGATCCACTACCGCTAACCGTGTGTGTTTCCAGCTATAGTCCATGAGAAAATTTTGTCCTGCCTTTAAAATACTCTCTACTGTACATGTAAGTAAATGTCACAAGTAGAAAGAGACAGTCTGGAAATACATTAATTTTAATGGTAGTTCTGGCCATCTCATAAATCTGCTGCCCTACTTTATTTATTGTGGGCTTTTTTATTTTAGAGCAGATTGATAAGTAAATGGCTTCTAAATAGATTATACGTCAGTAAGGGTGGTACATGTTTAATGGACATTTAACACTTAAATTTATAAGGAGCTTTACTTTCTTCTCTTGACTATGCTAGAATGCAGATGCCAGTCTCTTCTGACTTCCTGTAATTAATTTGATAGTCAGATTAAATGGAATCTACATTTGGAAATACTGTTGCTTTCAAAGAATATTGGTCTTGTGCAAAAAAGGGAGTGTATCAGCTGCATGAAGATCTGCCTTGTATGCATCCCTTCATCCCCAGAGAGCCTTTTCCTCTCTATAGCACCTGTATATTCTCAGTCTATTCAGTCAGAGAGTTGTCTTGTGGAGTATTTTAGTTTGCTTTTATTATTGTTTTCATATCAAGTGGAAAAAAAGAGATTTGAAGTGGTGTTCATATAGGTGAGGGGTACTTTAGTATTATCTGCAGGTTTTCTGCTTGCTTTAGTTCTTGATTAATTTTGTGCACATATCTAATTAGTATACTGGTAGTCTCTCTGCAGATGTTTCTGCTAACATATCTTTGCAATGATGTTTCTTAGTGAAACAGATCTGTACAGACAATCTTTATCTTAGAAAGTTAAGGGAGTTAGGGACCAATGATGTCTGCATATTGTGCCATCTCTCCCATTGAGCTCTTGCTTTGGGTGATCCTTGAAATTCATTGCTTCTGTCGTGTATGCAGAATTAGACTATTTCAGGGAAAATGTCAAAAAATCAACAAAATAGGTGGCATATACACAGATGACCACTGAGCCCTGCCATTTCATGAATGGGAAATTCTTAGTTAACTGTTTTGGACTTCCTTCCTGGATCCACTTTCTTTTTCTCTGAGACTGTGCCCTAGATGGCTTTCACAAGCATGTGTTTCCCAAGGGAGACTTTTAAATGTCATGTACTTTGATCTGCCAAGTCCCTAGCCTGGCAAGGCAAGCTTGCCACTTCTCTGTGAGAAAAATTAAGGGCTTTAGAACTGACGCTTCTCCAGGTTTTCAAACATATTGCTGCTCTGTTTATTCTTCCAGCACCACCCAATGTAAATGAGGTCCCGTTAGTCACACATGAATTTTTTATGAGCCACTATGCAAGGATGTATTCTCAGTCCAGTGTTCATTAAATTGTTGTACCTTCGTGTTCATTACATCATTGTACATCAGTTCTTTGTCAGATGGGCACCTATAAGCTGCCTAGGAGATCTCTTCAAATTCTCATGACTTAGACCTGCCGAAGTTCTTATGTCTTCTGTTTTGTGAGGCTCCATTTGAATGAGGATGAACTTCAAGAGCTGTAGTTCAGACAGCAGTCTGAAATTACTCAGGTCTCATTGAAATTCATTTTCTTCAAGGTTTGTTGCTTTCTCGCGCTTGCCACCGTGATAACTGCTACGCTGAGGTCTTCTAATTTTTTGTTACTGCCTGCTAGTGAATCTTTTAGCTCTTGTAACTTGATGTTTTTTTTGATAGGTATACTAAAAGTGTACCGTGCAAAAATATTATACTGTATACAAATCATAATACCTATTACTTCTGCTCTGTGGCTTAAAATGGACCACTATGTTGTTTAAAGAGAAAAGGTGTCCAAACCTTTTTGTTTGAGCTGTCCTACTCCCAGCAGTGAATGTTACAGCCCGAGGCTGGCTTTGCTGGAAGCACAGACAGGACGAAGCCACTCCTGGGTGTTTTTCTTCTTTGTAGCAAGCAGATAAATTCCTGAAGTAGCATTTCAATCAGGGCTGGGCATGGAAATCCTATCTTGCCTTTGCTTGTGTGGATGAAGGTTTGTGGGGGCAGTTGGTATTGCCAATGAATGCCAGGTGCTGATTGATGCTGCTTCCATTCTAGTCACTTAAAACATTTTCTAAGTTTTCAGTTTATGCGAAGGAGCTAATGTGCCCTCTTGTTTTTACCACACTTGAAATAATGGAGAAGCTGTCTAGCAGAGGTAATGAAACCAGACAGAACAATATTTTGCTCTTTTCTGTATTGTCATGCAACAAACTTAACCGTGCATATTTGCCTCACTTTCTGTTTTATTTTGTCACTGTAGTTGCACTGATTTTTTTCCCAGAGCTTTCCAAGGCTTGTTCCCTGCCTGTATTGCTGTATATTTGGGTAACTATCTCTAAACAGAAAACGTTTTCCAAAGTCAGGGGGGAAAAAAAAAAGAGTGAATTGACTTCAGGGACTAGAGTGTAAGAGAGGAGTCATCTCACATGGAGATATTGAAAAAGTTTTGTCCTTTTGTGCCTTTGGGGAGACAGGCTCTTTGCTGCTCATACTAGGTCTTACCTAAAGGTTGTGTGGGATTGTCCATCTGCGTGTGGCCCTTCTGTGTGTGTGCAGCACTGCAAGTCACTTTCAGTGTTTTTGCTCACACATTCTTTCCCTGCTTGTTCCAGAGATGTGCTGTCTCTGCTTTAATCTCCAAAAGATTATTTAAGCTTCTCAAAATTTAATGGAAGACTGTGCAGATCGATGGCTTAAAAACTATTGTTCAGCTCCTTCCCTCTTGGGAAGGTTTATTGGTGTCCTGTTGGCAAGCAAAAGACAGCTCTTTTTTCCAGAAGCAAAATTTATGATTTTTCCTGCCTGTTTAAATTCACTCAGTCCTTCTGGAGTTCATCCAACCCTAAGTTTTCAGACTTGAAACAAAACACTGGCATTGGTTCGTTTAGACCTATCTTAAGTAGCAGAGTTTTAAAGCTGGTATTTCTTAAATACTTTTCTGCTTCTTTAAATAAAGAGCTTTGTAGGACTGACTCCAGGTATTTTTTTTGATACAACATAGCATTACTGCTGAACTCTTGGATTGTCTCCAACTTTTCCAGGAAAACTGTGTGTAAATTGTCAGGATCAAAGACTGAAAAAAAGTGTACATAAAAACAAAACCCAGCCAACCAAAAAATCCCATAGGCCTTTCCTTGAAGAAAAGTATTTCATTTGCTACTTAAGAAAAAAAATTAAAAAAAATTATTAAAGGCGCAGTATTTGAAAAATGTAGCTGATTTGTCACTAGCACTTCTTATTGTGACGTGATTATTCTGTCATTTGAAATTTGTAAACACTGTCTGGACTTCTTCCTGAGGATTTTATCCTGCTCACACTCACTCTTTGCCTTCAGAAATGACTGTGTAAAACTTTAGGTCTCTGCAGTGTCAGATCACAGCAGAGTATCACATTGGTCTTCTCCAGATTTAAATTCTAATAATTTTCTTTTTCAAGATCCACCTGTCAGACAAGTTTTGTTACAAGAGTTAGCTCTGTAGAAGCTTGAAGCATGTGTTGCTTTTAAAGTGAAGTTGGAGAAACCTTTTGGAATCTAAAAACATTAAGGCAAAACAAAAGATGGACAAAGATCTTGTGCTGCACGAGAACCTGGCAGAAGTAGAGAGCTGCTGGAGGGAAGGGGTGGGTGTTGGGACAGGGGAAGGGGGTTTGGGTGGCAGATCTGTGGACAGGAGGGGAGGATGAAGGACAGGGACTGTCCCCTCTGGCACCTCCTCTCCTGGAGAGGAAGGAAGGTATGTACAAGCCCAGACATTTTTCAGCCTGTGAAATTTAACATTTATTTTTACTCCTGCCTTTTCCCCAGTCTTCAGCAATTCAGTCATCTGTGTGTGTACCCTGCTTCTCACCAGAAACAGACGCTCTGCACTGCCCCAAGGATCTCTACTTTGCTTTTTGTGGAAGTGTCAACAAAGCCATTTCCTTGTTCCGTCTCCTGCAGTTCTAAAAAAGAACAGCAATTTAAACATGCTACAGGAGGTTTTATGCAAGCATAAAATATGCCTTATGGACAAGAGTACTGTGCTGTTACTTCTTCCGATGGCTTTACCGTCATGGAAGTTTGCAGCTGCAGGCATATAGGCTTTGGATGGGTGGTATCTGTCATACAGGCTGTAAAAAGACTTAAAAATGAGACACAGACTGCCAGATCTGTAACTAACTCAGGCTTTAAGGGAAACATTGAGTCGTTGGGAGTGGGCTTTTATCTTAGTCTTTTACCATCCAAAAGGTGTCCAGAGATGTCAATGCTACCTGAGTTTTAATGAAATGAAATGATAGGGTACCAAGGGTGGAAAGAGGGGACGTTAGTTTCCGTTTTCTCTTGATAACAGGGAGAAGATTTTTTTTAATAGGAATGAGAACTCAGGTTGTGTGAGGTAAATTTCTTTTTTTTCCCTCAATAAATAGTATTCCTTTGAATAAAAAACTCTTGAGTTCTCAGACCACCTATTTAATATCTTTATATGTCCTAATATTTGCCTTCAAATTAATTGAAATATTAGCAATTAAGGTGTAATACTTATTTCTGTTTAATTTCTGTATTATGAACATTACTTGGGAAATAGGGTTAAGGACAAAGCAAGAGCTTTTGATTGTCAGAACTTCATGTTTCTTGTTTCTCAAAATTGCTTTTTAGATATGCGTTTGAGCATTTGGTGAGGATGAGTACAGTCCCATCTATGACAATTTCTAGCAAATTGAGAAGAAAGGTAGTCTTTGATATAATTATTTTCATACACATTTTAGAAAATAGGGAGCTGTTGTGCAAGAATGCTCTAACCTTGTCAAGTTTGTCTCTCCACACTTTTTGTCAGTTGGTTTCTCTGAGCAAGTGTGGCAGCCGGTGTGTTATTTCGCAGGAGTCTGTTGTGACAGGAAGCAGAAGACAATTTTATTGGCATGAGTTGAGGATAGTGGAGAACTGTAAATTGGGCAGGAGCCCCAAAATCCTTTTAAACCTGTGTTCCACTACTTCTGCCGCTCACAAAGCTGCTTTCTTTGATAGGTCAGTAAACTCTAGTTTACTGCTAAAGTTTACTTTAGTTTTCTACTAAAATGGCAGTGTAACAAACTGCACGGTATGTATTTGATATTTCCTTATTGGTCAAAAGAGCATCCTTTTACTGTGAGGGCAGGCCAGGTAGAAGTCAGTTCACAAAATCAAACTGACACAAGTGCAGCATCAGCAGAGGAAAATTTAGGTGGTCAGGAGAGATGCCCAGTCTTAATAGCCAGTCCTAGTAGATGCTTCTCTGCAGCAAACTATGCGCATGAGAAATGCCTTGCAGTGAATGTGCTTCCAGAGCTCAGTTTGCAAATACACACAAACGCAGAGGTAACGAGAGCGTGTCTCAGAGTCACATCCAGTCCTGTCAACTAGAATGGCATTAATTCACAGTGATCCCAATGGCTCCAAATAATACCCTTTCAGTCATATTCTGCATCCTGAATGCAAAATTTTGGGATATATAAAATACCCATGTTATTTCCATATTAAGTGACACAAATGTCCTCAGGAGTGCTGCACCGTAGTCAGCAGATACCTTCTCATTATTGCCCCAGCATTTGAGCACCAGCATTCTTACTGGATATACTGTGTGTGTTAATTAGCATTAACTTTTAAAAATACGTATAAGAAATAGTGTCCCTGACCAGAAAATCAGAATTTGTTGCTCAGAAAATCAGTAATCAAACATTTAATTATTTTTGTGTAGGATAAATAGTCTCTTGTTAGGATTATGTGCTCTTACTGCTACAAAGGTGCAGATTTAATCTATGTTATGATGAAAGGTTAAAACCACAAATCCCATTTAGTAGTGGATATCCAGCAATAAGTAGCTATGTAGTTTTATGGATCATGTCTAACGTGAGAGTTTATAGTAAGGACACTTTTGTACCTGTTCTGCAGTGAAGACTAACTTGAGTATTGCCTGTGAGATAGGAGCCATATGCTTGCTTATATGTGGGGAACATGGCTAAACATTCCAAACAGCAGCACTTAGTCTTGGAATGGATAAATCATTTTGCAGTACTTTTGCTAATTATTGATTAATTTATCTGCTTAGTTTCAGAATAGGTCCCTTCGGACTAATTAAAATGTCCCTGTAAAATGTATTATTGTAAATTCCTGATGGTCAGTCCTGGTTCCTTTATGCTACAGTGTATGTTTGTTACAAAGGATATATGCATTTGGTTTGACATGGCATTTGTCCAATACATTTATTTACTAGCTCTTATTATAAAATATAACTCCATGTTAGTATAGCTTTTAAATTACACAGTTTGGTGTCCATCCCTGCCCCCGCCCCCCCCCATCCCGCAGTGTGCTGACAGAGTTTCAATAATTTGTCTGTTGGGTATTACACAAATGGGACAGAGGGAGAAACACTGAGGCGCTCTGTAAACTTTTAGTGACATGGTAGAAATCAAAGTGACGAAATAGAAACCTGTTATCCAACTTGTGAAAGCACGAATAAGCTAGATGGGGCTTGAAAGAGGATTTGCTCCTGTTGGACTATTCCCCTTCTCCAATGGGCATCATGCATACTCTCTGGGTTATGCAAGGTTCAGGAGGCAGCAGTGGTAGAACCCAGAATTTTTGTGAAAGTGATCCATGAATTTATGGTGCTAGCAGTTTAGTGGTAAGTTTACTTATAACACGTTCTACTCATAACAGTGTCAGTGATTTGGAGCCATATTTGGTGGTTTCCTAATATGTGAAAGTAGAAACACAAGTTTTTGAGATTAATTTAACATGTGCAAAAACCCAAAACCTCCTGCACAAAACCAGAAAAAAACAGCACTTTAGTATGAAACATTAATGCTATGACCTTAGCATGAAAATACAGAAAAATAAAGTTACCACATTTGCTGATGGGTGAGAAACATAGCAGTAGCAATAGATGAATAGCTTCTTATGAGCAGTTAGTCTTAACAAATGGGTGGTGTGCGAGCCTTTCCCCTGCAGTTTTTTCCTGTCTTTGGCAAGGCGAAAGGTTTCCTCTTGCAGGGGGGTCACAGAGCTATCTGTTTCTATGTCTTATAAGCAGGTTCCTTGTATTCTTCGAGGAAATACAGTAATACAAACTCTACTGATTGGTTTTAAATTGACATAGGGTTTCCAGAGCAAGACAAAAATATACATGTGTAGTCTGGATTCCATCCAAAGCATCTTTGCCTGTGAACTGGTTTAGGCCAGAGAGACAGGATGTTCCACAGAGCGAAAAACCATGCGATTAAAGAGCATGAACAAACACAGAGTGTATTATTAACAAAACACCAGACTGCATTTCATGTTGGGATTTCTGGCTGGTGACCCATGGACTTGACTCAAAAAGTTAGCAGAGAGACAAAGGTGCAGTCTGTTCTAACATAACTAATAATCACAAAAGACTCCCTGAAGCCTTCTTACTGTATGGTGGTCTAAAAAAGCTGTTCACGCTGGTCCTGACAGTGGTACAAGTACACCACAGCGAGGCTCTGTGCTCAGGAACGTGTGCTAAGAGAAAATTACAACATCTGCTGTGGAGAGCTTTTACCTCGATCCACCATTTTGTACGTGTCTAGCAGCTAGGCTCCCTGTTATCTCCAGGCTTCTCATGCTGTTGACAGCACCTTTAATTTCTCCCTTGTGTTCTGACTCACAGGTCTGTCAGTGCCATTCTGTCTGTCCTAACCGGTGGCCCCTTCCATTTTCAGGATGTGGCTGATAGCTCCTCACCCTCATCAGCAGCTGTCTAGGCCATGATCCGTATGGGCTGACAATGAGTCACTCTGCTTTGTGGCAAGGATGCATGTAGTAGAGGCAGGTGAAGGGCATGTGGTGTTTGAAGACTTGTGGAGCACTTGACTAGCAGTTGACAAGAAATTGTGGTCATAAGCAGGCGGATAAGATGCAGCAGTCTTTGCTGGTCATGTGCAAGGAAGAGAATTGAAAACATCTGAACCTTTTTTGCAGTTGTTGCTAGCATTGGGACATTCTGCTCCTGGGAATTTGCATGTCTTTGACCCCAGAAAGCCTGAAGAGATCCATGAATCTTCACCATGTAAAAGTTTCTTCAGGAAATTGAATCAAAGAGCGTCGGAACTGCTGTGTCCCATCCTGTCCACGTGCATGCCTCTTCCTGGGAGGCTGCACTTCGCTCTCCTGCTCTGTTAGCAGAGGGCTGAGGTGCCGGTGAGCCTGTGAACATGTGTGAGTCCTGGTGGTGGGTTACAGAAACTGCTTTCTGCTCTCTGGGCAGTGTGTGGGGATCTCGGGAAGGGGAGCATCAGGCCCATGTGTGTTTATTTTTCACAGAAGGGTACTTTATTACAAATGGACGTAGGTATCCTGGGTTTTCATTGTCAGGGCTTCACAAATACTATCAGTTTTTCCATTTGTATTTAACTCTTTTAGCCAAACAGAGAGCTCGATCTGTAGCTTAACTCCTCGTTGGTGTTGCAGGCTTGTCATATTTAACATGCGTTCTAGCCAGCAGGGGAAGGCGCGTTTGGTGCTGTGGCAGCAGTGGGTGTCGGATCCCTGACAGGCAGCGTGCTGCTGTTGAGGGTGACAGCTTTTCCTGTGCTGCCCACAGCACCGCTCAGGAATGTGTCTCCTCCCTCACAGAGATGCCGGCCGCCGTCCCGTCCTGCTGTTAGTCAGCTCGTCAGGAGACGCACTCCACTCCTCTGGATCCAAAGTCAAAGATACTTTTGCTAATGCTTCCTCGCTCTTCTTTGTTAACTAACTCTTCTTTCTTCCTGCTGAGACTGAGATTTCCCGAGGCACTCTGGGCACGGGGTTGCGTTGAAAGGAAGGAGAGGTCCCGTGGGCCGGAGAGCTCCGAGGGGAGGCCCCGGGGTGGCCGCCCGGCAGCGGGGGCTGCGGGCCTGAGTCAGGAGTTGTGGAACCGGGAGCGCCAGGGCCTCAGCGCCGTCCGGCCTGAGTCAGCCTTCGCCAGCAGCAGGTCAGTGGGCGGGTGGCTGCAGCCTGGAGTGAGCGCTCACAGCTTGCCAGCCGGCACGCGGTCCCAGAAGCGAATGTCTGCATTTCATCAGCATCTTGTATTGTCTCTCTGAGAAATGGTATTCGGTATAATTGGTAGTGCTTCGGTTTCCTGTGACTTTCCACCTGTTCATTTGTGTTGGGTCAGCTCCACTGCTTTATAAACATGGAAATGCGCTTGAAATCTGATGAGCTTGCAACACAAAAGAAAAACTAAAATGCTATTGGATCTCAAACGCCAGAACTGTGGGGTTTTCTACCAAGCTCCAGTTCAGGTCTGCATGTAATGGTGAAATTAAAACTCAGCACTTCTTTCACGTTCACTCAGAGAAATCGTTCCTAGGTACTGTAAACAATTAAAGGACCAAATTATTCTTTGGTACTTGCGTTCTTCAAAAAAAGATAAATGTGTGGGAATCCTGTAGCTGTCAAGAGGAAACTGTGCTACCAGTGAAGTCAGCTGGCCTAGATGTTGTTTCGTGTGTCCTTGGTATGAAAATGCACTGAAGTTTCGCAACAAAATGGCAAACATAACATACCGTGACCTGTTTTCCGTGACCTGGGACAAGATTAAATTTGAACTGGTGACAGGTATCAGAATATTTGCCTAAGCAAACACGGTAAAAGTTGTGTTAAGCCTTTTGGAATGTTCAGTCACCCACTTCTGTGTGATTTGCATGATAAAATCTCAAAGAATGGAATAGAAACACTTTTCATATGTAGAGTAACAATCATCAAGTTCTTCCAGAATGTTCTATCTTTATACTGAAATGTTCTGCAGATTTTTCGGTAAGTTAGGTGGAGTAGAAAGGCAAATTTACCATCTTAACTGTGTTTTTCTGATTGCGTCCCAAATACATTAAGCTACAATTGTGTTTCCTTAATCCAAACATTTTGAAATTAAAATTTCTTTTACTTGGAGTTCTGTCACTATTAATGTCACAGCATTTTATTAGTAGCAGAGAAGCTCTAGTCAGAGGCTGTAAGTCACAGGTTTTTGTCTCCTTATCTCTCCTTCTTGCAAGACCTTCCAAATTCTTTATGACTCTTAAAAGTATTCCTATTTTATAGTAAACAGTTTTCCATGGTGCAGACTTAGAGGTATTTTAGCTATTTCTGGGCTATTCTCTCCAAATACTCGAGAGATTATTTTGTCCCAGTACCTTACTGCACTGATACCGAACCTTGTTTTACAGCCCAACATCCTCGCAGCTCAGTGTTCATCCACGAACAAACTCTGCCACCTTTGACATGGGTGCTCTCACCAGTCAATGGCTGTGGAGCATCTTTGACCAAATGCAGAACCCTGAGCATTTCTTAGTAAGGCCTTCGGTGAAAATGTTGGTGCCTGCAGCTTCCTGGGAAGCTGAGCAGTTTGGCAGGAGTGTGATGGGTGGTCTGCCAGGTAGTGCCTAGGTGGGAGCTGCTTGCTTTTGGAGCACCCTCCTTCCGCAGGAAGGGAGTTCCTTCTCCCGCTGTCGGACTGGTGTTGAGCTCATAGTCCTGGATTGTCCTGTTTATACTTCTAGAAATTATCTTTCTCTCTGACTTATGGGGCTTACTTATTTTATAGTGACTTGCAGTAATTCGGTTTCAGCAATCAGATCTTCAGACATCTATCTCACTGGGCTCAGGGGTGCTGATTCACCAAAAGCTCACCTTTGGTACTATTTAAATATCGGTGTGAGTTGTTGATTTTAAGCTATGATACGATATGCATCGCCTTGCAGTCCAGAGCAGAAATAACTATGAGAAATAGCTACCTTTTCTGTTGACAGATTTTACCCTGTGAATGTGGTAATGGACAATCTGATTATTACAGGTGTTTTTATAGATTGTTACATTTGATTTTTTCCTAATGTATTTAAACAGTTCTGATTGTCTTTGCTGGAAGGTGGGATTTTTTTGTGGTGGGTTTTTTTTGTTTGTTTTGTTGTTTTTTGTGTTGGTTCCCTCCCCCCACCCCCATTCTCACTGCCTCTTACTTCCATTACCTGTTTCCCAAGCTGGTTATGTATAGTTGCTGTTATTTTTAGCTCTTTGCTGGCTTCTATTAATCTTGAATTTACAAGATTGTCAACACTGCATTTGGGACAAGTGTTTTCTAATTAAATTCACCTCTTCTGAACTGTCCTGATTTATAGGGTCCAACCAAGAAAAGATGTATTTTAAATATAATTTCTGATTGCTAGACATGTACTTTTCCTGCCACAGGTATAGTCGGCAGCACAAGGTTTGGCTACAAACCTACTTTGTTTCTTGTTTTTCAGGTCATAGTAACATCCAGTCAGACTTTGCATGGTATGAGGCAGAAACAGGATTTTCTAGCACGGTGAGTACTTGCAGAATCAACAGGCTGGTGATTTCTAATGACCAAGAATTCAGGAGACACTGCATCCTAAATAAAAGCAAAAGGGGGTCAGTAATCGCCAAGTAAATTCTGTTTCACCTCTACCTTTTTTACAGGTGGCTTCAGGGAGGAATTTAGGAAAGGTGCATTGCGGAATGACTTAACGTGAGCTCTCATGATGATCGCAAGGAGCACTACTGGGGGAAGTTCACAAATGGAGTTTTGAACGAGCTATTTAAAATGATAATATGGGTAGGGATTTAATGATGGTATTAATGAGAAGACCTTAAATAGGGGTCATGTAGCAGAGGATGTTTTTCCCTTTAGCACTCACTGTCTTTGACTTAAATTGTAAACTCTTCTCTTTTGTCACTTTGCTCGATGTAGACTTTTCAAGCCTCCTTTGGCTTTTTTTTTTGCTTCCACAGCTGAACATAGACCAGAAGTGTCTCTTACACCAGTTTTTAGTTTGCTACTTTTCCAGGCCATTTTCATCGAATGGTTCCAGGAAAAGCTAGAAAGGACCCTGCAAGGTCACAGAGTTCCTCTATTTCATCTCCTTGGCTCAAGGCAGGATCTAATAACCCTAATCTGCTCTCAGGCATCCTGGCAGATGATCTTAAAAGTCTCCATTGATAGAGACTCTCCTATCTCCCTAATTTAAAATTATTTTTAATAGAAATTTTTGCCCTGTCTAACTTATAAATAATAAATAAAATAAATAAAACAACATGATTTCATTAATTGTACAGGAACACCCAGGTTTTGATGTGGGTGGCAGAGGGAGAGTGCTATGAACTTGACTGCTGTAGCTTCGTTTTTTGTTCCGGTGTGACCCACCAGGTGAAAGAGGGCACGACTAAGGTATGTGTAGTTTGCTACAATAATGACCCCCCTGATCACCTCTTGGCCCCTTGATTTTCTTTTAGGTTCTGTACCCTGAAGAATTCTCATTTATTCTGATGTGTTTTCCTGATCTTTGCTCATGCTGATTTCATGAATGAAAATTTATTTCCTGTCTCCAGTGGTGATTGTTAGTAAAACTGGTGTTGCAGAAATACAGGTGGGAGAGAGACAGGAAAGGGACTAAATTAGACCCGGGCAATACACAGATAAATGATGTGCAGATTGGGGTCATATTTCACAGCAGGCATACAGTAATGATTTACCTTGGAAGGAATAATGCCTTAAAAAAACACATGGAGATAGTGTATTTACTAATATTGTTTCAAATTAGGCCCCAACAGTAGTACAGTGAATGCCAATTATTTTGTCCAAACTGAGCCTCTGTCCATTTGGTACTTTTTCTTGCAGTGTAGCCTGGGATCAGTGTGATCCAGAAATAGGAGTCTGGGAAAGCCACTATCCAGAAAATGCTTTCAGTCACTTTCAAGCTGTGAGGGAAAGAGGGCAAGTGCCAGTACCTATCCAGAGGAAGGGATGAGCAAGTCAGATTTTCTGGTCGTGGAATGGATCAGTGGTGGTGAATTTATGGGTGGGCAGAAGCAGGCACTCTGGTGTAGAGTGCAGGGCAAGAACCATTTAGAACAGAATTGTGTGTCAAACACACACAGTAGCCAATCTATTGCAAATACAGATTTCTCTGGTAACCACGTGTTCTTTGATTTCTTTGAATGCTATGATACAATTAGTTTCTTGTGATCTAGGCGCCTGCAGTACACTGAAGAGTTGCTTCTGCAGCAGAAGTATTTACTTTCTTATTAAGTCTAAAAAATTAGTGACAAAGTCCATCAAGTTGTACAGGCTGTGTTCATTGCAACCGCAGCCCTCTGTGCTATGGTCTGTTGATGCATAAGAGTCGCATCCACAGGCACACAGTCAGTCCACTCTGTTCCAGGATGATCAGTAAGTGCCACTTTAATGACATCTTTTCCACTTGCCTCTTGGCTAAAGGAAAGCAGTAGTATAATGTTCAGTGATGCAGCAGACGTTTCAAAGTCCTGATCAACGAGATTGCCCTTTTGCCTAAATTAGGCATATTATGTCCGAGCGAGGTTTGAACTGGCTAAGAAAGTTTGGGGATTAAGCCATGTAGGGGAGGCCTCCTATGATCCTGGCTTTTGACCAGAGTTTTATGGTCTTTTATTTGTCTGGTGCCTGTTCTGTCCCTAAAACACTAGTGCAAGGAGCAGATCAGCAGAGAAAATACAGTTGGACAATGCACTTGGTTTGCTGTAGGGGAATCATTTACCTTTGCATTGCTTACTTGCCTCCTGTCTTCTGATTACCATGACCTGCAAGGGAACATTCCTCTACCACAGCCAAGGCATTCAGGTGGAGCTAATTGAGCAATTAAATTATCAGGTGATGGAAGTAAAAATCTCATCCACACAGTGGATGGATTTAGCAATCTGACTCCTTTTAGTTTGACTTACTATTATGTAAGGTGTGGGTTGCCACATAGGTGCACACTGTGCAAAACAAAGAGGTAAGGAGCTGTTCTGACATACACGTCAGCTGACGTGGGGTTCATGACTTCTCTCAGCTGACCATAGAAGAAGGTGACAGTGAGGGTTTCTGAGGATAAACTGTGAATGTGGACAGTCCATTTAATAGAACTTCCCTTCCCAACTCCTCCTTTCTTGAAAGTCTCCTGTCAGGAGTTTGTAGCTCTGGCTGAGCTAACAATTTCTTTCTAGTCATGTGCATTTCACTTCTAAGTATTTATGAACAAATGCGCAAAGCTAGGCAGCATCCAAGTGCTGGTGGGCTTATACAGATGTGCAAAGGGAAGCAAATTCAATTTTGGTGAAGAATTACAGTGATGATGATGATGATCTGTCTGAAGATCCGTTTGGTATGACAAGTAGAGGCAATCTAAGATGCATGTGTTTTCTGAGAATATTGTAGAAGTGTGACGTTTTTCTATGCCAGCTGTCCAATTCGGCAATTCTGGGAACGATACATGTAATAAGAGCACGTCAAAGTTGTAGCTCCTGCTTTCTGTACAGAACTACTACTACACAAATTGTTGTTCTAGCTGCAAGATCGGTAATGGTAAAAAACACACCTGTGCACAGCAATGCTGTTGTTATTAAACAGGTAGAGGACAGGGCATTAGAAATGCTGTTGCAACAGAAAACACAGGGAAACCTGAAACCCTAGAATGGAGGACTGAAAAGGATGCAACATTCTCACTGGGACAAAATTCTGCAGTGATGTTAGACCAGGGTGTAACGGAGAAAATGCTGCTGCTGGATAGATCTGCTTTGCTCCCATGATAGGAGTTCTGTGTGCTGGTCTGATCACATAATCTCAGACCGTATTAGAATGGAGGGGAGAGAGAGAGAGTCTCTTTTGGCTCGGTAGAAAGATTTGATTTTAAATTAAACGGGACAGTGCAAAAGGTCATGAACATTGACTCTGCAAGTTAAAATAGGTTGTTTCCTTCCCTTTTATTAACAAAACAGAAGGTCTTAAAATTGAGTCTACGTGATTCTGCCCTATTGAAATTCTCAAGGGAAGGTAATTCTGAGGGGATGTCCAGACTCAGTGTGGTCCAGTGTGCCTTAAAGCCAAGGCAGAGACTAGCCCTGGTCATCTCTTCTGTTGGGGAGAACGTATAGTATGCACAAAGTTCCCAGGACCAATATTATAATAAGCCTATGTGCTCCTGTATCTGCGAGCTGGGTGTCCAGGCTTTGTTGTTACTATCATCCATGGAAAGTAAAGGGCAGAGCCTGTCTGAGGTTCATGGACTAGATTCGGTGGCAACATTTCTCCTTTAGCAAGTGGGGAGCTTGAGAAGCTGTGCAAAGGCAGGTAACAAGTTAATCTGCAGGAAGTCACTTCTATCAGACCTGTTTTTCTCCTATCCAACTTGCTCAGAAACAAAAGATAGTGACAAAAATCTACTTAATGTTGTATAGATCTCAAATATTTATTTTCACCTCTGTCGTTTATGGCTGTTCTTCAGCTGTGAAATCTGATCTCTGTATCACACAGTAAAGACGTTTATTTGATACTTGAAATTTAAATGAGCCCATATTCCAGTATCTTCGTATGTCCACTTTATTTTTGATCAAAAAGTTCTCCCATTGTATTATCTCCATGTAGCCTGATCACATAAGCAAGTCTCCTAGTGCACTTGGATTTTTAATTAAAAAAAAAAAAGGGGGGGGGGGGGGAAAAGAAAAAANGGGGGGGGGGAAGGAGGGTGGAAGCATTTGTCACTTGGGCACGTGAAGGGTTGTCCAGTGTCTTGGCCAATGTGAAAAGGACAGTCAGGAGAATATGGTCTGTTTGAGGTTATCATGTCCTCCTCTCCGACCATAAGACCTCAAGGGAGATGGGGTTTTTTTGACTTCGCAAGAGGTGCTAAATTGGCATAGTGTGGAGTGGATGTGATCTAGCTTTCTCCCTACTGTCTTTGAGAAAAGATTGGTTAGACAGGTGAAAAACTCTCTTCCTTATGGCTGCAAAGGACCATTAGTCTCGTGGACTGAGCTCTCATGTAGCAAAACCAACTTCCACCCATGTTCTCTTTTCTTCCAGTGATCTGTTTGACTAATGCATGTATTCCACAGAAGCATGCATGTCTACTGCTTCCCAAGGTAGCTTATTGCAATGGTTCATCTCTTCCAACCCTGAAAAACATGTATTTTACTTGTAATTTTGATTTGTTTAGCTTTAATTTTCAGCCCTTGGTTGGACCAGCTACTTTGGAAGCCCTTGCTCTGTGTCTTATTCAGGAATTCAACAGATAGAATTCTTTAATTAGATTATTCCAAAATGTTTTCTAGCTCATAAATCATTTCTGCCACTCTTCACCCTGAGTTTTTCAATGCAGTCTTTCAAGTCCTGGACCCCAGAGCTAGACTTAGGCTCCAGTGTCATTTTCATCTGTACCAGGCCTGGAAGGGAAAATACTCCCTGCTGGTTAAGGTATTCCAGGGCTGTGATCAGACCACGTCCTGGGGAATGCCTCTGTGTGGCTCAGTCTCAGAAGAGAGTAACCAATTACTCATTTACAGATTCCTACATGTTCAGTCTTCAGACATGAAGCTGAACTAGAAGTTGCACTAAACTTTCATATAGAATCAAACCCATGGATTCTCAGCAAGCTCTGCTAGTCCTACACCCAAAGAGTTGGTAATATTCCTGAGAAACTGAGTAACTGTGTACCTGCAGAAACCACTTGTTCCTCGTGGGAGACAAAAATAAGTAGCGAAGTCAAACTAACAGCAAGCCTGTTTTTATTCCACTGGGCAGGAGATTAATTAGATTACTTTGAGGCCTGACCTCCAGTTTTGTATCCAAAGGTCATGGCTCTTGGAGAGATCAATTAATATGTCAGTGTATCAGGCTCTACACAGAAATGCCATCCAAACAGTGTACAGGGAACCTTTGCGTACTGTGTATTTGCCCTAGCAGATAGTTAATCTGGGTTCCTGTTTGCTACCTGTTCCATTTCTCTTGCTCAAGAGCGTTAGCAAATGTTTATTTGACAGAATGTTCTGTTCCTCTCCTCGTCTTTTTTTTTTTTCTTTTTCTTTTTTTTCCTCCTCTCTCCTAAGAAAATGCAGGCTAACCCCAGAGCAACTCCAGTCTGCAAACATCATGCTGCAGGCTGGACTCTAGTCAGAGGACTTTCTTTACTGCTGATTGGGGAGAGCAGAAAACTACTTGAGAGTGATCTGCTAAGCAGGGAAAGCGCCTTTAATCAAAGGGTAAGAAATCGGAAGAAAGGAGATACTTAGAGCATTTTGACTTACCTGAAAACACTCAACAAATTGAATACCAAGGTGAATAATCTATTTAGACCAGTAGAAGCAAAAAGCAGGCTTGTGAATAGCAGCAACCGAGTGTCCGCTAATAGCCCCTGTTGGCAACAGGACTGGTATCTGATCTAGTATGGCTGCCTTCTTGTTGTTTTAGTAGGAGGTTGTGTTTGAAAGATCTCACTAAAAGATCTCCAAAGGCCTCCATGGTAGTCCTGCAGGCATTGCTTTCCAGTATACCAATTAATCAGTTTTCTTCAAATGCTGTTCATATGCTGCATTGAAAGTGTGGAGCGCTATACAAGTTCATATCGTTCCCCTGCGTATATATGATGCGGAGCAAGTGGTAGTTACCAATGCTGGTTAATGCTTGAAAGTGACGGAAATCTAGGCTGATAGTGACAGAAGGGGAGTGGGAGATGATAGGCTAACAAATGACTTGTATCATATAAATGTTTGTTTCCAACATGGCTGGAATACCGCTGTCAAGAGATGGACATTTAGGACGGAAACAAAATAATGATAAGATGCTAAAAGCCCTTAGCCATTTGACCATGCTCCAGAGAAAGGTAAATTGTACTCCTCACCCAGCAGATGTTCTTGAATTTGTTGAGCCATGTATACTTGTCAAGTCAGGATGCACGGCCCGTGCTTGTTTCTGCACTCTGCGGAAGTCTGCTCATGGCCGTACTCTGGTGCTTTGAAGGTTGCTTTGGTGTTTTAGGCAGACAGAAGCCTTGAAAGAGACTGCCAGGCTGTGAGAGTGGCATAGGGGTGTCCTTTTTGTGTTCATCTCTGCCCTTTGCGTTGCCTCAGTGGTTGTGAGAAGCAAGGAAGGCTGTCAGAGTGGCTTTGGGGCCATCCAGGAATATTAAAGCACCTGTCTGTATCTGTTTACACCGAGTGGCCGTACCGCACCCCAACATCTGTCTGTCTCCATAAGGTAACTGATTGTTTGGGATGGCACGTAGACATCCCTATAGTCTCTGCCTTGTTCTGACAACTAGACTCTTTCAGGCAGAAAGGGGATGATAGCCCCTGCCTCTCCTGTCTGACAGGCACTCTGTATGGATGGAAGAGGCTAAATTAAAACCAGCAGAAGTAGACTTTCTGGTTTTTCTTGATAACTGGTATAAAGGAGAGAAGGGAGCAGTCTGTGCACTGCAATTAACATCGAGTGCTATTGCAACTCATCCTGTAATGCGATATAGATACGATCTGAGCAGAAAATTGCACGCTGCACTGAGTCAGAAACAGAGCAATGCTGGGTTTTGAAGAAAGTAATTAGCCCCAGGGAGCTGGTGGTTTCTCATTTCCCCTGTGGTAAACACAGGGAAGTGGGGCAGTACTTCCCATAGGCTTCCAAAGTCAATTTAGACAAGGTACAGAGCCAATTTATAAACCAAAGTTTTAATGAATGCTTAGCAAGAGGCAGGCACACCTCCAGTCTTCCTGCAGTGCCCACCACATACCACTCGGTGCCTTGCTGCTTTTCTTCCGTGAGCTCTGAGTACAGTGTCTCTGTCTGGGCACTGCTGAACCAGCCCAAGTTCCTGCCGGTGCAGCACTGCTTTGGTACCCTTCGCCACCTCTCCGGCCAAGGGCGATGCTGCATGACAGACCTGCATGGCGAATGGTGACCCCAGCAGGTCACTTCACCAAAGAAAACTTTGATCTTACTAATGACAGGACCTACTGGCTGGAAGCTGCAGCTCACGATTAATACGAGAAGCAAGGAATTGAGCTGTTCAAGTAACATAGCAGGCATGACAGTAATCTCTGTTTATGCTTTATCTTTAAATGAATCATAGAATTGAATCATAGAATTGTTAAGGTTGGAAGGGACCTTTAAGGTCATCAAGTCCAACCATTAACCTAACCTGACAAAACCACTTTTAAACCATATCCCCAAGTACCATGTCTACCGTTTTTTTTAAACACCTCCATGAAGATTGAGTTTAGTTCTAAAATGTAAGTAGCCTGTGCCTGTTCTCAGTGACCGCAAGTTCCTGCATCCAGGATTCTTATTCCTGCTTTCCTGACATTCTACTTGTCACCCTTCTGTGGTTTGTCGCCTCCTGAGAATGCCTCTTTGGGGCATAGTCACATCCTGGTCTTTTGTGAAATGCATAGTCCACTTGAGGAATCGCAGTGAAATGAAATACTGTACTTTTTGCCACACTGCTTTGTGCGTTCCTGCACCTCTTTCCCTGAAGCACCCAACAGCAACACTTAGAACCAATACCTGGCACGGTAAATATCTTACATGGTAAATATCTTAACACTTTTGTTCAGCATTTGTCTGGAATTGCGCAGTCAATGTAGCCTAGCACACATGTTGCCTCAGAGGAGAGTTTTTCCTCGGCCTTCTTTCATTCAGTTACTGGAAAAACAGGAGATGATAAAGGCCTTCGGAAATAAAATTATTTCTCTGCTTTGGTATCTTAAAGTCTTGGTCGCAGGAGTTGGTTAGGAAGTAATCACAAAACTCATCATTTGGACTCTTTAAACTGTTTGTAGGACTGTAGTCTTCTGATACCAAGCGCATTCTCAATCTTCTGGATTCTCTAAGTGCCCTCTAGTGACTAATTCTCTGAACTGTGGGTTTTCATTGTCGGAGATGCACTAGCCTCTGAAGGGGTTGGTGTCTGGTGAGGGCTGGAGCGAGTTAAATGTCCTCATATTATTTTGAGGGCAGCACCAGTTTGTCGTGCAGAAGCAAACAGAAATGTGCACTGAGCAGTCACTGCACAAAGCTCAGGAAAGCAAACGACTAAATGCGTGCACACTGCTATTGTGGAAATTGCATGTCTGAACTGAAACACGAGTCAAATCGAGTGCAAACCAGTGGAAGAAAAACTATTGGGCTGTGTGCAACACTTGAACAGTGTCAGTGAAGCGTGGCATTAGTGAATTTTTTCTGAATAATTATCCTCTAAGGTTTGAGAAGAGGCCACGGCATTCTGGTTTTCGTTTGACATAGCAACTGTAGACTAGTCTGATAGATTACTGACATTTCATTTGTACCATGACAGCATTCTAGTTTTTCTAAAACCAAATTGGTTCTTTACTAAAGACTTTGCTTGTTTTTAAAAAAAAGTTCCAACCTGTTTTACAAAACAGTTTGAATTACAGTCCAAGACTATGTCCTCCTTTGTATATTTGTCAATAGCGGGGGCATTTGTGTCTCTTCCTATTATTAGAGCTCTATGCGCGATGTTGTGCATTGTAGTTGCCTGGCACCCTTGTCAGGGGGCATCTTGAAGATAATTCTTAACAGCTTGTTTCAGGAGCGTGGCCTCACCTCGCACCCGCAAAGAATAGAGTAGGTTTGCACTGTTCCTGGAAAGGATGGGAGCAGACACAAATTCCTTTTGTACTTTATTATATCCACACAAGCGCAGACTTACAAAGTGCAGACAGCAGTTGTCAGAACATGCATACTTGTTTCTTCAAAAATTCGTGTTCTTATCTTGTATAGTAGTTCACTATGTTGAATTTATTTTCTCAATGAATTGACAACTCAATGCAAATGGATCACTGCTGGTACCATTGTTACTCATTCTGCAGCAAAATACTGTGTTTTGTTTGTGGTGGTGTTTTGGATGTGGTGTTTTGGGGGTTTTTTTTTTGGTTGTGTTTTTCCTTCTTTTAAGTAAAAATCCAAGGGCCCTTTTAAATGTTTAATTGCATCCATTAATATAGCCAGCGTAGGTGTTTGGTGAATCCAGGTTCAGGAACTGATTTATATGAGTCATATGACAATATGCTAAGGGCCAGATACGGAGGTGGTGTGCAAACTGGCATATATGAGACTCCTTTATGTTCTTACATTGTATTAGCCTCCCACCAACTTCCTTACGCCTACTCAGTTGACAGGTAAGGGATGCTAGGGCGGTGTAATTTACGTGGTAAGCTCCTCTTACCATATAAGCATTAAGAACGTGTAATTGAAATGCACCTCAGCTTGTTTGAACTTGTTTCTTTTTTGCTGTCTTGCTCTGTATTTGCACCGTGTTCAGTACCATAGGCCATAGACCTTACTGGCATGACTGGGCATTTACAGAAACATAAATTTACTTCTTCAACTGATATCATAACTGTTGTGAAAAGCAAAGTTTCTTTTGGATTTAGCAAAGGAGCAAAAGCTCTCATGTACCTGGAATACATGTACAGAAAGAGTTCAAGGGAAGAGGGCAAACTGGCATCAGCTCTAGAAATGACCTGGAAAAGTGAATTGCAGAAGGAGCAAGGACAGTTGGGATTTAGAGAGCGCTTCAGCCTGTATGATGACTGCCTGTATGATGACCGCCTGTATTCCTCTAGGTAACTCCAGCGGTAACCAGCGACAGGACATGAGGAAATGAAATGAAGCTGAGTCAGGGGAAGTTCAGATTGGACGTTAAGAAAACGTTCTTCACTAAGAGTGTGGTTGGTCACCAGAACAGGCTCCCCAGGGAAGTGGTCACGGCACCAAGCCTGTCAGAGTTCAAGGAGTGTCTGGATGACGCTCTTAGTCATATGGTTTAGTTTTAGGTAGTTCTGTGAGCAGTAGGGAGTTGTAGTCAATCCTTATGGGTACCTTCCAGCTTGAGATATTCTATGATTCTAACGCTTGCAATTTTTGTCATTGGCAGAACTAATTTTAAATAAGCGTAAGACTGTCATGAACTTGCCATTGAAGAAATGTCTTGGTCCCTGGTTTGCAAACTCATCACTTTTACAAATAGTCTAGGGTTGAGCTGGCGCCTGTTTAAATTGTTCTAGTGCAAAAGAACGGTAGCACCAAAAAAACTGCAGCATGGCCCTAAGAAAGTTAATCAATGATGTGACTGTTAACTGCACTCGACAGAATGAGAAATATACTATGTAAAAGGAAGAGTTGCATCAAGCTTTCTGAGGGATTACGGGAATATTGGGACCCTTGAACTTGCTTGGAAAAAGACTGTATTTGAAAGAGATGAGCCTGATGCCCAGTAGCAAGTGTAGCAAGCTTTACTTATAGCTTCTTAAGTAATCATACTGCTTTCTAGTTCTCAAGAAAAAAGCCCCAGGGAATAGAATAGTCCAGTTCGAAGGGATCTAAAGTTATCATCTGGTCCAACTGCAGCACTGCTTCAGGGCTGACCAAAAAGCATACCATTAAGGGCATTGACCAAAATCCTCTTAAACACTGAGAGGCATGGGGCATCAAGCACCTCTTTTTGTGTGTGTGTATTTTAATTATTTTTTTTGCTACAAAAGTACTGTGACAAATAAGTGGGCTGTTTTTGTTCATATGGAAATTATCTAGAGTCATGCCTGTGTACAAGAGGAGGTGATGCAGGTGCTGACACCTTGTTCTCTGGACATGAGCTGAGATCTTTGTATCTGACTTCTCTGCTGGAAGAGTTCCTGACTGTAGCTTTTTGAAAGTGTGCATTTGCTAAAATACAAACTGTCTAACTAGAACAGGAAGGTGCAACAGACTGGGACACTGTGGTTTCAGAGGCAGTAACCAAACAAAGAAGCTGTTGTACAAAGAAAGCCACATAAGCTGAGTGGTTGTTTCTCCCCTAATCTTTTCTAAAAACTCACCCAAAATTTCTTGGGCCATTTAATTTATATCAGACAAATGTCTTGAATCCATGGCACTAAATCCTATACAGCCTGAAAGAACCTTAGAAAGTCACTGTGTCTGTATACATCTCTCTCTCTCTCAAAAACTACGAACGTACCAAGTGTTGAAAAGCATACAGGCTGTATAGCATCACTGGCAATGAGTTTGCCAAATCAGCGATGGTACTAAGGCCTAGCGCAGCAGAGCTGACTCCGTCAAATATGCTTTCAATGAGAACTAAATGTTGGCAACAAGTGGGTAAGAATCTCCACTTCTTCATAAATTCTGAGTGTTTTCTTTAATCTAACCTTTCCGCTTAATAATTAACTAATAAGGAGTGACACCCCAGCCCCACCACCACCCCCTGCCCTGGCCCCTGCAATCTTGAATCTCATTCTCCCAAACAAGACAAAGGCTTTTTTGTTTTTCCTTTTGAAAGACTTCAGCGCATGGACAATAATTAACTTGCCACTTCAATGTGGACTGGGAAAAGAAGGATATTTAATTCTTTCTGTATTATTGCCAGGTTGGGGTGGTCAAAAATGACAGATTAAGCTAGACCACTTATTCCTCCTAAGGACCAAGAAATATGCAGTGTTTCATTCTGGGTACAGGGAAGCTTTAGTCTTTTCCATGCTACGGAAAGGAAAGTTGTCCAGTATGTGACAGCATCACTGACTTGGAAATTGTGCAAACGGACTTGAGATGGGCTTGGCAATTAATTCTTCTGTAACCTACACTGCTTTGGATTTTCTTCACCTACTGCCCTGCCACCCCACCTCCTTTGTCGTGGAGCTCAGGAAAGGACAAACTGAAGTCCTTCAAACTAAGCAGCTTTTCCCCCTTTTGAATTCCCCCCAGTGAATTCTGCTAAATTAGAAAAGAAAAAAAAAAAAAAGATCACTTCATTCGAGAGGCTTTCCCCCTCTTTTTATCTTCAGAAGGGAATACAGTTTCTGAGGTTTTCTTAAAATACTGGCAAGGCAACCCTTTTGTGTCAAGGGCGACCAGGCAGTACTGCTATCACAAGCCTGTACCGTTTGTTCTGAGGAGCTCTTTGCAGCCGTGCCCATGGTCTCCCACAGAAACACAGCAGGGCAGAAGGTGCACGTTCATGGCCTTTCTGAAGGAAGAGGGGTCACGTGGGATCTCTACTGGCGTAGTTTTTCCTTGACTGCTTTGCATGTATAGGAGGGTGCTGTCTGCTGTTCTGCAGGAAGTGGAGGACGGCTTGCAGAGGACAATGCACAGGACCCTCCGCAGACATAAAATCTTGGTAACTCATCAGGCCTCTCCTTCTGGGTCATTGAGCGTAAATTAATCTTTGCTCCAGGATTCATGTGGCCTTTGGGTGCTCTGAAGCAGCAGCCCCTGAGCACAGAACAACTTTCACAGCACGTCTGTTTGGGTACAGACTTTCTATCTTCCCCCAAAAAGAATCGAGTCATGCCTGGAAAAGAAGCTGCCAGTTCCAGGTAGATGACTGAATGACACCGCGGAGCCACTGAACCTAATTGAAAGATGTTTTAAAATGAATTTTATGATGAAAAAAGAAAAAGGAACACCCAACATCACACATCTGAAACCCCGTTCTTTAAGACAGAGAACAACGTACTCTCTGTCGGTGGCTTGCACAGAATTTCACTCAACTGGAGCTAATGTTTACCTCGGAGAAAAGGATTATGAGGATAGTGAGAGAGGTTTCCAAGAAACGGACGAAGGGTACTAATCTGAGAGAGGCAAGTAATGAGGTCTGCTGGCAAATGAAACAACGAGCCTAACATGAAGCTGTAAACGAGCAGAAAGATGAATATGCTGTCAGAAGCTGCTTCGTGGAAAGACTTAACAAAAGACTTCAATGAATGCAAAATATCTTGCACCCAGAGGAGGTAGGAGGGAACAGCACAGATTCATAGCAGTAGGTATTCATCACCAAAACTCGCTCTTTTGAACACTGTTGGGTTAAATTAGTACGAAGTAAATGAGTATCTTTACATTTCAACAACAATTTATGTGCAGGCTCACAGAACAGAGGAGATTTGTGGTTTCTGTTTTGTCTAAAGCCCAAAGGATGCTGATAGATGAATGCACAGCAGGAATTGCTTTCGTTCTCTCCATTGTTGTTACCCTGGGAAGGAGTAGAGTGTCTTGTCCCACCGTCCCAAGTGGGCAAACTGTGCTAAATGGTGTAGGAGTTAATGCTTGTAAATTCTGAGCAGACAATTTTATTTAATTGAACATGGAATAAACATGAATTTGAAGTCTCAAACACGTTTACAGGAAACAAATGCTTGTATACAATGGTCATGACTGCCTGCCAGAATTAATAATATAACCCACTCTCCATGACCAGGTGGAACAAAAAGTTGTCCTCGATGACAAGGAATGGGGCACTCAAATGCCCCGTTCAGCTGCTCAGTGTTTGCAGAGCTCTCTAGCACATTGAGGCTGGCGTTTGTGCTGTGTTCTCACTGTGGTCACTGAAGGGATGGCCGACCCTGGGGCTTGAGCAAAGAAAGCAGCAAACAATTGTGGGTGGTCCAGCAGGCATAGTCTTACAGCCCATTCAGCTGTCCCTGAGCAGCAGAAGTCAGGTGGGCAGTCACTGGTGCTACTACAACTACTGCTGAGGGTAATGGCTCCTCCCAGCAACAGTCGTCTCCTGCCCCACCTGTCTGATCCCTTTGGCAGGCAGTAGACCTGCCTGCTTGTGTTCTCTTACCAGCTGTGGCACCTGTCTGGACCTTCCCCTGTTCCCGCTCTTCGTCCTTAGGGTTGCAAATCTTCATTTTTTTTTTGCCTTTGCTGCCCAGAAGCATGAGGGATCTTGGCTGTGGGATCGGAGGCATGTAAATAAAAGGGATGCGGTCAGCCCGTGGTTTTGAACGAGAACATGATAGTTTTCTTCCAGAGCCACAGCAGTGGTTTTAATCAATTCATTAAGAACGTGGCTTCTAAAACCAGTTTTTTCTCTCAACAGGCAGCAAATGGAGCAGTGGCTGCTGTATTGTGGATGAGACCCTCTGGCAGGAGGAGAAACAGCATCCCGCTGTGGTGACAGCCATGTGGCATCAGCACTGAGAAGTGGCATGTAGCAAGGCTGGGTTGATGTAGGCTCTGGAAGTCCCGTATTTGGGGAGCTGAAAGGAAAAGCTCAGCACAGACAGGTGAGGGACATCTCAGTACCAAAAATGGCTCAAGTCTGCCAGAAGGACTGGGGATAGACTGTATGTCAAATGAGGAACCTGCAGCATCTTTGGTAGAAGTCTGCAACAGCATCAGGTGTGGCAGCAAAAGAACACATGTTGTTTGGGGCAAATAGGTGTATTTTGGGATGGTTCCATTACTCAAAGATGTCTCTGACATTAGACTGACTCTCCCATCTGTGTTTAGTTTAACTGCGTGAGCATTTTGACATGGGTGAAGGTGAAAAGGTGAACTGGATCAAATAGCTGAGAGCAACAGTGCCGGTGCTTGACAAGTTTCTTGCTCACTTTTATCTAGCCTGGCAGAATTAGGCGTGTATTTTAGGGTCAGTTTGGGAGCAACGTGCTTATGCAGGGCCCTGTCTTAGAAAGAGGTAAAGGGAAAAGTTTTGCTGTGACTGTTGATGTGCAGTTTGGGATGCAGTTTTGAGGGTGAACATTTGTGAGGATAGGTGAGGAATACAGTCCCACTTCCATTTAGAGCAGTACAAACACCCCTTCTGCCCTATGAATGTTGTTATGCTGTGAGTGAATAACCCTTAGTGTTGTAAATAGGTCCTCTGTTGAATTACAGAAACACTGATGAATGATGCTTGACCAGTATAATGGCCGAATTGACATAAAACAATCGAATGCAGATCAGGTGACAGAGGATCCATGGTGATAAGAATGTTTAGCGATTTCTTGCGCCTGTCCTTGTGTGCTGCAAGATGACCCTGATTTTGCATAATTTCTTGGGGTTTGAGGGGGGGGGTGGGTTATATGAACTTGTGTGCTAGCTGAACCCCACCTGCCTCGAACAGTGCTCTGGCATCTTTTTCAGATGTTGTGGCTGCACCACCTATGACACAAATGAGAGCTAGTTTTCTACAGACAAATGGCGCAACACTTTATTCTTACTGTGGCTGGTGATTTATGTGCAGGGAAGCCATCGTTCTGCTACAATAAATTCTATGAGAGCTAAAGACTAATATATAGTAAGGATTCATGCAGTGTTATGGTAACCTCTGGAGATAAAATTAAGCATGCTTAATGCCTGGAGTTTGAAGTTTTTTGAAAATACACAGAGCAGACTGCACTACATAATGACATGAGGAAATTTGGCACATAAGAGCGCAAAATGTGGCAGTATAAAACAAAGTTGCCAAATCGCCTTGCCCAAGGAAGGGGAAGACTGAACGCTACTGATAATTAGAAGAGAAAAAAGTGCAACATCACCTACACCATCTACTCTACAGGCCTATCAAAAAACATCTCCGTGCCAGCTAACAGTATCGTGATCCACTTCCCCTGTGATGCCAGGGCCGAGTCTGCGGAAACGAGGGTGTCCCCGCTCACGGCAGGGGCGGGTGGACTGGAGGGCCTTTAGAGGCGCCTTCCAACCCAAGCGATTCTGTGAAATGCCTGTGCCCTGACGGCAGCTCGCAGCTGTCTGGGTCGCGCACCGCTGCAGCAATCGGGCGCCGCTGGCCGCGGGGGGGGCAGGTCGCGCCCGACTCGCCCCTGCCTCGGCCGCCGGGGCCGTCCTGGGCAGCGCCGGCGGCTGCGCGACTCCCCCGGGGCGGAGCGCGCTCCCGCGGCCGCGCCTGGAGCTGCGGGGAGCCGCGGGGCCGGGGCAGCGCCGAACCGCCGCCCGGTCCTGCGGGGGCAGCGGCGGCCGCGGGGGCGGTGCGGGGGGCGGGCGCTGCCGCCGGCGAATCGCGGTGGGACGACGTCACCGGGGCGAAGGGCGTCAGCGCGCGGCGCAGTGCGGGGCCGGGCCGGGCGGCGCTGGAGGTGAGGCCGCCGGGCGGGGCGGCGGCGGGTACCGGTGGGCGCGGGGGTCGCTCGGGGCGAACGGCGGGCCCGCCCCGAGGCGGGCGCAGCGCGGCTGGTTCTCGGCTGACGGGAGCGTTAGGGCGGCGGCGGCGGCGGCACTCGCGTCGCGTCGGGGTTGGCCGTTCCGTGCCGCGGTGATGGCTGTGGTGTGTTTGGAGCCCTCGGTACCCGCCGCAGAAAAATGGGAACTAGATTCCGCCAAAGAAGGAAGCGTTCATTTTCGGCGTAGAGCGCCCGGGAGGAAGGGTGATGGCTGGTCCTTGCCCGCCACGCACGTTGGCCGTGTGCAGGCCTGCGGCAGCGCCGGCATCACCGAGGCCCTGCAGATTGGGATGCGCAGTTGGTGGTATGACAAAGGTCGAGTACCAAAAATCACAAATAGCTATTGACAGTGAAAGGAAACAGCCACATAATCGTGTTCCACGCTGAAGGAGAGGTTTCCTGCTTTGAAGCTGAGGTAGGTTCACCTGAGGACAGTTACATCCTCTGGTGAACGATTTGTAAGTTGAGGAAAATTGGCGATGGGGGATATAGGGTCATCTCACAGTTGTACACTGACTTTCTGCTGGACCAGTGACACGCTGTTAATAATAGCCTTTTGTTCCAAGTAACTGCAGATCACCACGTGTATTTTTGAGCCACGCAGAGGGGTTCTTTCCTTATGTTACTAAGACGTTGCCATGTATGACTTATGATACTATCTCTTTGCAATGCAAAGTACAGAGCAGGAGGATATAGCATGAAATGAAACTAATAGGTGAATATAGGGAGATTGACACCCTGGGTGCAAAGAGCAAGGTATGTCAGTGGTGAAGGGGAGAGCTAGCACAGCTGTATTGGTATGTTCCTGTGAAAGGGTCACTGGAACACCTGTTGTGGATCTGATTGGGTTTTTGTTATGTCTCTTTTTCTGGTATCTCTCCTAATTTTTAACAAATTCTCATCATGAGGGAATTACTTTCATCTGAAGGCTGATAAAGGTACTGCTGCAAAGTAAGTTCTCTGCTTATGAAAGATATGGATCATAAGAACTTTTCAGTAATTTGTGAAAACAGTGTCAAGGGGAACACTGGTGCGGACATCTTCACAAAGTCTCCATATGCTTGTCCTTCTGTTGGTCTGTCTAGTGTCTAATGAGCTTTCCTAACAAAATGCAGCTTGCTGTTGGTGCCTTGTGAGAAGGGGATTGTTGAGGCACATGATTACAATTATAGCTTGTTCTTCTCTCTTACGTGGTATGCATCTTGGTCTGAAGAGAAGCAGTCTCAAGGAAACCTGTGGTACAACATTAACAATACTTCAGTAGATGTCTTCTCTCTCCCACCCTTCCTCCTCCCCCTCAGGCCCCAATTACAGTAGAGGTACCCCAACTGCAGTCTTCTGTGAGGCGCTTGGCATTCAGTTTTGCATTGTGAAACGTCTCTCTCTGGACGCTTGCATGGAGCTGGGGATCATTCTGTGTAGGGCATCATCCCACCATGCTGAACAACCACTGCGTCAGCGTGGTGGTAAATGTGGGTTTACAGAGTTCTGCTTTTGATAATAGTTGGGGATACACAGCAAAGAATGATATTGTGTAGACTAAGGGCTACAGGAAGACAGGTGCGTGAAAAGCACTGGAGGAAGTAGTAAAAACCAGATGATTTGTGGGAGTTCTGTACAGCCAAAGTAGCAGAACAGCTGGGAATCTTTCCCCAGGGGGGGCAGCTGTAAACAAAAAGAGATTTGTTTTGCTTACCAGTGTGCAGCTGTGAGGGTTTTCCTGAAGAGGTATGGGGTGATGGGGAGCCATCCTTGTGCAGCAGCAGCCTTCGGTCCTTGGCAAGAAAGCGTAAAGATAAGGTCAGGCTTCACTTACGGGCTGTTTCCATTTTTGGCAACAAGAGGCAAGAAATCACATGTGGTTTGTTAATTCAGTAGATCTGTTGGCATCTATCTTGAGATGCTCTTTTGGAACCCATTTGGCTGTTTTACTCTCCACAGTATGCGCGCTTTGGCTTACAGGACTGGTTCTGATGAGACTAGAGGACGCTGTTCAGCATTTAAATGCCATTAATCTCTAGAGAGGAGTAGTAGTGCTGAGGGTGGCGTGTTGTGGGGTATGTATCAGCTCAAGAATTAGTTTGAAACTTCAATTCCTGCACTGAAAAATGATGTCAACGTCTGGTCCCAAGCATACTTCTTGTCAGTTGACTTCATCTAAGTGTTCCGCTTGTGTAGTCTGAACTTCAAAAACACATTCTTTGGGCACTCTGGTGAAGTCTTAAGGGAATAGAACTAGCAAGAATCAGAGGATCAGACCCTGTCCCTGCAACACTGAATTCAGGAATGTAAATAGGAAGGAAACCAAACTCAGTCATTACGAAAAAGATTTTGCATTAACCTTTGGCGTCAGCACAGGCAGCACGAAGGGTAAGATCAGTACTGAAAGGTGATTTCACATTGCAGCAGGGTTCTGGATCTGCAGCCAAGCCACAGCTTTGCTTTGTTATATGCTTAGACTGAGGCTATGATTCATCTTAATTTAGCTCAAGTGAATTGCAGATAAATGTAAACCTATTGCTGTTATGGGAACTCCTGGGAATTGTGAAGTATCTGACTGCTAATTGTTTTAAATATTTGAGTCTTAATCCCCGATTGATGGTAGGCAATGCCTAGGTAACCAAGATAGGGTCTCTGGTGTCTCATTTGTGCAAAGATGGAGGAGACACGCCCAGAAAACATATATGTCTCGTGTCAAGACATGGAGAGAAAAGATTGTAACTAGTACAAAGGCTGCACTCGTTATGTGAAATGTTGAGAAATGGCTTGAGCTTCAGTAAATGAAATCAAGCATAGTTTTTCTTACTCGACCATTTTATTCTGAGCTATTTTTCTTCCAGACGCCTACCCATGATGATTCCACCATCTGCAACAACCCCTGTCAGTGATGCTGCACTTTTGCCAAGCGTGGCTTCTCAGGAAATCTGGAGGTCACAAGTCCCAGGCTATTCTGGATCAGTCACACGGCACATAAGTCATCGGGCCAACAACTTCAAGAGACATCCAAAAAGGAGAAAACACATCCGCCCTTCGCCACCACCACCGCCAAATACTCCATGTCCTATTGATTTGGTTGATTTTGGGGATCTCCAGCCTCAGAGGTCTTTCCTAGAACTCCTGTTTAATGGGTGCATTCTCTTTGGGCTTGAGTTCAGCTATGCCATGGAAACAGCCTATGTTACCCCTGTGCTGCTTCAGATGGGGCTTCCAGACCAACTGTATGGAATGGTGTGGTTCATCAGCCCCATATTAGGTAACTTTTCTTTACACTATTTCTTCCCTCTTGTTTTTTTCCATTACACAGGTGTTATATATTTTTGTTTTGTCTACCTTAGCTGTTCACAAATACATTCTGTGTGCTCTCAAGACTAAGAAGCGCTAGCCATAATTTTAGACAACTGAAGGGAGAATAATTCTCGCTGTGTCTTGCCTGAAATGGGCCCAGTGTGATCAAAAGGTCTGTTCTTTTAACCAACCTCTTACATCTTGTGCAAGGGTAAGCTTTGGTTACACCATTCCTATATTTAAAAACTAGCAAAAGAGGATCGGTATATCTATTTATGTCCCTATGAAGAAAAGCGCACAGAGACAGTTCCCAAGGGTGTGTGAAAAGAGCAGAGTGGGATTGCTTTCTCCTGTTTAACTTTCTGAAAAAAAATGAGTCGTTCCAATGATGAAAGACTATTGACTGCTACTGTTACTGGGATTGTATCCATTACTGTGGGAAGAACCACAGGATGGGCTATTACCACTTGGAAACTTTGTTCTGGCTGTTCTTCTACTCATGGGATGTGCTTCAGAAGAAGAGAGTAGATAGGCCCCTACTCACAGGCTGGACCAGAGTAATATAAGCACCTTTCCAACTCAAGCTAATACTGCAGGGCATCTCCTCACTAAGATGAGGTAAATGGAATAGCTTGCAAGGAATGGAGTCCTTTAGAACATAAACCTGTTGTACTCTTACTTTTCACCTTATGTCAAACTCTGCTGTATTAATGACGCACTGCCGTGACAACGAGCAGTGGCACATTATGTTATTCACTCCTTGACCTGGGAAATGCCAGGAAGTACACTGCATGTGCACCTAGCTTACTAGTACTGTGACTGGGGATATCACTGTGCCATGGTGTCCTGCCTTTAACTGCCTTTTAAAGTACCTATTTTAACTTTCCTGTGAAACCGGCTTGTAGAAAAATGCTACTTACTGGTGGTTCCTTTTTTCTAGGGTTCTTGCTACAGCCTTTGCTGGGGGCCTGGAGTGACAGATGCACATCAAGATTCGGGAGGAGAAGACCTTTCATTCTGGTCTTAGCAGTAGGTGTGTACAAACAATGGGCATAACGCTTGTGAAGTAGAAACATTGCTCATCTCTCTTCTGTGACATACCCCGTAGCACTAGGCTGAACGAAATGCCTCTGAAGCATTGGGTATTGTGGGTCTGAAGAAGGTGGTGAGTGGCGCTGAGGTGATGCTTTGGCAGCCGGAGATCCACACGTAAAAGCTTCTCTCATCAGAGTCTGAAGAGGTGATGTTTTGAGGGTCAAGAATGTTTTTCTTTGGCCAAAACCAAGTCCAGACATTTGTAAGCTTGAACAGTAGAAAAGGATTATGTATATCCTATAAGCCATGCTCGTTCCCCAGATTGTGATGATCTGAACAAGAGCAATAGTACTCGCCGCAAGGCTGTGCAGGTAGTATAATGCTTTTACAGCGTGGAGCGATGCAGGGTTTTTTACTTACAAGCAGCTGATTGATTGATTTTGTTTTGGTTTTATTCCCAGGAGCATTGCTTGGGCTCTCGCTTATGCTGAATGGCAAAGATATAGGGAGTGCCTTGTCTGACACTGCGAATAACC
This sequence comes from Himantopus leucocephalus, assembly GCA_003993805.1. NCBI lineage: Eukaryota > Metazoa > Chordata > Aves > Charadriiformes > Recurvirostridae > Himantopus > Himantopus leucocephalus. Next base: position 856,680 of record RSEF01000021.1, on the reverse strand, counting down.
ACAAATGGGGGATTGTTCTTACAGTCTGTGGTGTTGTCCTCATGGACTTCAGCGCAGATTCAGCAGACAATCCCAGTCATGCCTACATGATGGATGTGTGCAGCCCAGTGGATCAAGACAGGGGCCTCAACATCCACGCTTTGTTAGCAGGTATGCTTTCTCGGTGCTTCCTGGGTGACGTGAACCCTAAGTAAACAAGCCCTGCTGTGAGAAAGCAGAGTCCAAATCACTGGTCTTTTCCTCTGTAAGCATAATAACTGAATACCTGGAGAGGTAGCACTAGTTAAATTTGAAAACAAACTTCTGCTTACTGCAAAAGGCTTTCGTAACTACCAAGAGTCAAACAGGACACAGTCCTGGGTTGTTGTTCATCTGAAGGTCCCTCACGTCACTTATAACACCTATGGAAACAAAATTATCCCTCAAGGGAGCAGGTTCGGCTTCCTGTAGGTGTGGAAAATGCCTTTTTTAGTTGCTCTGTTGGAGGGGAAGTGCATACCGGGCGCTATGATCCCTTATTTCTGTCATCTTCAATTGCTGTACTGTCCTAGTCTAGTTCTCCTCTCCATCGGGAGACTGTTTCACGCTCTTGAATGTGTTTGTAAGAAAGAAAGGATAGCGTTGTAAGGCTTTCACCATGTGAATGGAGTCAGAAAGGTATCCAGTGCTCTCAGAATTTCCGTGTTCATCAGTAGTAATGCAGCGGCAGTTTTGTACGCTGTCAACGCATTGCTGAGTAATGAGCTTGCTACCCTTCTGAAGCGATTTGGTCTGTCTTGGACGCAGTTAAATCTGTGTTCCTCTAACTGAGTGAGGAAAATGGATTTTCACTTACTTTCAGGAAAACAGTCTTAGCTGACTGATTGCAGAGCCTTGCCACGAGGCTGGCGGACACTTCTGTTTTACGGACTGAAATAGCTGAAGGTAAAGTGGTTTGTTCTTGACAAAGGAAGAACTACATTTAAAATTATTTGTATTATCACTTTTACAGCACTGACCTTGTCCCTCTTTCTGTACCCTGTTTGTACATCCAGACTGTCCTTGTGGCCCGGATAACTGTGTTTATTACTGCATTTGAATTGAAAAAGGTTGAGTAGTGAAACAGAAGTAACACGTGGGATTCTACTCACAAATCATTAGAAAAATGGTGCTGTGCTGTTACCAACTTCCAGGATTGGCTAGGGAAGGTAATCTCGGCTCTGTTTTTCCACCAGGTCTTGGAGGTGGCTTTGGTTATGTTGTTGGAGGAATACACTGGGATAAAACCAGTTTTGGAAAAGCTGTGGGAGGGCAACTTCGCGTCATCTATGTCTTCACCTCAGTTATACTGACTATCACTACTGTGCTGACTCTAATTAGCATTCCAGAAAGACCCTTAAGGTCCTTTAGCAGGAAGAAAAAGGTGATGAAGAGTCCAAGTCTTCCTCTTCCTCCTTCTCCACCTTTCTTCTTTGAGGAGGGTGTAAACGAAAACTTTGCTTCTCATAACTCAGCTCACTTATATGCAAGTTTTACGAGTCCTGTTTCCCCCCTCAGCCCACTCACACCCAAATATGGCAGTTTTGTCAGCAGAGACAATTCCTTGACGGGAATTAATGAGTTTGCATCATCATTTGGGACTTCGAATATTGACAGTGTGCTTATAGACTGTTTTACAGGCGGGCACAATAGTTACTTAGCACTTCCAGCTAGCTTGCCCAGGCAGCCTGTCAGTGTCAGCTTTCCTCGGGTGCCTGATGGCTGTTACCAAGGAGAAAATGGAGTTCTGGAGCAAGGGGAGAACAGCATAACACCGGGGCCTGACAGCGAGACGCTAAGGGTGGGCTCACTGGATGCGATAAAGCCACGGTCATCAGGGATCCTGAAAAGACCTCAGACCTTGGCCATTCCAGATATCGTAACAGGACGCTGTCCAGAAAATAGCAGAAGAAGAAATGTGACCTTCAGCCAACAGGTAAGGGCAGAAAATCAATTATATGACCACGTAAACCTGAGTGTTTTTTTAATCTCTTCATATAGTTTTAAATGTGTAGCGTACAAATTCATCATTAAAGACTGCTTGTGACAGTTTGCTCATAGAAGTCATTATGGGAACAGCATACCTGCTATGACTTTATCGGTAAAGTAGCGGGTAGGATGTGAATTATGACTGGCAGTCTGTCAACTGCCTTTGTTAAGATGGCAGAAATGGGAGCGTTCCGCTCTCGCTGGGCCACATGTGAAAGTTAGGTTGGTATTTTTAGCCCTACCTCACCACCCAGGGAGCTACCACATGAGAGCAGAAAAAAGACACATTTTTATTGAGCCTGTATCTTCCCTTTCCACAGAATTACCCGCAAGATAGGGCCAGGGATAGGATTCTCCCATGAGCTTCTCCTTATGGCAGTCATTACACCTGGTTCCATCAGGGAGGTGAGGTTTCCCTTACCCAGGGATAAGACTCTGACCTCATCTCCCACTGTTGGTGATAACTTGGAATGTCTGAGACCTCTGTATGCTGGCCCATTTTTTTATGATCCAAGATGAGGTAAACTGTCCTCTGTTTGGGTTTTTTTGGGGGGGTGGGGGTGGGGGGGGTGGGGGTTGTTTGGTTTTGTTTGTTGCTGTACTTTGACTCAGGTTATGAGAGCATACTTTGTTAGGGCAAGGATTTTACGTACTGTGCACGTAGAGACTGAGCATCAAGGTCAGCAAGCAATGAGAATGCGTTTCAATTAAAACTGGCCTCTTCTTCCTTGATTTCTCTAAAACTTCAGGGACCAAATTCACCTGAATGCAGGTACAGCTCCTATTAAATGCAATGGAATTTATGCCCTCCCTACACTAGCATCTGGATGTGGTTGCCAAATACCCTAGAGAAGCGGAGTACTGTTTCAAGTATACTGAAAGCTGCAGCGCAGTGCTGCCATTTAACACTTATTCTAAGGCTGAACTTACAGTTTAGCTAAATACACTGTTCTTAATCTCCAAGTCAACATCCTGCAGCAGCAGACTTTGAGATGATCAGATAGGTGTGTAATATTGCATTGGTTTGCTCAAAGGATGTTTGGGTTTGTCTTACTGTATTTGTTGACCTGGGAGTTCTTCTGATGCAGGTTGCTAATATCTTGCTGAATGGTGTTAAGTATGAGAGCGAGCTGAATGGATCAGGCGAGACTGCTGAGCAACCACTGTCTGTGAAACTTCTTTGTTCAACCATCTGCCGGATGCCCAAGGCTCTTCGTAACCTCTGTATCAACCACTTCCTAGGTATTCAGAAAGTGCCATCTTGCTTTCACCGTGAAGTAGTTTACCTTGTGTGAATGTTTTTAAATATTTTATCTATCGCTGCAGTGGCTGCTAACTAGAGAGCACAGGATTTGTTCTATATTCACTCACCAATAAGGTACTTTCTGGTATTTAGTTTATTTGAACACTCAGAAAGAAAAAAAAACACACCACAAACCAACAAACCAGTAAAGCCTACATTCCTAGAAAGGCAATAACAATGGCCTAAATCAGCACATCTGTTAAACGGAATGTTTACACGGGGATGAGAAACACTGCTGAACTGAGCACTTGAAACTATCGACCCTCTTTTTTCTTCCTTAGTGCTCTGAAACTGTCATTACCGAGCAGAAAGACAAGGTTATTTGTATTTCCCTGCTTACACCCGAGACTGGCGTTCATTTTCCTGCCTTTGACAGCATGTGCATAGGGGTCCCAGAGCAGGCCGTGAGGAAGTGTGAACACAACACTGCAGGAGTGCCCTTAACCAGTGCACCGTTACCTTTACTTTTATCAATGCGTGGCTGATGGTTAGGAAGGGCTTGCAAGCAATCCAGTTTATACAAAATTGGATGGGAGGTAACAGGTAGTTAATACTTATCGGCTGTGAAAGGAAATAAGAGATTGTCTGCATCAGTGGCCGCGATCCCGGTTTGTGAGTAGGAGTTTTTAACTGTGTTGGAGGCGCTCTAGAGGCTGCAACCATGACATAAGAAGCATTTCTTCCAGTTCTATGTGGGAGGACAACAGCAACTTGAAATGACTATGTGATGAGCGACTCTGAAACCAAGTGTTGTGTCCTGTCAAAACCTGAAAGTAGCTCAGACTGCTGTAATCTATTTTTCCGTCTTGCTAAACGAGTATTCTGTGGCCTGCAGTCAGCCTCTAGGATTCTACTTAGGAGTGCAAAGGTTAAGTCTTGGTCTTTGACAAACATTGTACCATGATGCATGGGGAACACTAGTCAGAGATAAATGTGGCTGAACATTATGCAATACTCACATTCCACGACCTGTCTACAGTTGTGATTTGTAACATGGCGAATAGCATACATGTAAGCTTTCAAGGGGAAACAGATACTCTGCAATCCTAATATGTTACTTTTGGCTTCTTTCAGGATGGCTTTCATTTGAGGGGATGTTACTCTTCTATACTGACTTCATGGGAGAAGTAGTGTTTCAAGGGAATCCGAAAGCACCTCACAACTCAGATGAGTATCAGAAGTACAACGCTGGGGTCACCATGGGCTGCTGGGGAATGTGCATCTATGCATTCAGTGCTGCTTTCTATTCAGGTACTTAGTACAGCTATCTCAGCCACTGCTGTGAGAAAGATGCACCCGCTCCTTAAGTGGCATTTCTGCAACAAGTAGTCCAGCATTTATGTTGCACGTAGCCTACCGCATGGCACGAGTGCTGAAGCAGAGTGTTCTTTTTCACTGTATTATCTCTGCTAGTTAGCTTGGCCTGCACCGACAGCAGGTGAAGTCAGCCACATCTCTGTTAGTATATAGTTCCTTTCACAAGTGGCGTTTTCACGGTACACTGAATCCAGAAACATATACAGTAACAATAGGCACAGTTCTGGTGCAGCAGCACTCAGTGCTCGTGTGCCCCTGGCAGAGCGTCCTAGTGTCACGCACCACCCCAGCACCTTGTTGTGTGTGTCATGTGTCTGCGCCTCCCCTGCGCCCCCTAACAGTTCCCATTTACCCCTCTGGGACAGGGGGCACTGCCAGGCTTCAGCTCTGCCATGCCCTTTACACAGGTAGGGCAGCAAGGCTGCATTGTGGCAATGGGATTTGGAAGGGGTCCTTGGCGCTCATGCGTGAGCCATCAGTTACTCAAAGGCGTAACGGTTGCTGCTGTGATGCGGCTGCCTAACCAGCTGGGCAATGGGGCCTGAAGGTGCTCCCCTTGGCTCTGCTGACTGGCGAGCGGCAGGGAGGGCCGCAGTTCACCCCAAATGCCGTGCCATTGTCTTGCAGCCCTGCTGGAGAAGCTGGAGGAGCGGTTCAGCACACGGACGCTGTACTTTGTGGCATATTTGGCCTTCGGGCTGGGCACAGGGCTGGCCACGCTCTCCAGAAACGTCTACGTGGTGCTGTCACTGTGCGCTACCTATGGCATCCTCTTCGCCACGCTCTGTACGCTGCCCTACTCCCTGCTCTGCGACTACTACCAGAGCCACGAGGTGAGCCCTGGGCCGGGGAGGGGAGAGGGGCTCCCGCCACACCCCCTTACACTGTGTCCCCCGCAGTTTGTAGGCTCGCAGGCGGAGGGCACGCGGCGTGGGATGGGCGTTGACATCTCTCTGCTGAGCTGCCAGTACTTCTTGGCGCAGATCCTTGTGGCCCTGGCCATGGGGCCATTGACAGCAGCTGTGGGCAGCGCCAGCGGTGCCATGTACTTCGCCAGCCTGGTATCCTTCCTGGGCTGTCTCTTCTCCTCCCTCTGCATCACCTATGAGTCACCACCCACCGAGGAGCTGCCACCTGCTGAGGAGCAGCGCCCACTTTTGCCCCGTGCACGGAACGAATAAATGGGAGAAGCCACCACAGCCTCCGCTACCTCATTGTGTCGCCCTCAGCCTCCCCCTCATGGTGTGGTGGGCTCATGCGCCCCTGGGACAGCAGCAGTGGGCATGGCAAACGGCAAGAAGGTCTGCGCCGGCTTCGCTGAGCTGTCCCCTGCCTGTGGCGAGGGGCAAGCCGGCGGTGCCTGGCACCTTTCCCCTGATCCTGAGGTGGCAAAGGCCCATCTGTGCCCCTGGGGCCACAGCACCAGGAAGCGGTGGTGTCAGCATGGGGCTGTTCCCTCCAGCTGCCCTGTGGTGCCGTCATTCCCAGGGGGCACGAGTGCCAATGTCTGGCCTGAGGCAGGGGACCTGGAAGTCTGGTGCCCAGGCAGGGTGACGGCAAGCTGCAGGGCTGCACACACCGCTGCGGGCACCGCCACCGCAGGAGCGTTGTGGCCCCAGCACTCCACCAGCTTCTTGGGCAGAAGGTGCCATCATCTCACAGCCAGGCAGAGTGGCCCAGTCCTTGGTTGCCGAGGGCAGTGGTGACTCCTGTGAGGCCTTGGGGAGCGACAAGGCTGACCTGCAGGTTCCAGCCTCCGCCTGTGGTAGGCCTGGCTCTGGAGGGTGCGTTTCAAAGCTTTGGAAAGGCTGACAGCAACTAGTCTTGCTCGGGTGGCGTAAGTACTCTGTCAAGTGCCATGGCCGGGCTCTTGCGCGCACAGAGCTCCCACCAGCCAAACTGCTCCAAGGAGCTGCTGTGGGGTGAAACCGCAACAGCCTGGCTCCCAAACCCTGCTCTGTAAGTTCTGGCTGTGGTCCACGGTGATGGTTGCCAATATGTGCATATTTCCTTCCGCATTAGACTTTTTAACTAAGACTACAAGGGCTTGCGATGATTTAGCAGGAGGATGGGCAGTTGTCTGTAACCCAGCTTTGGGGAGAAGGGTCTTTTTGTATCAACTTCCTTTGGGTAGAAGCTTGCTCTCAAAGTTAAGTTGAGAATTTAAGAAAAATCATTTGTGTGAAAGCCTGCAGCACATCATCCTTGTTTTTCATCCAGTTATACCTTGTGACATTTTAAAATCTGCATGGGGAACGGTGGTTAAGTAGTTGTCAGCTACAGCTGCATCTTCCATATCTCATTGAAACTAGTAAGAGGACCTTGGGTGTCATTATCTGTGAGAATTCTTAATTATTCTCATTTTGGAAAGTGGTGAATGTGTGAGGTCTTGTAAAAGTTCCCATTAAGCCCAGGAGTCTTTTAAGTCTTGACAGCAAAGATGAAAATGGACATAAAACTATTTCTAGGATTCCTGTCAGCCTGCCCCCATATTTGGGTAGACAGCCAAGGTTTACCAAGGCTGATAGGCATTTTGATCTTTACGTGTGCTGTGCATTGCATCCCTGTAGAGGTTATTTTTGCTCACCTGGTCTTTAGGTCCAGGAAAAGGTTTTTTTCTGGAGGGTCACTCCTTTTAAATGAGTTGTACTTGACTGTTCACCTAAGTTTATTCTGACGCTTGATCTATGATGCCAAGATGAAATAACTTTTGTAATCTTTAGCTGTTGTGGATTACTGTACTCCAGTGCTGAAAGCACAATGCACAGCTTGTAAGAACTGCTAGTTTTTATCACCTATCTCCAAGTATTACCTTTTTTTTTGAGAAGCAAGTTTCGTGATACTCAGTATTTACTTAAATGAGGAGCGCTACTGAAGTTACCAAGTCAAGCACTCAGAGGTAAAAGACTGAGATTGATGAGTGTATTCATCTTTGTTTTCTGTTTGGGCTTACATAGTGTCATATCTGCAGGAATGTCTGTGACGCGCCATTCCCTGATTATGGGATAGCTGTCTCCAAAAATGTTCAGGATGAAGCTGGAACAAACTAGCATGAGAAAATCTGTACATTTGGCGCTTCTGATTTCTGACAGTCTAGACTTTGGAGAATTTTTCTTTTCTTGTTGGTCCACTGTGTAACCTTAATTTCTCTTCCTTATCTTATCAAACTTTTAAACTCAAATTTTTTTTTTTTTGGTCCCACTAGTGTCCTAGTTTGAGGTAAGACAGGACCAGTTTTGTTCAGTAACTGTGCTT